>JAQPPZ010016099.1:6000000-6363253 GCA_028583015.1 Wollemia nobilis
TGTCAGGTTTCCCCTTGGGCAAAAGGGTATGGCACGATTTGAATTTACCTACTCCTCACTGCCCCTGTTCCTATTAAAATCACAAGTTCTTTTGTTGTTAAAATCATCTGGAAGGCCTGGGAGTCTCTCAAACCATGGCTTATTTGGAAAGGTGTAGGAAAAAAAATGGTATTTCTATTTCTTCAATCAGTGTTTGGTGGTCCCCTGTTATCAGAATTCAGTCTTTACCCCTGGCCCAAGTTCAGTGGGTTCATGCTCAACGATTTTACAGAAAATGAATTAACTTTATCTCTGATTTTTTATCCTTCTCCACCAGAGACTGGATTCCTTGGGATGCTTTTAAAAGATTTTATCAGCTTAAGCAGGATGATCGAAGTACTTATGAGGTTGTGGTTTTTAATACTCCATTCTCTTTGTGGCCTCGACTTTTTAAGCACTTTCAAAAAACTTGGTGGACTGATTGGTGTTGGCCTCAACATAACTCCATGTTGTAGTATACAACCCATTTGGGTTATTCTTGGCTTTCTCCTCATCTTCCTATGGCTTCTATTTTAAATGCTCGCTGGGATCTTCTTTCTCCTCCTGTTTGGCGAACTCGGTTCAAAATGGTCTGGGCTCCATATATTGAACCTAAACAATCCTTTTTTGCCTGAAGTTTACTCATGCAAGGCCTTCCTCTGGGACATAGACTTCACTATCTTGGCATTGCACATCCTTCCTGTTATTTTTATGGTGCGTTGGAGGATTGTCTTCATGTATTTTGGTCTTGCCCTAAGGCTCGTTCTGCCTAAAAATGGATTGACTCCTTTTTTCGACCCTTCATTCCCTCTCCTTTTTCTTGGCAGCAACTCCTTGGTGATTCACCTTCATTTTTTGAACCTTTGCTGGAAGTTTGAAACATCTTCCATATTAGCATTCATTTTCATATTTGGAAGTCCAAAAACAGGATTGCTTTTTCTCATTATACTAGTTCACGATTTTTTTCCCTGGTTGATCAATATGCAATGTTTTATGATTCTTGGCTACAAATTTATGTACAGGTGGAGAAGGTTCATGTGGAGATTCAACATCTTCGTAGTCTTATTGACTATTGGGGCAATGCACCATGCACTGTTAGTCGCCTTCCCGCGGATCCTCTATCACGAGGTCAATCCCGCTCTCGCTCTTATCACACTCCCTCCTCTCCCAATTGTTGGTCCCCTTTTCGGCAAGAGCGCCTTTGCACCCGTGGAGTATTTGTGGCAGATTCTTCCAGACAACTTCATAGTTGGGATGTTCGTCCTGCTGCTCCTTCCCTACCCCTTGCGATTGGTTGGGGGATGAAATTCCTACAGTATCTACTCCCCCTTCTAGTTTAGGATGGGATATCCTATTCACAATGCATCCGCTTCTGCTTTCGGTTGGGATATTGGGCCTCCTGGTATTGATGTGCAGCCCAATGTTGTTGGTTGGGGAGATAACATTTCTTATGTCCCCACTCGCACTGTTCTTGTTTTTGGATCTGGTTGGGATATTGGGCCTGATCCTGGTATTGATGTGCAGTTCTGTGCTACTGCCTGGCCTCTTTCCAATGCCAAATAATATTATGTGCATTTAATTGAGATAGATGTGCCTCCACTTCTTGTTCTTTTTGCCTGGTTCTCCTTTGTTTCCGTGAAGTTTTGTTAGTTATGGGCTCGTGATCTTCCGTTTTTATTGCCTTGGTTTTCTGATATATCCTAACCCTGGGGTTAGTTTGACAACATACTGGGGTGTGACCTTTTCCACCTATTTTTTGATGTAAAAAGGCCTATTTATTCTTTAATGAAATTTCTCTCCCCTTTTTCATTCAAAAAAAAAACTAGTAGGAAGAATCCCATTACAATAAAGTAAGAAAAGATGATCCCAAAGATGCAGATGATAACCATGTCAAGGGAGCACTAGTAGCTCTATGTTAAGTGTGACTCATCTATAAAATTAACACAAGGCAATTGAGAAAGTCGTTTAGATTACAAAAATACATAAAAATGAGGGATTAGATATTTGAAACCGTTTTCTCTTACTCTTTTATTAATCTATGTCCAAAGTGTCCAAGCCTTAGTGGTGGATTTGGCTTAAACTTTATAGACTATTATAACTTCGTTTTTATGAAAGTTTTTTTGAAAAAATAAAAAATAATTTTTATTTTTTTTATTGTGTCTATAATTAAAATATTGTGAGCTTTGATATGCAATCATAAAGATGTAAGTTTGATAATAATTAAAGGGTGACATAAAACCATAGTTCTTATTATGTTGTACGGCCTTTGAACAATATAAAACTTATTTCAATATATATATAAATAATTTTTTGGAAAAAATATAAAAATATTATATTGCAATTTATTTTAAATAATTTAATTATTAATAATATATAAAATAATTATATTATTATATAATAAATATTTTTTTATTTTTTATTTTTTATTTGGTTATTGTGAGAAACCTTTATGGCCGAAGCATAAGGTTGAGCACTCTCCTTCTAACCATAACCCCTCGTAAAGTCGAAAGTTGTACTTATCAATAGAGAATTTAACACAAAGCCACCACATACCCACCCCTCATACACTCACCCACATAATAAATATTTGTTTATTATTAAGCTACTATATAGGTCCTTAACGGTATAAATTATTTTTTTTATATTTTTTCAAAGATGATTAAGATTAGTAAAACAAGGAGCAGAAAACAGTAGGTGTAAAAACGATTGAAAAGCAGAGAAGGTGAAATGAGTTATTTTTTTTTAATTATTAAAATAAGGAGAAAAAAAGTTGGTGTAAAAGCGATTGAAAAGCATAGAGAAGGTGAAATAAGTGAAAAAATTCCGAAAGAAAAGACAATACCAAAAATGAAAATCACAATCATGTGAAGATAGCACCACAATAATGATAAGGCCCATCCAAATAGAAAAAACAAGAAAAGTAGAGATTTTGTGGAAAATCAGAGGCATAATTGAGGAATCCGAGTACAGTGAAAGCAATAGCTTTGGATCATATCAAAATAGTTGAAGGAATGGTGGATCCGTGTGTGAACAGGCCTCCTTTTTGGTCCTCCCTACTCCAACCATTATTCTCACCTTAGCTGGCTCGCTCACGTCTTTTCCTTTGGAATAATTAACAACTTGGAAAAGGCAGAATTCTGAAATTAAATTTAAACTGTTTGTCCAAATGGCTTAGCTGTAAAGGCCTTTTGAAGTGATGTTTCCCTTTGTCATCGTACTATATATATATTTATTATTATTTTTTTAACTTTATTATTATAAAAAAAAATAAAGTAAATATAAATGATGCATGGTGTAATGGTTGTAAAGGCAGAATTCTCAAATTAAATATAAATATATAATTATTTATATTTATTATTATTTTTTTTACTTTCTTTAGAAAATGATGTATGCACAGGTTATGAGAAACAAAATAGAGGGTTTATACCCTGTTGCTAATCACATAGAGTACACAACAAACCAACAAGACACAAAACAATACTAGAATTTTTGTATTAATTCAAAAGGGCAACATACAATCTTTGATTCTTCATATACTCCCTCTCTCACTACAAGCATTAGTGGTCTTCTGTCTTTTCTCTTGTTGTTGTTCTATCTCATATATAGTTATTTATATTTATTATTATTATTATTATTTTACTTCCTCTAGAAACTTCTTTTAACTTTTCTCTATAGTTCTATATTCTTCCGACAACTTTTGTTATTTATTTTGTTTTTCTATAGTTCTATATTCTTCCGAAAACTTCCCCTTTTAAAGCTCCTGTGTCATTCTCCAGGGGTAAGAAAAGTGTTAGCATGAGCTCCTGCTCATGCCAAGGCTTGATATTCTTCAACTGTGTGCCCAAACTTTGACAATTCAGCTGGTTTCATCCATGTTGCATCCTCTAATGGCTTGTTACTCCACTTAACCAAATATTCAAAATATTTTCTTTTCCTGGTCTTCCTGTACACTCTTTTATCTATTATGTCTTCGATTGTTTCCTCTTGTTGTTTAGGCATCTATTGCTCCCAATGGACCTTTTCAGCTTGCTCTATGTGATCATCCTCTGTAGCTAAGTTTGGATAAGCATACAAATCCGCAACATTGAAGATTGGAGAAATCCCAATTCCATCTGGTAATTCTATCTCATAAGCATTATCCTCAAATTTCTTCAGCACTCTACACGATCCAATTTTCTTTGACTTCAGCTTATTTTATTTCCCCTTCGAAAACCTTTCCTTCCTGAGGTAAGCATATACCACATCTCCAACCTAAAAACTGAATTCTCTTCTTTTCAAATCTGCATGTTGTTTGGACTTTTCGGTATTTATTTGCAGCCTCTTTCTTACCTCATTTTGCATCTCATGTATTGCCTCCGCAAACTCCTCAACATTAGCACTCCTCTTATTCAAATTTGCTATATCCCTCAATTCACAAACTCCTCTGGGGCTATATCCATACACAATCTAAAATGGTGTTTTCCTGGTGCTCCTGTTTATAGAATCATTGTATGCAAACTCAGCCTGTGCTAATGCCAAATTCCACTGTTTTGGTTTGTCACTTGCAAGACACCTCAATAGAATTCACAAACTCCTATTGACAACCTCTGTTTGCCCATCCGTCTGAGGGTGATAAGCGAAACTAAAACTCACCTTCGCTCCCAATTTCTTCCACAATGTTCTCCAGAAGTGACTTACAAATTTAGTATCTCTATCCAAAACAATGCTTAATGGTAACTGGTGCAATCTCACTACTTCTTTGAAGAATAAATCAGCTATATGTGTGGCATCAATACATTTGCTACAAGCCACAAAATGCACCATTTTTCTAAATCTATCAACAACAACAAAGATGGAGTTCATACTTTCGTTGTCCTAGGAAATCCAACCATAAAATCCATACTTATAGCTTCCCATGGCTTTTTCGGAATAGACAATGGCTTGTACAACCCTGTATTTTGACTCCTTCCTTTTACATGTTGGCATATCCTGCATCCCTGTACATATCTCTTCACATCGACTGTCATCTTGGGCCAATAATAATTTTCACTCAGCTTGGCCAATATTTTATCTATGCCAAAATGACCAGCATGTCCACCATGTTTTTCTTTCAATAAATTCTCCCTGGTCGAACTCTGTTGTATACATAGTTGCTTCCCTTTGAACAACAGTCCTTCCTGGATAAAATAATCCAGCCATGGTGTCCTATCCTCCACTAGAGGATTCTCACATACCTTCCATGCCCTCATGAAATCTGGATCAGTCTTATACAAATCTTTGATTGCATCAAATCTAATCACTTCTAAGCTCATTTCAGTCATCAAAAGACTCCTTCTACTCAATGCATCAACTACCTTATTTGACTTTCTGCTCCTATGCTTCAATACAAAAGTAAAATTTTGCATGCACTCAACCCATTTTAAATGCCTCTAATTCAACTTACCTTGGTTGTTTATATATTGTAGCGCTTGATGATCCGTGTATAAAACAAATTCTTTGGGCAAAAAATAGTGCCTCCATTTCTTCAATGCTTGGATGATAGCATAAAAATATTGATCATATACCGAATACTTCCGCTTGGCTTCATTTAACTTCTCACTAAAATAAGTTATAGGTCTGCCTTCTTGACTTAAAACAACTCCAATAGCTGTACCACTTGCATCACAATCTACTTGGAATACTTTATTAAAATCTGGTAAAGCCAATATAGGATGCTCCGTAATCCTTCTCTTCAAATGCTGAAAACTTCTTTCTACTTCAGTTTTCAAAACAAATTGTTTTCCTCCCTTAAAATTTTTCTTAATAGGTGCACATACTCTGCTAAAATTTCTTATAAACTTCCTATAAAAACTAGCCAAACCATGGAAACTTCTATCTTTGAATGTACTCCTCGATGAAGGCCAATCTGCAATCGCTTTCACCTTTTTTGGATCTATTTTTAGTCCATCCTTCGATATCACAAAACCCAAATATACCATCTCCTCCTTCATGAAGCTACATTTTTCTAAATTTATCAATAATTTTTCCTACCTCAGCTTATCTAACACCATCCAAACATGCTTCAAATGCTCCTCTTTAGTCTTGCTGAAAATCAAAATATCATCAAAATAGACAATTACAAATTTACCTGTGAATGGCTTTAGGACCTCATTCATCAATCTCATAAACATTTTGGGTGCATTTGTCAATTCGAAAGACATGACCAACCACTCATACAATCCGTCATTGGTCTTGAATACGGTTTTCCATTCATCCCCTTCTCTAATTCTAATCTAATGATATCCGCTCTTCAGATCAATCTTCATAAAGTACCGAGCTTCACCCAAAAAATCCATAAGATCATCCATTCTCGATAGTGGGAACCTGTACTTAATTGTTATTTTATTGATTGCCCTTAAATCCATACACATTCTCCATTTTCCATCCTTCTTCGGTGCAAGTATGACTGATACTACACATGGACTCCAATTCTCTCTTATCAAACCTCTATATAACAACTCCTATACTTGTCTTTGAATTTCTTCATTTTCTTGTGGCATCAACCTGTATGTAGCCTTGTTAGGTAGGCTTGAACCTAGAATTAGGTCCAAATGATGGCTGATCTTCCTCATAGGTGGCAATCCACTTGGAAAATATTCTGACATAACATCTGCATACTTCTCCAACAATTTTTTAATCTCTTTCGGATATTCTTCCTTCCTTTTCACCCTTTACATCTGATGGTTTAGCTACCACAACCAAACACATCCCTTCATTTTCCTTTATATGTAGAAATTCCTTTCCTGTTATCAAAATTACCTTGTGTTCCTATTCCACCTCTTCCTGATTATCCTGCAATGGCTTCAACTTAAATTTTGTTCCATCCTTCCATATGGTGCAAGTATTTTCTCTCTCCATCATGGACAACATGCCTATCATACTGCCAAGGCCTTCCAAGAAACAAGTGGCAAGCATCCAAAGGCATAATATCACATAAAACTTTATCATAATAATTGCCAATCTTAAAACTCACCAAACATTGTTCTTTGACTATCAATTGGTGTCCCTTTTGCAGCCATGCCACCTTGTAGGGTGTAGGATGAGGCATCCTCTTCAATCCTAGCTTAGTCACCATCTCCTCGAACACAAGATTATCCGTACTGCAGCTATCCATGATCACTTTGCAACATTTTCCCCCTGCCTTGCATATTGTTCGAAATAAGTTTCTCCTTTGTGAGGGTTCAGCTCCATTTTCTATTGGTGGTTTCATTAAAATTTGCCTCATGAATAATGATTCTTTGTGCTTTGGTGATGTACACTACGACCTACCTTCATGCTTCTCCTCATATGCAATATGAGCCTTGCCCTCAAGTGCTTTTTGACCAGTTGCAGGTGCATTTTTAGGACACTAAAATGACCTTATGCCTAGTAAAATGTTTGCATCTAAAACATTTTCCTCTAAAGCTTTTGCCTTGTCCTCTATTATAAGACTCTCTTCCTCTAGCTAAATATCCACCTCTTGTATCGACATCTTGATAATATGCATGGTTGGTTCCTTCATCCCTTGCCTAAAATTTTTGATTGCTACCTTCCTCTCTTGGTTGGGATCTTCGACTGTATTCTCCTTGAGCTCTTCCTCTCATCAATTGAACTCTTCCTCTAGAGCTACTATGCATTTTCCTCGCTAATTTCTCCTCCACCTTCAACGCATACTGGTATGCAATTTCTATGGACTTAATATCCATTAAGCTGATTTCATCTTGAATGTTATAATCCATTAATATACCTAGCCACTTTTTTCGGTTCTAAGTCATCATGACCAACTCTTATGGATAATTTATAAAACTCCTCCATGTAATCTTGGATACTCATATCTTTTTGCCTCAAATTTTGTAGTTTTCAAAATAGACCTACATGGTAATCAACAGGTATGAACATAACTTTCATCCTAGACACCATCTCATCCCAATTTTTAAATTTTCTCCTTTCCTTTCTTTTGCATCTCATCCTGGATGCTATTCCACCACAACAATGCATGACCTTTCAGTCTTGATCTTGCATATTTTACTTTTTTGTTATCTTCTATCGATTCCAAGTCAAAATACCTATCCATTTCACTAATCCAATCAATTAATTTGTCAGGGTCAAGATATTCTTCATGGCTAGGGACCTCAATGCAAGGTTTACCTCCAATTTTTGCTATGGCTTGAATTAATATTTCACTGAAATTATCTAATTGCTCTCCTTGGACTTCCTCAAATTCTTATTCCTCATCACTTTTCTCTGTAAAAGGTGTTCCTCTACGTTGTACCGCCTCAATAGCATCTAATACGGCTATGAAAGTTCTCACAATTTAGTGCCCTTCTTCTGAATTTGCTCCACTATGCCATACTACTGCAATGTTTTATTCTCCTTTCAACTTCACCCGTAAGTGTCTTTTTTTTGCCACTTACCCAATCAATTTCTCTCACTGCCCTCACCTTGGTCTTTTTCACCCAAGTCTATTGGTTACAATTTCTCTCCGCAAGACCAACCTGCTCTGATGCCAAACTGATACAAGCACATGCTATGAGAAACAAAACAGAGGGTTTATACCATGTTTCTAATCACACAGAGTACATAGCAAACCAACAAGGCACAAAAAAGAACTAGAATTTTTGTATTAATTCAAAAGGGCAACATACAATCTTTGATTCTTCATGTATTCCCTCTCTCACTACAAGCTTCAATGGTCTTCTATCTCTCCTCTTGTTTTTGCTCTATCTTTGTCATGACCCTCCCTAGAGGACTATTTGGTACAAAGAAACAATGTATTTACCTATGATGTGGTAATACCTAGTTTGAACAATTCAACCAACTATATGATGTTTAGTTGATTTAGAAGGGTATGTTATCGCTAACATATTTCCAAGTGTGCAGGATCAGGGTACTTAAGATCAGGGGAAATGATGATTAAGGTACTTGAAGGTAACATGGATAGATACCTTTATATAGGCATGCATTATCGAAAGGGATAATCATCAATAATTGATCACCTTGAGCCTTAGTTGATAGCCTAGTAGCTATCGTAAAACCTTCGGCTCAGATAGGCGATTGGGTTCATGGAAAGACTCCCTCTTTGTTATTTTATAATCTTGATTGCTCTCTACTGCAATATGGATTAAGTAACATGATGTTGGAATTCAATAGGAGAACATTTTGTAATATGAATATGGATGCATAAAGCAAATTGTTATTTTGAAATAATGTTAGAGTAGCTCTTCTTGATGAAAGGTTGATTTAATTTAAATGGTGGATGAAAATTCATTTGAATTAATTAATGAAGTTTGAATTTAGTGATAATGTAGATTCATTTAAATTTCATTATAAACCCTAATCTAAATGAAGAATTAAAATTCATTTAAAAATTAAATAGGTATTACTATTTGAAAAAAATAATGGAGTTTTGTTGTTAAATAAAAGTAGTACATTTTAAATGATAATAAAATATCATTTAGGGGATATTTTAGAGAAATATATTATTTATATTTAAATAATAAATATTAAATTGCTTACCTTTATTTAGTGTAGGCTACTCTATGAAGCAGAGGGAAACTATTGTATCCAAATATGGAAATAGCAATCATGAAAATCACTTACTGCCTAAGGGAGGATAAGAATGAGACGAAAACATAAATAAAAGGGAGGCTCGAGGTTTCACGGTTTTTGAAGAGGATGGAGAAGATGGTAAACGAGCTACCTAGGATGAGGGGGCACATAAGAGAGAGGTGACTATGCGTGGGAGGAAGGAAAGACAGACTATGTTTGTGAGAAATGAATAGAGGTTACCACATTTTTGGAGAAAATGAACAGAGGTTGCTACGTTAGGGAGAGATGAGCGGAGGTTGTTGTGTGTTTGGTAGGAACAAAGAGAGGCACGTGAGAGGAAGAGCAAGGAGAAAGTGAGGAAGTTCCAACATCTTGGGAAGTCCAACACCCGGTAAAAATGGTTAGTATTACTATCTGGGTTAAATGTTGGAGGAGATTAAATTAAAATATTATTAGCCTATGGCTTTGGGGCTGTAATAAACCAAGAAAAGAACTAGAATCAACCTTGTATGTTACTTTCGGAAATGCCATCACGTTGAGCTTGTAAGACTTGAATGGTAGCTTTGGACGTCTCTTTGGCCTGTGTTAAACTCCTAGAAACCACACCTTCTAAATTTTATTCTACCTTGGACATCATCTTAAATGCCTTCGAGAACCTGGTGAAATCGTTCCCAACAACCTTGTCCATTTGGAAGAGCATCGTTACAAATTTTAATGGAGTTTAGTTTCAATTTTGATAATTGTGCTAGTGTAGCGAGTTAATGCCTTATCTCTCAGTTAGAACCAGAGGTTGATATGGGTTTAAGCTATTATGTTTGATGTTGTAAATAAAATGTCCCTCTTATCTTCCAGTATTCACATTGGTGCATCGTTTAGATCAAAATTTTCTTATTTAGCTTCAAGGGTGTCGACTTTGTTCTGTGACAGTCCGTATCTAAGCGTTAATGCCAAGTGAACCCAGCATAGGTCATCCACAAGCGTTTGGGGAGGGGTTTTGAGCTGTCTAAAGCCACCTAGAATCCTATGCGCTCTCACAACCAGTAGTGAGACTTATTTCCTATTTATTAAACCTACTGTTCCACCTACATTATTATGGTACGAAGGAACCTAGTATGAGTAAGGCACAATGAAGCCTATGGTCGGGCTTGCCTAAAGCTTTATATCGTTGGACCGTCTTCGACGTAAGCCTATGTGTGGCAGTGTTATCTCTAGTTGGAGGGTTTATGGGAGGAACTACTTGTTCTCGATTTGTGTTGTGTAAAACCACCTTGTAATGTGAAGATAGTTGTGGTTTCATAGGCTCTTCGGAGCATGTAATAGTTTTAAGGAAGGAAACCTTGCTTGGTTGCGTGACCACGCTATGGCGGTTACGTTAGCATTGGATGTGAGCCCTAGCCATGGAGGCTAGAACTCAAACCAAGTAAATGTGGGGTGTATTAACCGACATGTTCGACCAAGCCTAAATGTCATTTGTGGTAGTTTCTTATGAACCTACTCTTGGCTATCGGGTGGGATTGGTTCTCAGGTCTTATAAGTTAGCCTAGGCCTGTGGCCAATTTAAGATATTAACCCTCTGATTATATATTTAATGAGTTATCTCCTTGATTATTATTTCATTAAATATTATGGGGTAATAAATTAAAGTTGTTAGGCTTTGATTTAGTAAATAATTGAAGGAATGTTTAATGAGTTATCTCCTTTATTATTATTTCATTAAATAATATAGGGATATAAATTAAAGTTGTTAGACTTTGATTTATTAAACAAATGAAAGAATGGTTTATAAATTAGGGGTTGGGGGCCTTTTAATTTATAAAATGCAAGAGAAAGGATATATTTGTAGATTAAGGGAGTAAAGCTTTAATTTAGTAAATACATGAAGTTTTTTTAAAGGTTTAAGGTTTGGGACTTTGAATTTATAAAAAGAAAGTGGATTTAATAAAGGGATTAAGTTATAATTATTTATTAAATTCAAGTTGGAGGAAATTATAATGTTTCATGTAATTAAATTTGGGAACTTGTGATTAATGAAATTACAATTATTTTAAAGGTTAAAGGTATGGGATTTTAATGCTTTAAGATATGATTTGATTGGATTGGAATTATGAAATAAAGGATGTTATATTTATTCTTTAAATTGAAGTTATGGGGCTTGAATTTAGTGAATGAATAGAGGATTGTTTTAAAGGTTAAAGGTATGGGACTTTAATGCTTGAAGACATGATTTATTTAATTAAAGTTAAACCCTGATCTAAGATGTGCTTGTTGAATAAACTCTCTAAAGATACTTGAGAGGTGAAAGTAAAAGTAAGGGTTCTTTTATGACATTCGCTATGCATTATATGGTTGGAAACTTAATTGAATTTTGTATAGTTGTAATTTGGTAAAGTAAATGTTATATGCATTTAGAGGTATTCTTATCCTGAACCATGAGTACCCTGATCCCCTACTATCCTAAAAAAGAATCCATGGGAAGCAAGGAGGAGCAAGGAGTTTGATGGGATCAAAGTATAGGTAACTGTGTTAATGTTAATTTACTTATGCTCAAATAGACTAAAATTGTGGGGAGATATCCCTGATGCAGTTAATGTTATATTCTTTGTAGTATGAAGGATTTACCATACAAGATTATATGTAATATCTGTTTATTGGTTTAGAGAAGGCACTTTTACTTTATTTCCATGTTGTTTATATTATGTAATTGATTCTCTTTTCGTTGAGGATATTCTCTTTTAGTGTTATATCTTCCTTTATTTTCTGTATGTTTAGTAACTATGTTTTGCTTGTTTGTTTGCTTTAATAAATAAAACTAAAGAGTAGAGTCATAGGGTAAACTCAGAGGTGACCTAAGGGAATTAAGAACCCCTTAGGGTGAACATAGGAGAACTAAGGGAATTGAGACCCCCTTAGGGATATAAAGGTCTAAGTTATGGAGAGACTACATCTGAGTTAAGATAGCTCATCGTGTAGACGAGATGGATAGCTTAACTCACAATACTCATAATATACCTACACATAATGACTTGTGTATGGTATGGTGATGCGTGTATACCTTTGATTGATTGAGGGTGATAAGTGTAGCTCATCAAGAGTGATGGGATAGATAGGTTTATTTGTAGTAACACATGATACACCTACAAAGATGGGACTTGTATTAGGATACCTCGTGAGATGTAGCTTTCAGGAAAACTTAGGGGATTTAAAATTTAGGTAAATATTAGTGTGGGTTAGGGGTTCATGGATGGTTCATGAATATCTCTCCTTAGTAAAAAAAAATTCTGTTTGTGTGATTTTTTGGTTTATTACAATCTCATATATATAGTTGTTTATATTTATTATTATTTTTTTACTTCCTCTAGAAACTTATTTTAGCTTTCTCTATAATTCTATATTCTTCCGGAAACTTTTGTTATTTATTTATTTATTTTCTATAGTTCTACATTCTTCCGAAAAATTCCCCTTCTTCCAAAAACTTCCCCTTTTAAAGCTCCTGCATCACTTCTATTGTTGTTGTTGGGTCAGCCCATCCTCGTCCTCGTCCTCATTGCTGTCGCTTCTCCTGGATCAACCATGCTACTATTTCTGCTGCTAATGATGTTTCTCACCTTCCCTTATGCCATAGAATGGGGAAAAGAGTAGATGAGTTGATGAATTGATGCAAGATCCTATCTTCTAGAGGGTGTAACTTTTTATCCAATCATTGGATCAACTTGAAATTTTACGAGGAGTTAGATAAAGGGGTGGATCAACTTGATGTAGGAGCCTATATTCTAGTCGTCTAGTTGTTATTTTTAGGTTTTTTTCAAGTTCTAATTCTTTCATCTAGTGCCCCAAAAATGGGATTTAGTATTTTTTTTAAAAATTGGACAAAAATAGATCTAGAATAACTCCTTATTTAGGCATGGCTAGGTGTTGATATTTTATAGAAGTCTTAGTATAGATGATATGAAGGTGCATATCTATTTTTAGGGCTATCCGCGTTTTTCTGGGTAATTCAGGTTTTGGCACTAAAGACGAAATAGCCTAGAAAATAAAATAATAATAAAAAAATAAAATTATTATTTTTTATTTTTAGGCTTAAGATTTAGGGTTTTGTTTTAGGGTTTATTTTGGGATATATATTCCCTTGGTATCACATTGTAAAAGGGGTGAAATCCAGGAATGAGAAAGAAAGCATTTATCGGATTATTTCCATCTATTGTAACTTTTGTGTGATTGGGAATTTTGTCTTTTGCTTTGTTTCTTTTTGTCACAATTTCATGTGATTGGAGGTTCTTGTTCTAACCTCTTGTAGTTGGATTTACACCATAAATAGGATTGCAAAAATTGAAAAGTGTTCTCAAGCATTTCAACTTATAGGGATTGCATATTCCGAGTTGGCCTTCAATAGGAGTGCAAAGGTAATCTTGCACAATATAGTTTTCCTGTGTGATGAGTCAAAAACTTTTGGAATCGATAATATCATAGCTAAAATCACCATATGGTTATCTGATGCAGTCCCCTCTTACTTGCAATCTCATCGATGTTGGTTATCTGATGCAGGCCCCTCTCAATTCCAATCTTGTTGACGCATTATCATGGTGGGCATGGGTGGGATGGGAAAGACTCACCTTCTCACTCATATCTTCAAAATTGAACATGACAAGTTTTACATGATTGCATGGCTCACCATATCCCAAAGTTACATCCCTAAAACCTTATAGGAGAGGTTAGGCAGAGAGATATCCCTATTTGTCGAAGGTGTGATATCAAAAGAGGTTAGGGATAGCATTTTCAAATAATTGACTAGAACCCTAGAAGAGGAAGAGGCTGCAAATAGAAAAAAGAAAAATATCTTTGTTGATGTTGGATGACGTTTGGAGTAGAAGACATTTGTTGGATGATCTCGGAGTGCCAGATGACGACCGTTGTAAAGTCATCATTATCACTCGTAGCAGACATGTAGCAGAGTAATTGAGTGCTAAGATCTATGAAATACCCTGCCTATCTAAGGAGAATAGTTGGAGAATTTTCTGCCAATATGATTTTCCACTGAATGACGTTTCTCCTGAAGAACTTGAATATGTTTCTTGGGAGATAGAAGGCAAATGTAGAAGGCTTCCCCTAGCCATCAAGACGATTGCAACATCCATGGCTAGGCAGTGACGTCCCACGAAATGGAAGGATGCATTGGAGCATCTCATCGAAGTGGACCTCAGTCACGATGTTATGCCCATCTTGGAGTTGAGTTACAAAGCTTTAGCAAAGCTTCGAGTATTTCGAGGACAATTGAGATCTTCAGATGAAGTGCTAATAGTGGCGGAGGGCATCTTTGGAAATATGCACAAGATGCGGGATCTCGAGTTAGTGAATGATAACGAAGATATTCAAATTCGTCTTCCAAGTGACATGGAAAGAATGAGTGAAATCGAAAGTTTTTATTTAAAGGGGCATGTTCCCCCAAACTGCCTTTCTAGTTTCCCAAGCCTCGTTAGTCTTAAGCTAATTTATTGTGATTGTGAAGAGTACTAAAGGCTGGATCGATTACCCAATTTACTACTCCTACATCTAGTGGGTAATAAAAGTTGCAAAGAGTTGCCCAAGGAGTTTGGTAGAACAAGAGGTTTCCCCAAGATAGAATAGTTGGAGATCGCCAACTTCTAGAATCTAGAAGAGTTGCTAGAGTTAGAGAATGGAGCAATGTCGATGCTAAAATATGTGTGGATTAGAGATTTACCAAGATTAAAGAAGATGCTAGAGGGATTGAACCAACTCAACACTCTACAAGAGTTCAAGGTAGAATATTACAGGAGGTTGCCAAAAAGTGAGTTTGAAAGGCTGAGAACAAACCTTCCTAACACTATTTTAAGGAAAGGAAGAAACCTCACTACTAACGATGATGGAACTTTGTATTATTATTAAATTTACGTGATGCAAGTTGTATCCTCAAATTTGGGGGGTAGAAAGTGACAATGATTGATATTTTTTAAATAAAAATTAGTATAAATTTAAAATAATATATATATTTTATAAAAATTAATATAAAATTAAAAAAATTATATGTATTCTTTTGTAAGATTCGAAGCGTAGGTTTTATAATTAACTTATCAAATTAAAATATATTATTAATATTTATTGTTGTTCTATTTAATATTGAAAATATATTTACTTCAAAAAAATAGCGCAACGGTTCATGCTTTGGTTCTTCGTTAGGAGGTCCAAATTTCAAACCACAACATGGACGAGTGTGTGAGGGGGTGGGTGTGTGTCTTATTATAACAAAAGAAAAATATTTTATAAAAGTTTAATTATTTATATTATAATATTAAAAAAATAAACTAAAAATATTGTAAAATAACTATATTAAATTGAAATAAGTTTATTGCATTAATATTATATTTTAACCAAACACTATAATGGTATTATTATTATATCATATTAATACTTTTATATACAATTTAACAAGATTTCATCATGTTTTTTTTTTAATTTTATATTTTTAACATTTTGAACTCTATTTAATTTAATTATTTTAATTTTTTTTTATTTTTTAAATTTATGTTATAGTGTAAAACTCCTTACTTTTTTGTTATTTGTTTCATAGTATTTTCACAAATTACATTGTCTTATCAAATGACATGAGTTCAAATGGTTAAATGTTTAAACTTTCAATAAAAGTAAAATAATTTTTAATGTCCATGTGACCATAAGTCATATGAAATGACCCTTATAAAAGATATTATTTACCTAATAAATGTTTATCTAACCTATGCAACCCACATATAATTGTTGAAGCATGGTATACAACTTTACTCCCATTAGATTTGAACCTTGAACCTCTTATTTAAAGTTTTAAAATCTTATTGTTAGACCCACTAAGTTGTAGCAAACTTAGGTTCAAATATTACCAAGTGATACATGCATAATAGTCAAGCTATTTTAATACTATTAGGTGACAAACATGTAAAAAATGGTTAGGACCTATTTCAATCCCATATAATCAATTTAAAAAAAAATCACATTGAATCCAAAACTAAAAGATGAATTTACATTAAAAGTTTATATTCCTAATCATTTGAATTCATACCATTTAATAATTGTTAAATTTTAACTATGAAATTGAAACCTTGATTTATTGTGTGAAACTCGTCCTTTTCGAATAATTGCTTAAAGCCCTATATGTTTTTCAATCCAATAAATCAATAAAAAAATAAATCACATTGTCTTCTATATCTATTTTTAACCACTCATTTCATTTATTTCATAAATATAAAAGTTTACTCATAAGATTGAAACCTTAATTTATGATGTGAAAATTATTATTTTTCACCAATTACTCTAAGACCTAATATTCATTGATATTTTTAATTTTTTAGTAACATTTCCTTAAAATTGTTAAAGACACTATTCAAAAAAATAAAAGTATAATCATAATATACAACCAAAATTTAAATCCTTATATTATGATAGCTCTCATTATAATATTAATGCACCTTGCTAGGGCCATAACTTTTGCTCCGAGTGTTCGTTTTACCTCGTTCTTTTTTCAGAACGTACAGAATTGCATGTAGAACTTAAAAAGAATTGCCCCTAATGTTTGTGAGCAAAAAATGCCTCTAGGATACCCAAAATTAACTTTTAATGTAATTTTCAGTTTTTGCAACTGAAAAGTTATCATAACTATTAGTTTAGAACTAGAGTGGGGTTGATATCTTGGGATAGTGGTTATTATTGAATAACGGGTGCATGATTCCATTTTGGATGACGTCTGAGCTCTTTTTTAGGGTTACTAAAAATAACAAGTGAATTGCTAAAAATAGAAAGTGACTAAAAATAGTAAGGGGGTAGCATAGGCTAGGGTTTTTCTTTTTGGGGAGTATAAGGAGTAGGAGACTCTATTGTAAGGTGGATGTGAATTTAGATAATGAAAGGAAGTATTTGCAAGTTTCTTTTACTGGTGTATTTTGTATGATGTCTTGTCTTGCAATTTTACCCTTGGAGTCCATTGTCGGTCTCCTATAATGAATTTACATCAATTGATATAAGAGTGGGTGAGATCTCGCTAGTGGAAAGAATATGAATAGAAGAGGGATAGGGCGAGGGATCTATGCTCGAGTGAATAGGCAAGTGGAGGATCTACATGCAAAAATATCCAAGATTTGTTGTAATACCACTATGTGGTGATGATGTAATATGGGTGGAGCTCGTTTCAATCCCCTATAACCAATTAAAAAAAAATTATTGCATCTACAATTAAATTATATATTGTGAGCTTTGATATGTAGTCAAGAAGAAGTTCAATCACAATTAGAATGTGACATGGATTCAGAGTTCTAATAGTATTGTATATCCTCTAGGTGATGTAAAACTTGTTTCAATTTATATGAAGGTTATTTTTATAGAGGATAAACATGAATATTTAAATAATTTTTATAATATAGTTTTAATTGTTTAATTAAACTTTAATTTTATATTCCTTATTAAATATATTTAATTGTTTATTTTAAATGATTTGATTTTTCATAATATATAAAATGACTATATTATTATACAATACATGTTTTTTATTACCATTAACCTATGGATTGTTGATGGCATTAGTTAATTTTTTTCCTCCTTTAAATACCATTAAGATTAATTAAAGTGAATAAGAAATATTAAGAAACTAATAATTAATAAGAATCTATAATAATAAAATAGAAAATAAATGAAAATAATCTAAGCACGATAAAGAAAGAAAAGATGGTCCCAAAGATGAAGATGAAAAACACGACAAGGGAGCATAATAAGAGTGATAAGACCCATCCAAAAGAAAAAACAGAAATAAAAAGGTGTGTGAACAATAGCTTTGACCATATCAAACATATGATGATGGAAATGATTTTTATGAGGGAAAGCTAAGTACCATGGTAATGAAAGTCATTTTTAGAGTACCTGGGGGTGCAACACAATGGTTCGAGCTTTGGCTCTTCTTTGGGAGGTTCAAGGTTCAAACCACGATGTGGGCGAGTGTGTGAGAGGGTGGATGTGTGGTGGATTTGTGTTAAATTCCCTATTAATAAGTATAGCTCTCAACTTTAGGAGGGGTCATGGTTGGGAGGAGACTGCTCAGCTATGTACGTCGGTCATAGGGGGTTTCTCATAATAACCAAATAAAAAAAAAATCGCTTTTAGAAGTCCTAACTAGAAGCAAGGGATGCCTTATCTACAAGTAAGGATGCCCTTGTTAGGGATAAGAGGAAGGGCAAATCTATGAAAAACCTTATATAGGAAGCAAGTATTAACTAGAAGTGATTATCAAGGATGATATAAGTGGGTATGACACAATGTTTCCTAAGAGTAGAGGGTTAATATGTAAGTACCATAAATATTGGTTGGGTTTTTCATAGATTAAAAACTAGATCAAGTAGAGGTGAGGATTGAATTCAAACTACTCCATAAATTTTCTTTTGAAGGGATTTATCCTCATCAATTTCTCTAGTTTGAAAGGTAAGGATAAAATAATGGGTGGTGACCCATGGTTTAGGGGTGAGAGAGGTATTATGTTTATGACTATGGAGTGAGAATTTTTGGATGGAGATAAAATCTAATAGAAGGCTTCTAGTGTGGGTTAGGCATTTTGTTGTGAGTTAAGACTTTTAGACTTCCATATTAGCTCATCATAAGGAGGTTTTGAAGGATATTTCTAATACTCTACAATAATTCATTTAGGAGGGACAAACTACCAAGGAGTGAAGGTATACTATATATAATTAGATATGTTTTGCCATGGATATTTCAAAATTTTTTCCACAATCCAGTGAGACTAAATCTAAATTAAAAGAATGAAATCAACTAATACATTATGAAAAAATTGCTTTTTGATGCTACATGTTATGAGACTAGATATATTGCAAGAGATTACAAAGTAAATATAATGAATAATCATCCTTGCAATTTAGGGTTTTCAAGAAACATAAGGAAGAAAGTATTTTTGAGGTTGTTCCTTGCACTTTAGATTCTATATGACAACATATACCTTTAGAAGGTAATTATCATTATGAATGGTATGAAAAATGAAGAACACAAGCTTATACTGAGAGAGGGGGGTGAACAATATAAGACCAACTTTTACTTTTCTTTCCCAAAAAATATTATCCAATATCATCAATGTCAATATCAATAGCAGTAATAAAAGCAATGCACAAATAATCACACACAAGAGAGACACAAATTTAATGTGGTTCACCCAATGTGGGCTACTCCATGAAGAAATCTTTCCTCTAAATTTTCTCAACAAATTTCATGGAAATCAATTCACTATTACAATGTTTATGGACCTTTGTCCAAAGGAGACACCAATATCCTATGCTTTGATTTGTGGATCTCTCTCCACAAGATAACTCTTTCCCCTTTTCTTTGGTTCGTGGAACTTGATCCAAGAGAACTCTATCTCCTCAACTGGTTCATGGATCTCTCTCCATAGAAGAAATCTATCTCCCCAGCTAGAATAGATCTCACTCCATAGGAGAACTCTTTCCCCTTGCTCTAGTTCATGGATCTCTCTCCACAGGAGAACTCTATCCCCTCTACTCTGGTTCGTGGATCTCTCTCTTTAAGAGAACTCTATCCCCTCTTCTCTGGTTGATGATCTTCTAGAAAATTTTTATTCCCACTACTCTGTCTTGTGGATCTCTCTCCATAGGAGATTTTTGTCCCTACTAGACTGGTTTATAGATCTCTATCCATTGGAGACTACTATCCTTTTTGCTCTATCACCTCCAAATCCTGCTCTCAACTTTGTCTCAAGTCTAGCACAAATTTGCTCTAACTTTACTCACAAATCTGCACCAAAATTTGTCTCAAGTCTAGCACAAATCTGCTCTAACTCTACTCACAAATATGCACCAAAATCTATCTCAAATATGCACCAAAATCTGTCTTAAATCTATCCCCAAGCCTTAACATAAAGCTTGATAAAATTAGCAACCAAACCTACTCTCAAGCCTTCTCAAAAGACTTGTTCAAATCTACCTTCAAGTCTTCTCAAAAGACTTGCTCAAATATACTTTCAAGTATTTTCAAAAGACTTGCTCAAATTTGCTTTTAAGTCTTATCAAAAGACTTGCTTAATACTGCTCAAAAAACTGTGCCAAATATTTTCAAACCTTGCACACAAAAAAAACTTATATCTTTTTTAGAAATGCTTTCTTCAAATAAATATGTTCTACTCAGAATTTTTTTAACCTCTGGAACATATAGAGAATGATATGCACTTACAAATAGCTTAATATATTCTACTCAATCTTTAAGACTATTTATTTCACATGTCTCACATTTATTGTTATTTTAAAGATAGATCTAGTCTAGCATATGACACCTATCTTCCTGATGCACACACTTGATTTCACAAATATGATTTCTAATGTTTGCACATTCACTTTCAATATCACTCAAAACCAATGCCCAAAAGATTTCACAATGATTCACAAACTTGTCTTCAAACTTAAGTCAAGTAGCTCACAATCTCAAGCACAAATGTCTCAATATCTTTCAACAATAGAAGTACACTTGTTCTCATACTTTATCTCAAATATTTCCAATACCATTCAATAATGAAGTACAAATTCTAACTCAAATATTTTTAAACAATGCTTATCAAACAATCCTTTTCACTCCACCTTATGATCCGGAAAACCTTGCTCAACAACACACCTCAAAGAGGGAGAAAAATACCCATACCTCTTATTTTTTTTTATGGAGATATATCTTCAAAACATGTCTCACCAAAACATATTCTCCTTGTGCCACTTCAAGGGTTAGATAGCAAGATTGTATTTCAAGAATATCCACATGAATTTTTCCTCAAAAAGATTTTCAATGAATTATGATAATAATGTTCTAGGACTCTTCTTTTATTCTCAAGGATAATGCATTAAAGCTCAACAAAACCCACTCAAAAATTTCCTTTTCATGAAGCAAGAATTACAAACAATAACATCACCCTTTACACCTTTTATCTCCCACTTTCTCAAAATAATTTCTAATCCACCTTAATGTCAAAGAACAAATATTTACAATTTAAAATAAATTATTTTTACCTTATCATTCGAACCTTTGCATATATAAAATAATTAATAATAAAACCCTTAAAATATTATGTAAAATTAATTTATCCTTATACCTCCTATATGCCAAAGTCATACACCAAATCACATCCACCAAACATCAACCATAACCAACATTAATCACTTTGGAGCATACCTTAAAAAATTAATTCCTTGCTGGTGCGGATGGGAATTGACCCTCCGACATCAAGCTTCTAAGCACAGTGCTCGATCTCTTGTGCTAGCCAAGTGGTTGAGACATAACCCTTGGCCTCCACCTTTTATTTCTTTCTACCTCCAATGAAAATGAAATAAAACACTTCAAACCGGCGCTACGGGGAATCAAACCGCAAACCTTTCCTCTGCCAACACCTTACATAGGATCCACCTATCACTTGGGCTACCAGCCCTCATTGAACCACAACGTTTGCCTCCTTGTCCTTATTTGCTACCGCTTGCTGGATGAATGGCATTTCGAACACTTTTCTTTGCACTCCTCGATCGATTAATTCTAGTGCATCAACATTGGTTTTCTTTGGAAAATAATTTAGCTCCTCCCTTTTATATGCATTCAAAGCATTACTATGACATCGGCAAAAACCTTTATTTGCCTTTATTTAAATTTGAATTTTGGCACCCTTTGCCAATTTCAAATTTAATTTTTATATTTAATATAATATTTAACTTTGTGTTAAATATTATATTATTTAATTTTAGTATTTAAACAATACTTTTGCATGGAGTCCTTCGTCAACTTTTTCATTTTATTTTTAATAAGCCCTTATGGATTAATTATTATATTATTAAAATATTATAATATTTTCTCTTTTCTTTTAAAAACATGGGCGTAAACTTGTATCTTCAACCTTTTAACCAACCTTTTTGGCTTAGAATATAAAATATTATAACCATTTCTTTTACCAATTTTCTTGTATCAAAATGAACTTTTCCTTCACCAAATACTTGACATCAATGACAACATAATTACTCAAACTTTCCAACAATACCCCCCTTTGTCATTAACGGCAACCCTTTTCTAAATTTTTTTTTTTTTTTTCAAATATGTTCCTCCTGAGAAATTGCTCCCCCTGGCTAAATGCTCTCCCCCTACTTAAATATCTCCCCTTTTGACATCAAAGGCAAAGGGACTCCTTTGGGGATAAATATAAGACTCTTAGCTTAGCCCCCTCCCCACCTCCTCTCCTTGAGGTGATTAATTTTGGGGTGGGAGTATTTCTACTCCTAGCATACAATGCTCTTTTTCTTTGTCAACCTTCTTTCTCAACATACCCTTTTGATCCTTTTGAGTGTCCATATTCTTGCTTGTCTCTAGAAGCTCTGGAAATGTTTTTCTACACTGCTTGGCCTTATGCCCTAGATTATTGTACTTGTAACACTTAATATTGTAGTTCATAGAAGGTATAAATATCTTGAAGTTCCTCTTGATGAAGCCATACTCATTTCTATTATGAACCCTACAGTGGATTGCTTTATGACCAAATTGATTACAATAGTAGAAATACCCTTGAAAGAGATGTTCATCTTTGAAGTTCCTCTTAATAAAACCATACTCCTTTCCATGAGTCCTACAATGCATAGCCTCGTGACCAAACCTTTTACATGAAAAACAACGTCCTTTGAATAAATCTTACCTTGAACCCACTGGTCTCTTAGTCCTTTCTTCTTTGTGATGATCCTTGTTCCTTGTTTGTGCATTGTTTTCTTTCTTAGTGAAGCTTATATTCTTCAACTTATCCTCATAAGTATCAATTTATTATTCACTCTCTTCCTCTAAAACTTCTTCTTTTGAAATTGATCTTGACCCTTCTTGTTTCCTTTGTCCTTCTTCAAAACAAAGTCCTGTTTTGATAGATGAATATCTTTGTGCATTGATAATCTTATCCAAAGTTTTTGAACTTTTCTCAAACCTATGTAGCTTGTCCTTAAAATAGTTCACTTCCATCCTTAGTGAAACTACCTCATGTTCTAATCTTTGACATTTTAAGACTTTTACCTCTAATTTTTCTTTAAATCTCCTTGTCTAAGCTATTGAGTTTGTTAGGTCTTGTATAAGCTTTTCTTTTTCTTCATCACATTATTGAACTTGAGCTTTGAATTTTGAATTTTTATTTCTAACCTTTTTCAATTCTTTAAGAGTAGCAATAAGTTCTGCTTCTAGGTCTATTGTGCCTTCCTCTTCATTTTCTGAATCTTGTTTTACTTCTTGGTCTTCAAGAGCATCTTCATACTTTTCAACTTTATCTACAACAAGAGCATTTTCTTCCTCTTCTATTGCCAAAAATAGAATCTCTTCTTATTAAATTTCTGAGGATCTTTCATCACTGTAACTTGAAGCCTTGCTTCCATTATCAACATAGAAACTCTTCTTGTGCCTTTGAAAGATTTTTTTTCCATGCTTGTTTTGACCATACCTATTTTTCTTTTCATACCTGGATTTTCCTCCTTCCTTTTTCTTATGATCCTATTTCTCTTCACTGCTATTGCTTCCAACTTCCGGACAATTAGATGCATAGTGACCAAAATTTCCACAATTGAAATATTTCACTGTTTTCATACCTTTGTGCTTTCTTTAGTCCTTGTTTCTTCTACCATAGTTAGCTTCTTCATAACTGCTTGACTCACCACTTGATTATGGTTTCTTATATTTTGTCTTCTTTGATGCTTTGAAAGCTGCCTATTTTTCGGAGTTGGGATCCTTTATTCTCATCTCACAAGCTGTGAGAATTCCATGTAACTCATCCATAGTCAAATTTTCAATATCTCTCATCTCCTCTATAGCTAAGACCTTTCCATCATACATTATAGGAAGTGACCTTAGTAATTTCTAAGCAACACTGAAGTCTTCAATTTTAAATACAAGTCCCCACATGGTATTAAAAATCTCATTCACACGAAGTAAGTATGTAGCAATGTCTTCCTCATTTACCATCTTCAAATATTTAAACCTTTTCTTATGATTTTGTAATTATTCCATTTTGACATTTTTATCTCCTTCATATGTTTGCTTCAATTTATCCCATATCTCTTTTGTTGATTTGTAGTGCATAACTTTCACAAATTCTACTTCATGTAATCCACTTAAAATTCCATTCATAGCCTTGGAATTATTCACATATAACATCTTACCATCTTTATCTATGGGAGGATTAGCTATAGGTGTGAACCCATCCTCAATGGATTGCCATGTCTTATATCCTTGTGCCATCAAGTAAGTCTTCATTCTTATGCCCCAGAAAGCATAGTTGTTCCCATCAAAAAATGGTGCCTTATTTAATGAATATCCATTTTGAGATGCCATCTATGTTCTTGTACCCTCTTCCTTCAAGCTGTTAGACTCTTTCGAAGGAACCCGCTTTGATACCAATTGAATAACATAGGCTTATACTGAGAGGGAGGGTGAACAATATAATATCAACTTTTACTTTTCTTTCCCAAATAATATTATCCAATATTATCAATGGAAATATAAATAGTAATAATCAAAGCAATGCACAAATCATCACACACAAGAGAGACACAAATTTAACGTGGTTCACCCAATGCAAGCTACTCCACAGAGAAAATATTTTCTCTAAATTTTATCAATAAATTTCATAGGAATCATTCCCTATTAAAATATTTATGGAGCTCTATTAAAAGGAGACACCAATCCCTCATTCTTTGATTTGTGTATCTCTCTCCATAGGAGAAATCTTTTCCCTTTTCTCTGGTTAATGGAACTTGATTCAGGAGAACTCTATCTCCTTAACTAGTTTGTGGATCTCTCCATAGAAGAATTATATCTCCCCAACTAGTTTATAAATCTCACTCCATAGGAGAACTCTTTCCTCTTGCTCTAGTTCGTGGATCTCTCTCCATAGGAGAAATCTATCCCCTCTACTCTGGTTTGTGGATCTCTCTCCATAGGAGAACTCTATCCCCTCTGCTATGGTTTGTGATATTCTAGAAGACTTTTGCCCCCACTACTCTAGCTTGTGGATCTCTCTCCATAGGAGACATCTATCCCAACTACACTAGATGATGGATCTCTATCCACTGGAGATTTTTTTCCTCTTTGCGTTGTCACCTCTAAAGCCTGCTCTCAAATCTATCTCAAGTCTAGCAAAAATATGCTCTAAATATGCTCACAAATCTGCACCAAAATCTATCTCAAATATGCACCAAACTTTATCTCAAGTCTAGCACAAATTTGCTCTAACTCTACTCACAAATCTGCACAAATTTCTATCTCAAATCTATACCAAACTCTGTCTTAAATATATCCCCAAGTCTTAACACAAAGTTTTATCAAATAAGCAATCAAACATGCTCTAAAGCCTTCTCAAAAGACTTTCTCAAATCAACCTTCAAGTCTTCTCAAAAGAATTGTTTAAATCTACCTTCAAGTATTCTCAAAAGACTTGCTTAAATTTGTGTTCAAGTATTCTCAAAAGACTCGCCTAATATTGCTTACAAAATTGTACCAAATATTTACAAACCCTACACACAAACAAAGCTTATATCTTTTTCAAAAATGCTTTCTTAAAACAGATATATTCTAATCAGAATTTTTTTAAACTCTAGAACATATAGAGAATTATATGCACTTGAAAATATCTCAATATGTTCTCCTCAATAATTAAGACTATCGCTTTCACATGTCTCACTTTTATTACTCTTTTAAATATAGATCTAGTCTAGCATATGACACCTATCTTCCTGATGCACACACTTGCTTTCACAAATCTGATTTCTAATGTTTGCACATTCACTTTTAATATCACTCAAAACCAATGCCCAAAAGCTTTCACAATGATTCACAAAATTGTCTTCAAACTTAACTCAAGTAGTTCACAATCTCTAGTGTCTCAATCTATTTTAAAAATAGAAGCACACTTGTTCTCAAACTTTATCTCAAATATTTCCAATACCATTCAACAATGAAGTACAAATCCTAACTCAAATATTTCCAAAAATGCTTATCAAACAATCCTTTTCACTCCACCTTATGATCCAAAAAACCTTGCTCAACAACACACCTCAAAGAAGGAGAAAAATACCCATACCTCTTATTTGCTTTGATAGAGATATGTCTTCAAAACTTGTCTCACCAACACCAATTCTCTTTGTACCACTTCAAGGGTTAGATAACAAGAATCTATTTCAATAATATCCACATAAATTTTCCCTCAAAAAGGTTCTCAATGAATTTTGATAATAATGTTCCAGGACTTTTCTTTTATTCTCAAGGATAATGCATTAAAGCTCAACAAAATCCACTCAAAAATTTCCTTTTCATGAAGCAATAATTACAAACAATAACATCACCCTTTACACCTTTTATCTCCCACTTTATCAAAACAATTTCCAATCCACCTTAATGTCAAAGAACAAAGATTTACAATTTAAAATAAATTATTTACACCTTATCCCTCCAACCTTTGCATATATAAAATAATTAATAGCAAAACCCTTAAAATATTATGCAAAATTAATTTCCCCTTATACCTCCTATATGCCAAAGTCATACACCAAATCACATCCACCAAACATCAACCATAACCAACATTAATCACTTTGGAGCATACCTTAAAAAATTAATTCCTTGCTAGCACGGATAGGAATCGACCCTTCGACCTCAAGCTTCTAAGCGCAACGCTCGATCGCTTGTGCTAGCCAAGCGGTTGAGACCTAACCCTTGGCCTCCACCTTTTATTTCTTGCTGCCTCCGATGAAAACAAAATAAAACACTTCAAACCAGTGCTAGGGGAAATCAAACTGCAAACCTTTCCTTTGCTAGTACCTTACGCAGGACCTACCTACCACTTGGGCTACCAGCCCTCGCTGAACCACAATATCTACCTCCTTATCCTTATTTTCTATTGCTTGCTCGATGAATGGTGTTCTGAACACTTTTATCTACACTCCTCGATCGATTAATTCTTCAACATTGGTTTTCTTTGGAAATTAATTTAGCTCCTCCCTTTTATATGAATTCGAAGCATTGCTATGACATTGACGAAAATCTTTATTTACCTTTATTTAAATTTGAATTTTTGCGTCCTTTTCCAATTTCAAATTTAATTTTTATATTTAATATAATATTTAACTTTGTGTTAAATATTATATTATTAAGTTTAGTATTTAAACAATACTTTTTCATGGATTCCTTCGTCAATTTTTTCATTTTCTTTTTAATAAGCCCTTGTGGCTTAATTTTTTTTTTTAAGCGAAAAACCCCTTGTGGGGCCGCCTTGGTCTAAGAGACCATGAATAGGGGGTTCTACACCATCAAAGTAACTCGGGGGTCGCACCCAGCCCTCCCTGCACCAACATTATCAATTGGATTTTGGATACCCAATTCAACTTTTTGGTAGGGTGGAGAATCAAACCTGGGACATCCCTTGGAGGATTGCCCTCTCCTCTCCAACTCACCTACAACACCTGGGTAGCCCTTGTGGCTTAATTATTATAATATTTTCTCTTTTCTTTTAAAAACATGGGCATAAAATTTTGTCTTCAACCTTTTAACCAAATTCTTTGGCTTATAATATAGAATATTATAACCATTTATTTTACTAATTTTATTGTATCAAAATGAAATTTGCTTTGCACCAAATACCTGACATCAATGACAACATAATTACTCAAAATTTTCAACAAAAAAATAGAAGAGAATGAACATGAAAGAGTTGATGGGACTGGAAATTGAAGAGGAAGACCCTCAAAGAAAGAACAAAGAGAAAATGAAACTTAGAGGAATTTTGATTTGAGAAACTAGAAATGAATATCATATATGCTAATAAGAAGTGGGGCTAACCCACAAATTAAAATAAAAATTGATAATGAAAATGGTATCTTAAAATACTATGGGGTGAGAATAAGATCCCTAAAAGAGGACTTAATGAATTGATAGTGTAGACACCAAATCCTAGCCATTAATACTTCATCCTAACCATCCCACCACCCACTTGTCCACCATCCACCCTTCTCACCATCCATTTAACGATTTCATACCTTTCTCGCCTTCAAAAGACCCACTTTAGCCCTTTCCCGCCACTTTCCAACCCATTTGGACTTAATTTATATTTATTTTATATTATTTATATTTAATATAATATTTTATTATTATATTTAATATATTCATTATAAAATGTATATAGTTAAAACCAATTAACATCAACAATTAGAATTAATCTAATCTCAGCCATCCATCTTCATTAATCCATGCCACACTTAAAGTATAATCTCAGCCTTAGGATTTGATTTAATCTTAGCCACATGATAAAAAGTGTTAAGCTAAAACCCTAAGAAAACCCTAGGCTAGATTATAAATAGAAGCATTTTCAAATTCTCAACCCTTGGAATGTTCTTGCCCTTGGAGAGATTGTTGAAGAAGACCTTTTGAAGCAGAAGGTTGCAGAGCCCTGAAGATCCAAACCCTAGCTTGCCATAGAAATTCCACCATTCCAACCACTTCCACGTCCATCCTCCATTGTCATCACTATCCACTAGCCATTTTTTGTCATTGCCATTATCGCCCATACATAGTATTCTTCTCATTCTCGTGATCTATTATCGTAGATCAAAACCTAACCTGTAGGATCACCGTAGAACCTATTAGGCACCTTCCAGAGCTTTCCAAGCTCGTTACAGAGCTTTCCAAGTGCTCACCAGAGCTTGCCATATCCCATAGGCTCATTCTAGAGCCTATCAAGCTCACGCCAGAGCCTGCAAAGCACCCACCAGATCCTGCTATAATCATCAATGTGAACCAGAGCTTACCGCATCAAATCATCAGGTTTCGTTAGGGCACCCTACCGCCAAATATGCAATGAAGCAATGAATCATCATCATCAATAGTAAGGTAAATCTATATTTTATTTTTATCTGGTGTTGTTTATTTCTACACATTTTTTTTATATAGATCTAGGGTTTTAGTCTGCATCTCTGAGGGTTCACACTGTGGAACCCTCATTTTGTTTACTAATAACTTTATTGTTTAATGTGAGTACAAGGTTGAATAGGATAAATCAAGAGATCATTGGATAGCTGCTGAAGCTAGAGTGGTCTAAAATCAGATATCAAAAAAGCCCACTCAATCTGTTGGGAGCGAAGCACATTGAAGACACTCAAATATGTATAGCTAGGGTTTTGGAGAACCCTAGAAATTGTAAATTTTGTATAAAAATAATTCTATTGGATTGAATAATTGTAACAATGAGTTTCTCAACTCCCCCCCCATTATTAAATAAAATATCATTTTGTACAATTACTGTCTTTCTAGAATCATTTATTTTTATTATCTATTTTAGTGTCATGTTTTTAGCTCTACAAATATCATTCATGAACATCAAAACACACAAACCTATCACTTTAAAAGGAATTCACATTAATGAAGAAAATAATTAATGTATGAGGTAAGCCACACAAGGTAACAACTTAGCATTGATTGTTTCTTTCATTTTTTAATTCTGTACAAGTTTCAGTTTTTGTGTTCATTTTGATAGTTCTAAGTTTTGGTTTAGTTACTTTATGGTATTAACAAGAAATCAGAAGAAAGTAATAAATCAAAATAACTTAATGGAAAACACATCCAATCCCCCTGCTACTTTGGTGGCAAACCCTTATCCATCCCTACCACAAGTAGGATCCCTTCCACATAACATTGAGCAACCTACCACCCACATAGACATGGACAAGGTAGAGGCTATCTACAAGGCCTCTAACTATGTTCTTGAGCCCCTTAGTCAAGACTGTGTTGAACAACCAGACTTGGCTACAACCTGTCCATCCACCACCACCCAAGGATATCATAATTCTACCTATGAATATGGTATACCTTCTTCTTCTAGCCCAACCCAAAACACAAGTGTTTTTAACACTTACCCTTCATCTAGCCATATCCAAACCTATTCCAATCCCTTGTATGAGGAGTATGTGAATGCTGCCTCACAAGCCCCAACCTCCCAAGTTGCCACATCAAGTGTAACTTGTGCCATACCCATTTCTTCTAATCCATCTCCTTCACTTCCTTCATCTTCCAATCCAACCACAACTATGTCAATGTCTACCATGTCTGAACAAGAGCTACAGGATATATCAGGTTACGTGAACAAATTGCTCTCACAACTTAGAAAGGCTAAGCAACAAGTTCAGGTAGACCCTATGATCCAAGTAGTTCCAACCCAACCCATCATAGCCAATCAAAATCCAACATGGGTACCCCAATATTCGGTGGTTTCCATCCCCAATCCTCCACCAATTCATACCCCAACCCAACCAATTACCATTTCTTCTAGCCAACCTCTCAACCAATTCTTCCAACATCCTCCTCATCAATCATCTCCTTATTTCATTCATCAATCTTCACCCCATGTTCAAACCAATCCATTCCACCAAAATTGGCTAATCACTCCACAACATTTTTCTTCCAGTCCATCTCCCAATCATCAGGTAATCCAAGGCTTCCAAGTTCCTGGGGAAGATCCTAGGATATAGGCCATGCAGAAATAGATTGATCAGTTGATGCAGAACACCCCTGGCATGTCAAGCCAAAAAATGACCTTAAGCCAACTGATCCACCAACCAATTCATCCTTCGATGCCATCACCACCATATCCGATAGACTTCACACTACCGAAGTTTGATAAATATAGGGGAACCGAGGACCCTAAGGAGCATGTGAGCTCATTTGTTCACGCATGTTTTTGAATTCAAACCGATGATGCCCTCATGCTCTAAAATTTTCCTCAAACATTAGGGGGAGATGCCATAGAGTGGTTCAATCAGTTGCCAACACACAACATTTACACTTTTACTCAACTGATGGATCTATTCTTGGAAATTTTTGCCCTAAACATTAGAAAGAAGGTCTCATTATCAGACATTTATTATCTAAAACAATGGGATGATGAACCTATCTATGATTTTGGAAACCGTTGGAGGGCAGTCATAACCAAATTGCCATTCTCCCTACCAATGGATGAAATTATCAAATTATTCACCAAGAGTTGCTTAAAACCCATCTCTTGGATGCTTCAGCTTAATACTTATCGCACATTTGAAGAAGCTTTAGCATAGGCTAGCATCATTGAGGAAATCAAAATCCAAGAGGGCATCATCAAGCCTAAGAAGAAAGAATGGCAAAACAAGGGCCAATATCAAAATAATCAATCTGGCCAAAACAAATCATCACAAGCCTCTACGGCTAATACACCCAATCAAGTTAATCAAGTGGTGATGAGCCAGCCCACAATGGCTCAACAACCTATGCAACAACCAATTGCTTATCATGCGGTCCCATCAGTCACACAAGCACCAATGGTGCAAAACATAGTGCCAGCTATGGAACAACCTCCCCATCGCCAATACACCCGACCTCAACGTCAATACACTCCCTTAGCAGAGTCATATTCTTCCCTTTTCTGAAGGTTGTATGAAACAAACAAGTTAGCCTTACCTGAAGTCAAGCCCGATGACCCTACAAAATGTCCCAAGAATTACAGAGAACACCTATTTTACCCATATCATAGGCAAAATGGTCATGACATCAACTCTTGCCATGTTTTTAAGAACATCGTCCAAGACCTTATAGAGTTGGGGGCCATCAATGTGGGTAATCCTTTAGCTCCACAAAATCAAAATTTGGGAATTTTTCAGACACCTCTGCCCAACCATGGAGAGGCCCAAACTACTGTAGGAGGTAACAACCATCAAACACCTCCTAACCAAGTCAACCATGTTCAACAATACCAAAATTTTGTAGGAGCAGTCCATGTAGTCACAAGAGGGCAAAGGCAAAATCAATAGAATGTACAACAACCTTCAAATCCACCACCCATCCAAACATCTCCAAATCCATCCCCACCAATCCATCTATCCAATCCACCAAATCAGTCCATCCATCGCCCTATAAGGCCAGCGGTAACCTTAACTAGCCGGTTGACTACTAGCTTGAAAATGGCATCAACTAAATTATCTGTATATGAGCTTATCCAACAATCCCCTAGGCATAGAGAAGATTTGATGGAGATCCTTAAGTCTATTGAGTTAGAATCCCAAGACTCTAATGCCTTCAATAGTTTTGTAGGGAGTGTTAGGACATGCATGGAGCCATCCATCACCTTTTATGACTTTGAAATTAAGTCGATAACCTCAGAATCCGTGGATCCTCCATTGCATATCATGGCCTTGATAGATAAGAAGCCATTCAAAAGAGTCCTAATAGATATCGGCTCATCCATTAACATCATCACTACCACTGCCCTTCACCACCTCAAGCTACCACCTTCCCACATTTCCAAGTCATCATTCACCCTCAAAGCATTTAACGATGCTTTGTGTACCATAGTTGGCACTATTGTTTTGCCCATTGAAGTAGGGGCCAGAACGTTGCACACAATGTTTCACATATTGGAAGGAACCATGGCGTACAATGTACTCCTTGGTAGACCATGGATGAGGGAAATGAAATGTGTTCCTTCAATACTCCATCAATGCTTGAAATACGTTCATGATGGACAAGTCCATTGCATCCCTGCAGATGTAGAACCTTTTAAGTATTGCAATTTTATTTCAAATCCTTATGAATCCATGTTGCCTTCCACTCATTTATTTTTATCCCCATATTCATCCAATCCACCTTCTTCATCTTCTCATCCATCTTCTTCTAATCCATTCACATCTTCTTCTAAAGCTCCCATCTTAGAGGAGTTACCCATCACAACACCCCCTAAATCATCCATTTCTTCTTGTACATGTGGTCAAAATCAATCCACCATCGTCACATCATACACATCAACCATCCCTTCTTCCACAACCATTTCTTCTTCTTCATCAATACCCCATCCACCTTCTTCTAATTCCACACCATCATCCAACCCTGCTCCATCAATAGATGTTTCACAAGTCAAACTTTTAGATTGTGAAATATTTAATTCACCACCAACACCCACAGCCACATCCAATCCTGAGCCATCCATGCCCACATCATCCACCACATCAGCCCAAGTCAAAGTCCACATCACTAATCCTGGTATTGGTGAATACGTGGTCCAAGACGTCACCATCACACCCCTAGCCATTCCCACAACCAAGGATTTCGGTCGCCCACGTGACCATCCTTTAACCATAGGTGTTGTATACGACATGGGCTCCGCTCCAAATAGTATCAAATTTTTTTATGGAGGGTTAGATTCCTCAATTGGGATAAACCCACCCGATGAACCTAAAGAACCAAGACGTGCCAACATACACAATATGGCAGGATTTCCATCCCGTTACTTTCACATAGTCAATTGGCAAGGTCAAGGTCTAGGTTCCCATGAACAAGGGATACATGACATAGTTGATCTTCCATATCGAGGAGCACATGATCGTTCAGGCTTAGGGTACACCCCACTTTCATCCATGACTTCTCTTGAGCAAGCTTTCAAAAGGCTTAGCATCAATGATGAAGATAACAACACCCATCCATTTCCCTCAACCTCCTCTCTTGAGCAAGCCCTTCAAGAGCTTAGCATCGATGAAGTACGGGTGACCCCCCCAATTTTTCCTACATCTACAATCCAATTATGAGGAAAGTTATGAAGAGTTTGAAGTAATGTCAAACGCTTCTGATGACTCTGAAGAGGAATTTCAGCCCATTGTTCCCCTTACCCAACAGGATGAGTTTTACCTCAGAATGTTCCCCATCCATCAGCCCATATTTCACTTGCTTCTTCCACAAGAACAAGTTGACCCACCTGGTGAACCACCTCCCACATGAATTCCATTGAGCCATTCAGCCAAATCCAAAATTTGTAACATATGTAAAATAAAAAAAAAACTTTTCTTTACATGTACATAGAATTTGATTTCATGTTTGTTGCTGCTATCCAGGGTTAACAAGACTCAACATCGGTTCAAATCCAATCATCCCACCCATCCATTGGTCCAAGCCATCACACCTTTCTACCTATAAGTCAATATGAATCCTATTGACTTATTCACCCCACTCTGCAATCCATACAATTTGGCTAAGCCAATTCCAATTGACATAAGCCTTATTGATATGGACCGGATTTCCTCCCCACCCTCCTTTTTGGAATTCATCCTATCCGAGGAATTGTTAAAGGCTTTGGCCAATTACATACCTCCTTCCCCTCCACCTTCACCCCCATATTCAACCAAGAGACCCAAGGTTTTTTAGGTAGAGTTAGATGACGATAAGCAGGAAGAGTTGGATGACATCTTAGATGACATTAATCTGATCCCAACACCACATCAACTTGAGGAAGGTTCACATATGTCTATTGAAGATACTATCAAAGTGAACCTTAGTTCAGATCCTGACAATCCACAAATTGTCAAGCTTGAAAAAAGTTTATCATCCGATGAACAAGAGCAATTCATCACTCTCCTCAAGAGGAAGAAAGATGTGTTTGCATGGTCCTACAAGGATATGCCTGGCCTTGACCCTAATCTGGTGGTCCACAACCTCACCTTACATCCTGATGCCAAACTGGTCAAACAAAATCTTAGGAGGATGCATCCTACCATGGCCCTCATAGTCAAAGAAGAACTTCAAAAGCTTCTAGACGTCAATTTCATTGTTCCTATTGACTATCCTGAGTGGCTTTCAAACATGGTACCCATTCGCAAGCCTAATGGGGTGATACACATTTGCAATGATTTTTGAGACCTCAATAAAGCGTGTCCTAAGGATGAATTTCCTCTTCCAAACATAGATACTCTTGTCGATACCTACGCAGGCCATGAAATGCTTTCCCTCATGGATGGTTTTTTAGGATACAACCAAATTCGAATAAATCCGGATGACCAACACAAAATGGCATTCACAACACCTTGGGGGACCTTTTGCTTCAAGGTTATGCCCTTTGGCCTTAAAAATGTAGGAGCTACTTATCAACGAGCCATGACTTATATCTTTCATGATTACATGCATAAGATTATCGAAGATTACGTGGATGATCTCTTGGCCAAATCTAAAACTCGACAAGAGCACATTGGTGTGTTGGAAAATATTTTTGACCGACTTCTAGAGCATAAGGTGAGGTTAAATCCCAAAAAGTGTGTCTTTGGTGTTACCTCAGGTAAAATTTTAGGATTCATTATCTCCAAAAGAGGCATTGAAGTGGACCCAAACAAAGTCAAGGCCATAATGGAAATGCCTCCCCCAACGAACATTAAGGAATTGCGTAGTTTACAAGGAAATATTCAATCAATCAAATGCTTCATTGCGCAACTTTCTGATAAATGCAGGCCATTCAATCACCTGTTACAAAAGGGGGTGTCATTTGTATGGATAGATGAATGTCAAAAAGCCTTTGATGACATCAAGCGATACCTAACTTCTCCACCAGTCTTAGCTCCTCCTCATCCAGGGGTCCCTTTCTATCTTTATGTCTCAGCAATAGACTCTGCTTTAGGGACAATGCTTGCACAAAAAAATGAACAAAATCGAGAGCAAGTTGTTTATTACATTAGTCGAACATTGGTGAGTTATGAAACCCGATACGCTTACGTAGAGAAGTTGTGCTTAGCAGTGGTTTTTGCCACTAAGAAACTTCGACATTATATGCTTAGCCATACAACTTATGTCATAGCTAGAGAAAATCCTCTGTGTTATATGATGTCTCGCACTTACAATAACACTCGTACCGCTAAATGGATAATGCTCCTTACAGAATTTGATCTCGAATTTATCAATCAAAAATCCATTAAAGGTCAAGTTATAGCCGATCAACTTGCGGAAGCTCCACTACCTAGTGATCATCCTTTGATTATAGAGCTCCTAGATGATTCAGTATTTTCTATCACTAAATTAGAAGAAGATGTCATTCCAGAGGAAGACGTCGATATCACCTTATTCTTTGATGGATCTAAGTGCGAGAAAGGTCAAGGTGCTGGAGTTGTCTTTCATACACCCCAAGGGATTCCCATCCCTTTATCATTCAAGCTAGACTTTTCATGCACAAACAACACCATAGAGTATGAAGCCCTAATATTAGGTCTTCAATCAGCTATAGCTATGGGAATTAAGCGTATCAGGATATTTGGGGATTCTCAACTTGTTGTTAAACAAGTAATCGAAGAATACCAATGCAAAGAACCTACCATTAAGCTTTATCATGAAGTAGCAATGAAATTGCTCTCAACATTTGAATGGTATGAAATCGATAACTTACCTCATTCGACTAATAGATTTGTAGATGTGATGGCCTCTCTTGGATCATTGATTCTAAAAGATGACTTAGGAGAGGTACAACCCCTAATAATCTCAATAATCTCTAAAGCAGCCATTGTCTGTACTGATCCTAAGGATGAAAAAGATATTTGCTTTATCCATTCGGAACCATATGAGTCTTGGTCAAGCAAAATAGTAGACTTTCTAAAATTTGGAACACTCCCATATGATATGTCTCGGTCTGCAAAATGCTCTTTCAAGAAAAAAGTAGCCCATTTTATTCTCTTGGGGGACGTGTTGTATAAACGTGGTTATGATGGAATCCTTCTTCGTTGTCTCAAACAAAGTGAGGCTCAAAGAGCCATAGAGGAGGCCCATGATGGTACTTGTGGTGGTCATTTTAGTGGAATGGCCATTGCAAAGTGTCTATTATGCATGGGTTATTATTGGCCCACAATGGAACGTGACTATTGCAACTATGTCAAAAATTGTAAGCAATGTCAAGAACATGCCAATTTAACTCATATACCATCACAAGATTTACAACCTATACAAAGCCTTTGGCCCTTTTCACAATGGGGCCTAGATCTAATTGGTAAAATTTCACCTCCTTCCTCGGGACAACATACATTCATCATCACAGCCACTGAATACTTCACAAAGTGGGTTGAGGCCATTCCTTTAACTAGTACGATAGGAGCTCGAATCGTGGATTTCATACTCCACCATATCATCTATCATTTTGGTATTCCTTCTAAAATCATTTTTGATAATGGTAAGTCTTTCAAAAACAAGGATGTTCGAGCACTTTGCGAGAAATATAATATCCAACATAGTTTCTCGACTCCTTATTACCCACAAGCAAATGGACAAGCCGAAGCTACCAACAAGACCTTGATTGCTATTCTCAAGAAACTAGTCAATGAAAATCATAGAGATTGGCATACACAAATCCCTTTGGCACTTTGGGCTTATCGAACAAGCATCCGAATGCCAATAGGAGCAACACCATTTTCCTTGGTCTATGGAGCTGAAGCTATCATACCTCTTGAGCTCGAGATTCCCTCATTGCGAATTTCTTTGCAAGAATTCATAGATGATGACACCGCTAGACAAGCACGTCTTGACCAACTCACTCTTCTTGATGAGAGGTGAGTCAATGCACTAGAACACCTACGAGTTTATCAAGACCGCCTCAAGCGTGCTTACAATACCAAAGTCCATCTTCATGAATTTTGGGTAGGGGATCTTGTACTTAAAGAGAACCAACAAAACACCAATGCTTTGCCGCACCTTCATGACAAGTTCATGGCTAATTGGTTAGGTCCATACATAATCACTCAAAAAGTGGGTAATGGTACATATAGACTTACCGATTTAGAGGGAGTAGAGGAACCCAAACCACTTAATGTTATCCATTTAAAGGCATTTTATTGTTAATATGATGTTCTATATGTGTATATATACATGGCTAAAAAAAAAAATCATTCACATAGGCATGTTCCCATTGCATACATATTGCATTTTCATATAGGTATTTTAGCATGCATTTTTCACATTGCATTCATACATACTGCATTTTCACAATTGCATTTGCATCCATTCCAAACACATTCCACTGCATTTTACATCCCACATGCATTCCATTGCATTCTTTAATCTTGCATATTGCATTCATCCCATCCCACGTTCAATGATCATTTATAGTAGTGATGATATGGCCAAAATAAAAAAGTCAAGTTTCCACAACTAGGGGTACCTATTTGGGAGCATTTATGCAATCCCCTCCAACAATCCCATTTTTCCAAAGTCACAATAAGCCAAAATTTTCACTCACTCAACCACTACTAGTGTGTCTAGCAGCCTCCAGAAAGATGTCCAATTTTCTTTAGGACCAAAAGCACTTTTCTCACATTAAGAAAATCTTGAGTATTGTCGACTGATTCCAAAAACAATCTTGCACCAACCACACTTTTTCACATCTTAAAAACATTTTGAGTCAAAGAGGGATAACACCATACTTGGGTAGCACCTTGAAGTGAAAAGGGTATTCCTCGCTTGTCCTATCATGCAACATAGTCCAAAATAAAAAATAGTGGTTTTCACCACTATCACAATTGCTCTCCAAATACAAACACAAAATATAGAGTAGTAAGGATAGGGTCACATTCTCATCACACTTCGGTTGAGAATCTGATTCCCCAAAGCTCTATCCAAAGTTAACAATTTCCATGCACACACCACAGATCCCTAAAGCTATAAGGATCGTACTACATTTCCCTTAGAAAGTTATGTAGTCATCCCCAAGGCCTAAATATCAGATCATTGGACTATGGAGTGAGTCTCCACCAGGGCTATAGATGCTTGACTGGTAGTGGAGTAAGCTCATGTGGGGTGACATGTCTCTCTTCCAAAAAGGGAGACCTCTGACCGCACATACGGGCAAGCTAGCTTCTTGGTCCATCCCATAACAGGTCATGCCCAATTTACTCATAATGGGTTAATGAAATTCACATGCACACACACTGGTTCTTGATTGCCTAGGGTCATTGTCATGCTCAAGATTTGGTACATGAACTTCACTTGCACACACATTGGTCCTAAAGAAAGTTAGACAACCATCAAGTGAGTTTGGTTGATAGCACTAGTCTATTTGAGTCTTTGAAAATCTTTCAGTATTCCATATCAACATCCATATCTTCTTCCATATCAACATCCATATCTTCTTCCATATCAACATCCATGTCTTCATCATGGATCAACCCGCATAAAGCCACCAAGATGAGTACCCCCGATTGCAAAACAATGAACAAAAATGGCCAACAAAATTCTGAACTAAAAATGATCATTAGAACATCATGCATTCCTCTCATATAGTTAGCATTCATATACATGTCATTTATCTTACATTAATCATCCATAAAACACTATGCATACACATCATGGTTAGCTTACATTAATCATCCATAACACTATGCATATAAATCATGGTTATCTTGCATCAATCATCCATAAAACATTTTCATTCAACATGCATTGCATAAAACATAAAAGCATTCACACAAAGGATAACACAAATATATAAAAATCCATGTATATATATATCAAAAATATCATATGTACAATGAATGCCATAAAGGCTACAATGGAGCACCAAGGCTCATATACAAAAGTGCATCTAAGCACTAAGCTACTGTCTATGAGTGGACCCCTGAGACCTAGTAGGAGCCCTAGCCCTAGAACTCTACATAGATGTCATGTGCCTCGATGGCTCGGTCCTAGAGGAAGATGGAGGATCCAGAAAATGAATATGATTAGCCATACACAAATCCTCCAAGGAGTGTGCATAGGCCTCGCTAGCACGTAGTCATCATAGGTCAATCTGATGATGCCGCTCTCTAGCCAAAATCTCTACCCGAAGCCTCATGACTGTCTCCTGATCACCAACCCTAGCTACCACCCGCTCTACCTCCATCCGAGCTATAGTAGCCAAGGCCTCCCTATGAGACTCAAGAGTAGTCTCTCGCTCCTCATGAAGCTGCTCCACCTCAGCCCGCAGCCTAGCCACCTCGGAGATCTCACCCATCTCCTCATCATCCTCCCCCTCCTCATCTACCACCTCCACATCAGGAGCCTACTGGGCTGCTCCCCTCGACCACCTCTGACTCATCGATCACTGAGGCCTCATCCTCTTCGAAGTCATCCTCGACCCCGTAGCTACCTCCTCACCACTCACCACCTTGGGTACCCATACTAGTTGGGCACCAAACCAAGCTACATACTCTGGAGTCACCCCAACATCATCTACATCGAGGACCTCCAACCACTCATCATCATCTATCACCACCCACCATGGCTCCGCACATGGAAGCCCCACCTCATCCCACCGATATCGATACAACACCGGCTCATCTAGCACATCCTGAGGTAAGCCAAACTACCTCAACACCCATGAGTACTAAAAGTACTCCACCTCCTCATCCCTCCTCCCAACCAACCATCGAGCCTACCTCACCCGATGTAACTACTCCTCATCACCATCCCACCAAGCTCCTCACCATGGCCTCCATATCACATCAACCCGAGTCAACCCCGACCACATATCCCGATACCACTGGCTGGTATGCACCTCTCGACTCGACTGCACCTCCTCTACCACTACCCATCACCTAGCATAGGGCTCCCTCATCTACCATGCCTAGCATGACAACCCCTCTAGCCGAACCACACTAAAATGCTCCCAAGCCCAACACTACAGGAGGAAGCTGCACCCAATACCCTTCCTCCCTCTCTATGTCACCTCATAAAGCTCTCAGTATAGCTATACCAATAACGTAGGAGCCCATGCATATCCCCTTGGGTCGATGAGTAGATCACTCACCAACCCCAATAGGTTCCAAGGGAACCTACAACTAGTGCTATTAGGTAGCACTATGTTCGCTAACATGAACATGATCAAGGCTAGGAGTGCATCCAACTCCTTAGCCTTGTACATGCTCAGATAGCATATACCTCCATCTCCCATCTGCACCTCCCACCATCACTCCCCAAACATCTTCTCCATCTCAACCTTCTTGTCATGCCCAACCACCACCTTCTCACCCTCCACTAGCACCTTGAGGATGTGATATACATCCTCAAGGGTGACAATAGCCTCCCCAATCGATAGCTGGAAGGTCCCCCTATCAGAATCCCATATCTCTATCAATGATGAGAGATACCCCTCATCCACCCTCACAACATCCAACCTAGCCACCCCCTCCAAACCCACCTTCCCCAAAAGCTCCCAATCCCCATCCGTGAGCTTCTTCCTCATCCCGGGAACAAGAGGAGAGAAGTGATGATGAGGCTCTATCTCCCTCAACTACAACAACAAATATTTTTTTATTATTAATACTATTTAAAAAAAAAAGGAAAAAGTTTTGCACAAAATACGAAGTGTTTTTAAACATTACTGGAGCAAATTGTGCCTCGGTCCCACTAGCAGCATTTGATCCCTCCACCACCATAACTTCTGTGCCAAATTCCACTACCCTCACCTCCCTCACTAATCCACTTCACTCCTCAGGTGCATCTTCTTAAAATTCAAAATGCACAAATGAGCCTCACAATTCACTCAGAAAGCTATTTATAGCTTTACTTAGTGCATTCAGGGTAGCTACCTAGTCCACAGGCTCACTGGCACTATGCACAGCACGGCACCTAGGGATACCTAGGCTCATAGTGCCTAGCGCCAAAAGGGCATGAAGACAAAATCGATCAAAATAGTAGCTTACCTCCTCCAAATTTCACCAAATTTCATCCACACATCATGCACATCATAAAATCAGGTTTTGTGAAAACAAAAATCATTTTGCATGCATAATTTTTGAGAACAAACCAAATCTTCAAAATGCACAAATCAAGTCACAAAATGCATCAAATAAATCCAAATTTTCACAAAACCAACATTCAACCATTCTGCATCATATTCTTCATCATCCCAAACAATTTCATAAAAATTGGAGTTGATTTGACCAATAAATCTCTTATTTTCATGCAAAATGAACCACTAAAAGAAGCACAAAATACAAATCAAACATCAATCAACTCTACATTTAGCGAAATCACAACATTCATTCATCCAACATTCTTCCATCACCATATCTCAATCCATCAATCATTTCATACAACATTTGTCCAGTTCACCTACAAATTCAAGCGAACCTCGTATCTAGTGGTCTATTCTATCTCCTTGGTGATTGCAGTGATTTACATCCATGTAATTCGGTAAGATGAACAAACCACCATAAGGACACTTCACCATGATCATCATCACTTATCTCATTGTTCGAATTCACAATCACATTGGGTACTTCACATTTTGGAGTGAAACCTTGCCAAGAACAATTTGCATAACTGCTATCATTGATGGCCTAGTTCGTGAGGCTTAACACATGAACAAAAACTCAAATTTCATCATTTTCCTTCAAAAACCTAATGATAGGCACTAGCTAGGATGATGCTTTAGATCACTAGCAGGCCATCCATGGTTCTTTTTATTTTTATTTGCATCATCATACTTGCATATCAATGGCATCAGAGAGCACACTATTCAACAACATCGAATCATCCCAAAATTTGGGGCAACCACAATTTGATCTTGATCCTCCCACAATGGGATACATCTTACATGATCATGACATCTACACTTGACAAAACCCCCTTTCAACCATTGGGGCAAAAATGGTATCACATTTTACATCATTCATATCATCCACAATCACATGGTATTTTACACCAACCCCCTTTCCACCATTGGGGCAAAAATGGTATCACATTTTACATCATTCATATCATCCACAATCACATGGTATTTTACACCAACCCCTTTCCACCATTGGGGAAAAATGGTATCACATTTTACATCATTCATATCTCCACATCACATCACATTTTGCACCATCCCCCTTCTCATCATTGGGGCAAAAATGGTACCACATCATTCATCATTTGCACAAATTTTTCAATTGGCTCGTGAGATGCATCCGCAACTCATTCACCAATTGAGGGGGTAAGCTATGCAAAATTCCAAAATTCTTTATTCTTTTGTCTTCAACATTGAGTGCTCAAATCCAACAACAGAGAGAAGTTGCTTCTGTGCCCATAGCCCAAGCAGGTGTCTCATATTTTTGCACCATATTGTGCTTCATGCAACATGGTACAAAAAGGGGCATCTGTAGACACCAAATCCTAGCCATTAATCCTTCATCCTAACCATCCTACCACCCACTTGTCCACCATCCACCTTTCCCACCACTCATTTAGCCATTTCATACCTTTCCCGCCTTCAAAAGGCCCACTTTAGCCCTTTCCCACCACTTTTTGACCCCTTTGGACTTAATTTATATTTATTTTATATTATTTATATTTAATATAATATTTTATTATTATATTTTAATATATTTATTATAAAATATATATAGTTTTTTGAAAAATAATTTGAAAAAACTTGTATTAAAACAAAGATCATTTACAAGTTGGGATGAGACTTTTCCCAGCCTTAGCCAAAGAGAACACATGTTTACAATAGTAAAAGAAGATTTTCATTGGAGCCAAATCTCTTAAACCATATATCTACAATGATTATTCACCTGTTTACAACTATAAAATAAGATCTACATTGAAGCACAAATCTCCTAAACAATATTTCTGGAATGGTTATCCAAATTAGCTAAGCATTGGATTTGCTCACCAACCTGCCTAATCCTCTCATCCTCAATAGCCATGTCACCGTGCCACTGAATCCCTACCTCCTTCTTAGTACCCATATTAGCCAGAAAGTTTGCCACTTTATTTAGAACTCTACTCACATAAACTGGAATCACATCATCTAATTCCCTCCATAATTCCTTAATTTGAGTGACAAGAATCCTCAACCTCCATGTTTTCAAAGCAAAGTTCCTCATGCAATCTAGAGCTCCAACCATTATTTGAGAATCTAATTCTAGGATTATCCTCCTGTGACCTTTTTTTACTGCCCAAATAGAAGCAGATTTGATAGCTAAGGCTTCTGCTTCATTGTTTGTGGCTCTTCCCAAGCCTTGCAGTTCCCAATAGAGCATTGTTCCAACATAATTTCAGCAAACCACTCCAATTCCAGCTCTTTCCTATCCCTCTTGCACTTTAAATTCCTTCTCCATTGCCCCAATAACAACCTGAGTTTCTTCTTTAGCATAGACTGCCACAGTTTCTGTGACTTTGCTCCAAATGACCTGCCAAACTCCATCTAAAGAAGAAAAAGTTTCTCTAAAATTTATGGAATTTCTCTCCAACCACACTTGCCACCAAATGAAGTTTAATCCAAGCTTCCAACTAATACAAAGAGCTTTAGATTTAAATCTACCCCTCTTTCATCTTTCCCAAATATTAATCCAATTCAAATCACCATTAACTTGAATTTTATAATATAAAAACCATCTCTCCCAAATCTGGCGTGTGAATGGGCACTCAAACATCAAGTGATCAGTTGTTTCCTCACTCTCGTAGCATAAAACACATTGAGATGGACCAATGATTCCCCTACATTTCAGATTATCAAAAGTAAGAATTCCATTATGCATGAACTGCCAGGCAAAAAAGTTTACTTTCGGCCAACCCTTGGACTCGCCAAATCTTTCTCCAATCCTCAACCTGATTTGTATGAGGAGGAGGCTCTGGAAGGATTTTATCATATTCATCCTTCACTTTGTAGACACCAAGGCTCCCATAGCCCCAAGCTAATTCATCCTCCTCATCTCTACCTATGAGAAATATTTCTGCCAATATTTTAGTCATGATGGGTGTCAAATTCGGAGGGATTGAAATTGGCCACTCATCCAACTTCTTAAACTACTTAAACTTATAATCCCCCAGCTGACTAGTGTTGAAATAACTTTCAATTTGGACCCAACCCCTAGTTTCTATGGCTATTTTTATTGGTTGTAGTTTAGGAAATTCAATAATGATAGGTGGGTATTGATCCCATGAATCTATCAAAAATCGTGCCTTCTCCCATCTCCCCACTTTCCAAAATAATCTATATTTTACTACCTGAGATCCTAACTTGAGAGCCTACCACACTAAGGATCCATTATCATCCAAAGAGAAATGACCCACCTCATTTGGATTTACCTGTCCCAAATATTTACTAGTTAAGATTCTACCAAATAAAGAAGTTGGTTGGGAAATCCACCTCCAGTAAAGCTTTCCAGCCAAAGCTTTATTATTTAACTTTGATATTATCAGTCCCAAACCTCATTTTACCTTGGGTTGGCTTACTTTATCCCAACCTACTAAGGCCCATTTCCTCTCTCCTTTTACTCCTTCCCATAAATTTTTTCTAGCCATCTTGTCCAACTCTTTCCATATGGTATGTGGGGCAACAAGGATAGAAAATTTATAAATTGGCATGGCCTGAATGATTGACTGTAAAAAAGTTAATCTACCCCCATAGCTTAACCATTTGTGAGACCAATTATTAATTTTGTCCTTGATACAATCCAAAATATTCCTCCAAATATCTATTTTTAGTTTTTTTAAAATGCAAAGGGACCCCCAAGTATACCACTAGGAGATAAGTCCTTGTGAATCCCAAGATCTCTAAAATTTTGTCCTGAAGCCTTTGATCAAGATTGAAAAAGACCACTTTGAATTTTTTATCATTGATGACTTGGTTTGTAGCCCTAAGGTAGACATTAAGTTTATCTCTAATCATTCTTGCTTCCCTGAAGTTGGCCACTCCCACCAATCCTGTGTCATCCACAAACTATAGGTGAGTTAAAACTTCCTTACCCACCTTGATACCTATTAGAAAACCTTGTTGTCTTCTCCTCAAGATGAGTCTACCCAATCCTTTAGCCAATATGATAAAAATATAAGGAGAGGAAGGATCTCATTGACGAAGGCATCAAGTAGCTCAAAACGGTTGCGAGGGAAGACCCTTGATTAACACTGAGTATGTTGGAGTAGAAACACAACTCATGACCCATTCTATCCAATCCTAAGAGAAACCAAAGGCTGCCATCATCTTTGACAAGAAGCTCCACTCCACCCTATCATAAGCCTTTGAAATATCTAATTTTATGAACATTCCTCTATTACCAGATGTTTGCATTGAATGGATTGCCTCCTAAGCTAGAACCACACCATCCAAGATTTGCCTACCCTCTACAAAACCCCCTTGCTCTAAGGAGATAATGTTATGTAGAAGAGGTTTTAGTCACTCAACCATTACCTTTGTGATTATTTTATATATGACATTGCATAAGGCAATAGGTCTATAATCTAAAAAATGTACCCTCGCCTCCCCTTTTGGAATTAAGGTAATGAAAGTATGATTTAATGCTTTAAGCATTATTTTACTACCTTTGGACTCCTCTATAACAACCATTACATCCTCCTCCAAGTTATACCAGAAGGCCTAAAAAACTCAATTGGAAAGCCATCTGGACTTGGTGTTTTTTTGGTGCTCATTCCAAAGACTACATTCTTTAGTTCCTCTTTATCAATGGGTTTAAGTAGGGCCTGATTTTCTTCTTCAGAGATAACAGAGGGTATGATAGCAATAAATTATTTTTGAGCCTCTTCATCCTCCACCATACTTTCCTTAAATAGTTTAGAAAAATAATCCATTGAATGGAAATGCATACCTGGAATTGTATCAAAGAAGTTTCCGTTCTCATCTTGAAGAGCTTCCATGTTGTTGATCTGTCTCCTAGCACAAGCAGTCCGATGGAAAAATTTGGTATTTTTATCACCTTCTAATAACCAAGTGGTTCTTGCTCTCTATTTCCAGTAGGTCTCCTCTTGGTTTTCAATGTCCTCAACCACTTTACGCAATGCATCATCCTCTTATTTGAGCTGCTCTCTATAATTGTTCCTTCCCTAAAGTGTTTTTGAACCTCATCCCATCTGGCCACCAATGGAGCTCTTTGGACCTAGAAGTCTATCTTGTTAGCTCGCCTCCATTTTTTCAATTGATCTTTGACATAATGAAGCTATTTGTGGAATCTAAACATTATTGTCTCATATGTTGGGCGACATTCTTCCCACCATTGTGGAATTTTCTTTCGAAGTTCCTCTTTTTGTAACCAAAAGTTTTCAAATTTAAATGGTTTGTGATGCTGCACTGTCTTGATCCCTCCTTCCAAAAAAATGGGAAAGTGATCTAAAACTGGACCCTCCAAAATCTAAAATTTTATATTCCATTTTACAAATGCCTCCTCTGAAACCAAAAAATGGTCTAACTTCACCTTCCTGCTATGTGGCTCCCTCGTCTTATTAGTCCAAGTATAGTTGGTTCCAGGGAATTTAATATCCACCAAGTGTAATGCCTAGACTTGGGCAATCATAAGTTGATCCCCTGGGTCCAAAATTGGGGTTCCCCCTTCCCAATATCTAGAGGATAATTTAGCATTAAAATCCCCAACAATAATCTAGTCTAACTCTTCCCTTGAGACTCTCATATTATGCACAACTTTCCATTGATGCATTTGACCATATAGGTTTTGAGCCTCATAAAAATTTGTGATTAAAACATGTTCAGCTATGACATTATTTCTAAAATATGATGAGAACACCCCTCCAATCTATATGTTCTATTGCAGTCCATTCAAGAGAGTTACAAAGAGTAACTATCCCCCCTGAGGCCCCTTAGGCAACCACTTCCATATGACCAACACCCCTCCAAATTCTGTTAACTATTTTACACATAAGATCCAACGATATTTTTGTCTCCTAGATAAGCAAAAAAATTGTTTTACATTTTTCTAAGAGTCTTCAAACAACAGATTGATGGGTTCTATTGTTTAAACCCCTAACATTCCATGATTGTATAATCATTGGTTACCTTGAGTGCACTAAAAATCTATTGGTCTCACCGATCCTCCAGTGATCATTTTGTCTCCTTGAACTGCTATCAATTCCTTATTTGATTTTCTACCCACTCCTTGAGAGCTGCTATTTTTTGATCTCTTTTCCACCTAAGTTATCCCTAGAGTTGGACTTTATCTGTTCTTTTATGCTATGCCCATGTTGACATCCTTAATTATTGGTTGCTCTTGGTTATGCACTATCAATACCCCTACACTCTTTGACTGCGATAACTCACCGTACTTAATTACCTGCTCTATGATGGGGGGAGATGAAAGAGAAGTTTGAACATGGCTGTTATTATTTTCATTATTCCTATCCACTCCTTCCATGAATTTTTCTTCTTCTTGGTCCATTAGTGTCTTAAATATCTCATACCTATTGGAGGGCTTGAGTTGGGTTTGCTCTTTACCATCTTTTTTCTTTTGCCTTCTCCTTATTTTGGGTTGTTCAAAACCATCTCCCTGTGCTTCTTTACCCTGAGAAATATTGGTTGGTTCTTTGTTGATTGTTGAATTACCCTCCTTAGGAATATTTGAAATTCCTAGAGGAGCCTCCATTTTTATGTTCATATTATTTGGGCAAGATCGGGCCAAATACCCATATTTGTGGCAAACTCTACATCTGAAGGGCAATGCCTCATAATCCAATTGTTGAATCCAAGATAGTCCTACAAGTTCAAGTTCCACCTCCGTCGATAGAGGCTGGCTAAGATCCATTTCCACACATAATCTTGCATAAATAGCTATGTTTCCTTCTACTGTGTCTTTGAAAACACCCAAATGTCTTCCAAGGGAATTACCGATAATTTCCAATACCTGATCACTCCAAAACTCCATTGGAAGTGCATACAAATGGATCCAAACCGGGACAACAGTGGGTTCAATTCGAGGATCAAATCCCACTCTCCAGGGTTGAACAAATAATCCTATTGGACCATGATTCCTCTTTTCTGATTTGAAAGCCCTATTTCTATTGGCAAGTGAAGAAAAACTAACAATAAAATATCCATTGCTAATAAACCACAAAGAATACTCACCAAGAGGCTCCTAGTTTTGTCGGACCTAGGAATGCAAAAAATTTAGGGTAGGGCGAATACCCATGAATTTACAGATCAAATCATGATTGGCTGTATATAAAACTATTTCTTCGACCATCCTTTGCTCAATGACAATATTTGGCCTTGATTCTGACTGTGGCAAGAATCCATTAACTCGTTGAGATGTTGATCTATTTCCAGCAACCGTAAAGAGCATTTTTAATGCAATTTTTTGTGCTTCTTTAGCCTTTGATGGAGATTTATCCTTTAACAAATCTGCAAAAGAACTATGTCTCTCTAGAAGAGGATCTAGAGGTGTCCCCATTGGGCCCTCCTGGGGTAGCAATCTTGTCTTCAAATCCTCAGTCATTAGATTTAATCTAATCTTAGCCATACATCTTCATTAATCCATGCCACACTTAAAGTATAATCTCAGCCTTAGGATTTGATTTAATCTTAGCCACACAATCAAAAGTGTTAAGCTAAAATCCTAAGAAAACCCTAGGTTAGATTATAAATAGAAGCATTTTTAAATGCTCAACCCCTAGAATTTTCTCACCCTTGGAGAGAATATTGAAGAAGACCTTGTGAAGTAGAAGGTTGCAGAGCCCTGAAGATCCAAACCCTAGCTTGCCATAGGACTTCCACCATTCCAACCACTTCCACATCCATCCTCCATTGTCGTCGCTATCCCCCAGCCATTTTTCATCACCACCATTATCGTCTATCCACAACATTATTCTCATCCCCATGATTTGTTGTTGCAGATCAAATCCTAACCCGCAGGCTCACCACAGAGCCTGCCAAGCACCTTCCTGAGCTTTCAAGACTCGTTGTAGATCCTACCAAGCACCTGCCAGAGCCTACCATATATTATAGGCTTGTTCTAGAGCCTATTAAGCTTGCACCAGAGTCTACCAAGCACCTACCAAAGCCTACCATAATAATAAATGCAAACTAGAGCTTATCGCATCAAATAATCAAGTGCCATTAGGGCACCCTGCCACCAAACATGTAATGAAGCAACGAATCATCATCATCAGTAGCAAGGTAAATTTGTATTTTATTTTTATCTGGTGTTGTTTATTTCTACACATTCTATTTACATAGATCTAGGGTTTTAGTCTACATATCTGAGGGTTCACACTATGGAACCCTCATTTTGTTTACTAACAACTTTATTGTTTATTGTGTGTGTAGGGTTGAATAGCATCAATCAAGAGATCAGTGGATAGCTGTTGAAGCTGGAGTGGCCCGAAATTGGATATCAACAAAGCCCACTCAATCTATTAGGAGCGAAGCACATTAAAGACACTCAAATCTGTATAGTTAGGGTTTCAAAGAACCCTGGCAATTGTAATTTCTGTATCAAAATAATTATGTTGGACAAAATAATTGTAACAAGGAGTTTCTCAGCTCCCCCATATTATTGAATAAAATATCATTTTGTGCAATTACTGTCTTTCTAGAATCATTTATTTTTATTATCTGTTTGTGTCGTGTTTTAGCTCTATAGATAGGTTGTTTTATCTTGAGTTAATTTATATATTATAAATAAATTTAATAATAAGGAATGTAAGGGCATTCAAAAAGATTTGAAATATGGGGGGTTGTTTGATAGTTTCTTATATAGGATCTTCTAGAGGCATTGCAACAAGATGGAACAAATGCAAATGGATGGACAATCACTAGAATAAAAAAGTAATTGGGTTGTCAGTCTATTTTATATTTAAGATAAAATATCAAAGTGTTGGAATTCATACTATTTTCTTGAAACTAATAGAAGCAAAAAACATTCACTCAAACCTTAGATAGATAGAAAAATAATAATGAAAGAGATTTGACGACACTCATAGGAATTATAAAGAATCACTATATCCATAGATTATATTACACAACACTTTGATAAAGAAATAAGGAGTGTGAGGGGGGTATTTATAGCAACACCAAAACCCTAATTACATTATAATTTTTTTCCAAAGTTGACATAACAAGAGGGCTTTAGGTTAATTACAAATCATAAATGGTTTAACCTTAACAAAGTTAACCATGTCCCATAGGTCTTACATAATAAAATATTACAAAATAATTAATACATTATACAATGAAATGCCCTTAGGCCTATCCAATACATTGCACAATGTCAATTCTTAGACATGAATCAAATTATAATTTTAACACCCCCCTATAATCTAAATTAAGGGGCCAAGGAGATAAGACATTAGTGGCAATAATATCTATCCCATATAATGGGTGCTCTATTGGACCTCCATATTTTAAAGTAGATTCATCTAGATCATTCCCATCATTTGAAACCTGCTCAACATTGCAAAATAAATTTTCCACATAAGAGTCTCGCTTGGCTTGACCATAGTCACCATTGCTAATATTAGACACCCTCATGCTTATCTATAAGATACTTCTGCTAAGACTTCAAGGATAAGAAAAGTCAAAATCACCACCTCTTTTAAAGCTAAGCTCTTTCAATATTCCATTGTCGTATAAGGTATGTCTTGAAGGTATAACTTTCCCATTCATGACATGCATTACCCTATTTCAAGACTTTCTCTTGCTTGTGGACCACCTAATTTTAGTCACTTAAAGAGACTTTGTATGAACTTGCTTAAAATAATAGTTATAACAAACTTCCAAGAGTGCCTAGAAAAAGAATAGAAAAAGGAAGAGATCACAAAATATTATATCTTCATGAATAAGCTGAATCAATAATGCAAAAGAGGAAGAGGGATTGACTCAAGCACATTTTGAACCTTTTTATTTCAAGACTCCAAAAGACTCAAAATATGTTACAATTATCACAAATCTATCTGAATCCCCTAAAATATTAGGCCAAATATTCTATTTTACATAGAAAAGTATAAATTTACCCCTTCAAACTAGGGCAATAGGGCTTATGAACTATTTCACACAATTTGGCTCAAACCTTATAGGACTACTATAACTTCAATTTTATGAAATTTCTTTCAAATAATAGTAATAATAATAAGTTTTTCATTGAATCAAGTGGCATTAGCTCAACTATTTAGATTCCTCAATATTTAAAAAGAGGAGACCAAGGTTCAAATTGTCGAAAATATTGAGTTGTCATTGATGTCAAAAGGTGCATGGTATTCAAGGCAGAAATATTCTTCAAGGATGAGAATTTTACAAGGTTGGACAAAGCAAACAATGGACAATTATTCAAGGTAAGGTATATCTCAAAGTAAAGGATTATAATATTTAAATATTATAAAGAGAAGGTTTAAAGGCTTGGGATAAAAAGATTTAATTAAAAGCTTGAGACAAAAAGGTTTAAAGGCTTGGGACAAAAATATTTAAAAAGGACAAAGGTTGGGACATAAGTTTGAAATATTTAAATCAAGGATTTAAATATTTAAGGTTTTAAAAGATAATGTTATAATTTAATATTATAACCCAAAGTTTTAAAAAGGAATTGGTGCCAACGTTCATGGAGGTATTGCCAATGTGACAAAATAAAAATCATTGGAAGCATATATATATATGGTGTCAATTTGCCTGGAAAATGAAATAAGCCACATGATGAAAAATTGATGATATCCTTCTTATGGAAGCAAGCTGTAGACAAAGGGAGCAACGAGTGTTTTGATGAGTGCGTAGACAGGGATAAATATTTTGTGAGTAGCTTTTGATTTCAGCTGCAAGGGTAGCCCAACTGGTTTCTAGGATTACGTGAGCACTGTTGTGGAAGAGGTTGTAGGGTCGAAACCCTTTGACGATGGTTTTACTACGTATGTTAAGTTTTAATGAGGGTAAGGAAAGGATAAAATTTGTGCACGCCAATTTTATTCTAGCTACTAGGGTAGCCCAACCGGTTGTGTGGCTTGCATGAGTGTTGTTGCGGAGAAGGTCATAGGGTAAAAATCCCTAGACACCGTTTTGTTGTGTGTGCTAAGTTTGGAATGCATACTGAAGATAAAGTTAAAATTATTGGGCACCCCTTTTGTTTTACCTACTATTGTAGCGTAGTTGGTCATAAGCACTTGTGAAAGCGTTGTGTCTTGAGAGGTCACGGTTTCGATTCACGATGGCGGTGTATAAGGTATTAAATTTTTAATTTTAATTAAATTGAATTTGAGTGGGAGTTATAAGGTGTATTAGATTTATTTGAAAATTGTATTTTTGTATAGAGTGTGAGGGAGTTATTTTTGCATATTAAAAGGAGCTATAAGGTGCATTATGTTTATTTGAAAATTGTTTTTGCACATTGTGTGAAGAATTTATAAGGTTGATTGTTATTTAGAAAAGGAGATATAAGGTGTATTGTGGTAAAATTTATTTGTACTTTTGCATGTTAGAGAAAGGAGATATAAGGTGTAATTTGTGATTGATTTTAAATTGTATTTTACATATTAAAAAGGGTTTATAAGTGGATGATTTAATATCTGTGCAAGAAATAGATATTACTAACCAAATTTTTGAAGGAAAAAAAGGAATATATTTTTGTTAAAGATAGGTTTGGGGAGGTTAATCATCATTGTGGCGGATTTAGAGGTATGGTGATTCAATTTTTTTCTCAAGGAGGTTTTGTTTGAAGGAAATATTTTTGTTGTCATATGATTGGGGGTATAAGGATTGATTTTATGTGCATTTATTATTGGGAATAAAAGTGCAAGTGTTTGAGAGTAAAGTTGTGCATTGTTCTTGAGTAGAATTGGGAATGAATGTACAAGTGTAATTGATCACTTTTGTGAAGCAAATTTGTGCATTGGTTTTGAGTGATATTGGAAATGAAAGTGTAAGAATTATAGATCTATTTTGTGAAGTAAATTAATGCATTGGTTTTGAGTGATATTGGAAATGAAAGTGCAAGAGTTATAGATTAGTTTTGTGAAGCAAATTTATGCATTGGATTTGATTGATTATGGGAGCACAAAGAAGGTCAATCATCAAGTGCTAGACTAAAGATATTCTTTTGAATACAATAAATTTGAGACATGTGAAAATGATAAACTTAATGAATGTAAAGAACATATTGAGTATTTGTTAATGCATATCATTTTCTATATTATCTTGAAGATAAAATAACTCTAGGTAGAATATGTCTGAATTTCTTTAGTTGAGAAAAGTACATTGAAAGATATGAGCATTGTTTGTATGCAATATTTGGGTAATATATGAGTATCATTTGTATTCAAGATTTGATAAATATATGAGATTATTTGTATGCAAGAATTGAGCATAATTGAGTAGGTTTTGTGAGAAATTTTGAGCAGGTTTGGTGAGAAAATTTGAGTAAGTTTTCTAAGTAGATTTGAGAAGGTTTTGTGAGCATATTTGAGTAGAATAGTGAGCAGGTTTGGTGAGTATATTTGAGCAGGGTTTATGAGCATATTTGGGCAGATTTTTGAGCATATTTTGTGAGGAAATTTGAGCAAAATTGTGAGCAAGGTTGGTAAGCAAATTTGAGTAGTTTTGTGAGAATATTTGAGCAGAGTTGTGAGCAGGTTTTTGAGTAAAGTTGTGAGAAGGTTTATGAGAAGATTTAAGCAGAGTTGTGAGTAGACTTTGGAGTGAACTATAGCAGATGAGATTGGTGTCTCCTATGGATTGAGGTATAGGAACTAGAGTAGATGATATTGGTGTCTCCTATGGATAGAGGTCTATTGGAAATATGAGCAAGGTTTATTGTCATTGATGTCAATAAGAGAGCAGGTTTGTCATCATTAATATCATGAGGATGATGACCAAGTTTCAATGTCATCCATGCATTCATATCAAAAGGTTGATGTCCAAAATCCAGTGTTATTAATGTTCTCCAAGTGGTTTTTCCAGCAAGGCAAAGAAGCAGGTTAATGAAGATAATAATATTATAATATTTTTCGATAATAGTTTGGTGTGAAGAAAATAAAGGTCTTGGAGTGATACAATTATTATTTCCCCAAAATACCCATGGAAAAATTAATAAATTCCTAAGTTTAAATTATATAAATTTAAATATTTTACCCTAGGGTAAAATTTAAATTTAAATTAATTAAAAGTGCCATAATTTAAAATTTTAATTAATTCAAATTCAAAATTAATAAAAGGGCCGACGTGTTCTAAAATTTATTAAAGCATATATAAGGTGGTAAGTTCCATCTTGGGAAGGTATCCATGCGAGCTATTCGAATGAAAAATAAATCATGCACCAAAGACTTGTTAGGGCATAAAGCATTAACAACTTTATTAAAATCAAAAGACTTAAATAAACATTAACATAGGCTAAAAATAACATTAGGATATTAAAAATTAATATCCCACCTAAATAGTGCTAACTAATAACTAATGACAACAACAAAATGATGCCAACACTAACAACTAACGTAGTCAAAATGACTATGAAAACTAACTATTTAGATATTTACGAACAATGTAAATATCCTAAGTAAAAGTAAATGTGAGTGGTAAAAGTAACAAACTACTTTTACCATGCGGTAAATAAATTCTACCTAAAGTAGGGAAAGGGTAAATATACCAAATGATGGAATATTACTCTAACATCCCCCCTTATTACATTATTTGGGTAATATATATAATTGTCCCAATACAATGAAAAAGATGTCGATCCCGGGAGAGGGAAAAAATTAGAGAGGGGAGGGTCCCGATCCCTTCCCTGATCCCCATCCCTTGGTTCCTGCCCAGTCCCTGGATCACCCCAGGTCATCCCTCCCTGGGATTGTTTGTTGTAGATGATCTCTTTGAGGGAGATCCTTCTCCTCTTTTTGCACCTATCCCAGTCGGTCAGGGTTCCCTTGTTTGAGTTTTTGGCCTGGTGCTTCCTAGGGTTCCTTGTTGTTTTCGGGATCCCTTCCCTTTTTTTCCCTTAGGCTTCCCCTTGGGGTTTTCTATAGGTTTTTGGCGTGGATCTGGTTCCCTACGGTTCTCTAGGTGGTGGGGGTGATTGGTTGGGTTTTTGATGGCTTCCTAGGGTTTCCTTTGAGGTCCTTACTACTTTGGGGGTGGTCTGGGGGGGCCTCTTTCCCATTTTTTCTAGTGAATCCTCTATGGGATCCTATGGCTGTTGTTGGTCCCATCCCTATGGGGAGGGCCCTCTTCGATTTCCTACTTGGAGGCTTCTTCATGCTGGTTATGCTCCTTGGTGGACACCCTAGGCATTTGTTTGGCCTTAGGGGGGGCTTTTTCTCTGCCTGGGTTGTTCCCAGCCTCAGTCCCAGTTCCTTGAAGTCTCTCCTGTGCAAGGATGGGATTATTGGCCCCTGCTGTTAGGGTTCTCTGGGTTCTGATGCATTTTTCAAATCTTGGGGGATCTGATATTTGCATGCAAACCCTGGATCCCCCAGGTTAGGCTCCTAGGGATCCCATATTTATGGCTGTTACCTCTTCTGACCTGGGATCCCCAGACCCTAGATCCCTGGTCCCTTAACCTGTTGTCTTTTCTTGTTGGTTGCCCTAGGGGCGGGATTCTCTTGGTGGTGCTTTCTGGTTGCTTCTCGATGGGCGGGATCTCATCTTTGATGGTTTTTAGCTGCTTCCTACTGGGTGGGATTCCCATTTTTTTTGGGCATGATGGTTTCCCGTGGGGCGAGATTCTCCAAAACCGTTGGGTTTTCCACTGGGTGGGTTTTTCTCATTTCCTGCTGGTTTTCTCGGGAGGCGGGATTCACTTGGTAAAGGTTTTTGCTACTTTTTGCTAGGCGGGATCTACACTGGGATGGATTTCAGTTGTTTCCCGTTGGGCGGGATTCACTCTTTGGTGGTTTTTTGACTGCTTCCCGCTAGGCGAGATTTATATTTTAATGGTTTTTTGCTACTTCTTGATGGGCGGGATTTACATGATGGCAGTTTTCAGCTGCTCCCCGCTAGGCAGGATCTTCAAACCTACCTTCCTTCGAAATTGGTGGTTTCCCGCTGGGCGAGATTGTTCAAATTTACCTATTCCCGCTGGGCGGGAATTCTGTTTGTTTTTCAGTTTCAGGGTATTGGTGCCTTGGGCCCATAATTTTGTTGTAATGGCTTATTCTCGACATGTTATTACCAACTCTTATGTAATCAGGTTTTGGGATCCTAGTTAAAACCCGCTGTAAATACAAATGCTACTTAACAAAAAAAAATATGTCGATCTGCTGGTTCTTGCTTTGTCAAAGTGCTCTAGCTTCTCCTAAGCAAAAAGTGGGTCATTCCTCACTTTGTCTTCACATCAACCAATGTCATTATTGTAATATTTTCATCCAATTGAATTGCATGGGTAACCAACTGCTACAATCGCTAGGTGTAGTAGAGTAGATCACTTCATACAAGGTTCATTCGGTTACAATATGAGTTTGCAAAAGATAAGGTAGCTAAGGTGTCGATTGCTACTAAAAATGCACCCTTATAAGTTCCTCCCTTGTTGCAAAAAAATGTTATAAATTTTTTGAAAGAAGTGTGACTAAGGTGTTGGTCGCTGTCGAAAATGCACCCTTATAAGTCTTCTTCCATTTCTACAAAAAAATTGTGTGAAGTAAGAAAAGAAATATCAATCCCCCTTAATTACAAAAGATGTGCAACTTAAGAAGCTTTGTGAAGGTTGTTTTTACAAATATTACCTCCTAGGCAAATGTTTCACTAGAAAATTCCCTCCTTTTGTTACAAGTACTTCAAACAATGAGAGTTTGCTATTTATGAAGCCTAAAAGAGCTACAATCATCCCTTTATTTCTAGTACTCCAAACAAAAACTTATGCTATTTATGAAGCCTAAAAAAAGAGAGAGAAGACATGGTGCTTGCTGAAGGTGACAAATTTGCTTTCCCTCTACAATACTATCTTAGCCAAGAGTACTCTGTGTGCTTTTTCTAAACCAGAATCAGAATTAGACACTTCACTAGCAATATTGCCTTTGTTTTGCTTTTGTGATGTGCCTTTGCCTTTCTTGTTTTGCTTATTTTTAAACCAGCACTGATTGGTGTCATGATTGTCATTTTTACAATGCGAGCAAAACCTATTTTGAGTTTTCTTTCCTTTAACTTTTGAAGATGATCCTCCCTTTTGAAAATTTCCTTTCTTCTTATCACCCTGATTGTTTGAGTAAAGTGCATTGTTCGACACTTCATCATTTTGGAGTTGATTTGCTTTCTCTGTTTGAAGAAAATTGACTAACTCTACAAAGGTGACTGATATTTATGATACATTAAGGGATGTAATAAACGTTTTATAGGATTCAGGAAAAGTCCTCAATATTAATGAAGTCAGAATAGTATCTTCTACTTTGGCTCCTAAAGCATTTAACTTTGACTTCAGTTCGGACACTCTACAGAGGAAGAGTTCTACTGATTCACCTAACTTCATATGGAGTGTATGAAGTTGTGTTTGAAGGTTTAGAATAGTTGATTGATTCTTGCCTTCAAAAATGGTACAAAGAGCATCCCATGCCTCTTTACCAGTTTTAGCTTCACTTATGTGAGGCTAGATCTCATCAGCAGTAGCTAGGAGGATCAACATAAGAAGACGATTGTTATTTTTATCCCATGCTTTTTGATCTTCTCATGGTGTTACGGGTCTTGATTCAGTACCATCAACTAAATCCCATATTTCCTCTACAGTCAGGATGGCTTTCATCTTAGTTTTCCATGTTGAATAGTTAGGACCTTTAAGCAATTGTGTATCATTTAAGTATTTGTTGATAGTTTCCATGATGAAGGTCCTAGAATTTGTACTAAGATGATATTTCTTTCACTCTTAAGTGATATTTAATGGCACCTACCTGAAAATCCTCTTGAAGAGAAATAATCAGTTTGAGGAAATTAAGCCAAACAAATAAGAGTGAATTAGGGGTTTTTGTTTTAGGAGAGAATATCAAGTGAAATAGGCTTTAAATCTGTGCAATTGTTAACACAAATTTATTGTGAAATTTTGGGGTTGAGTGTTCTTTATTTTATGACTTATAATTGTAAAAAGAAATAATGCAATAATAAAACAAGAATTCTGACCAAATTCTTATCACATAGGTGTCGGATGCAACCGAAAATGCACCTATTTTCAAATGAAGGTGTCAAGTAAAATCGAAAATGCACCTTTTAATTTTTGCAACAAAATATAAATGTTTGTCATGCAAAAAATTGATATGTTTTTGTCTCCTCCTTGTCTTAGAATTTTGCAAATAATGTGACAATAAACAATTGCATATCTTTTCTAATTTTGCAAAATAAACAAGTTTGATTTGTTTTAAGTGCTCCTCACTTTTGTGTTATAATTTTGCAAAGAAGATCAATTTCTTGTCTTCCCCCATTGATTTGCAAAATTAACAAAACTAGCACTCCTTCCAAGAAAAGTCGACACATGACCCGCATTTGAAAGGCTTCCAGAACCAGTCGACACATGACGTGGTTTTCAAAGTGCCCTTTAGTGTTCCATATTAAAAAATGGGAGGTGCTTCTGGATCAAATGGTTCTCTGATCCGCATAGGACCATAGCTACGATCCAATCCCTTCCAAGGATCTATGTAGAAATTGAATCTGGGTAAACTCTTACGATGTCGTCTAAGCATCCACCGAAAATTGGATCTTGTGGTTTGTCGACGGAGTTCGTTTCTTCTTCGAATGACTCGTAGATGATGATGAGTTTTCTTGATCCAGGGCCTATTATTCATGAGATTTTTAACTTTTGCTCTCTAATCAAATGATTAGAAGAAAAAATGGGAGCAAATTTTTGACAATAAAAACTCTAAAAAAAATGCAACAGGTTAGTGTTTTATTTTCCTGTCTATTTATCCTCTTTTTCAAGAAGAAAACAAGGAAAAACACCTAATGATTTAGTTGCTTTAAAGAATAGCCCTTTTCAATTTTCTATTTTAATGTAAGCTTCTCATTAATTTAATCATAATCTAATCAATAATAAAATTTAATTTGTATAGAATCAATTTAATCTAAAAAAAATTGATTTTTAAACAAATTATAATTAAATTATTAAAAAAAATAATTAAATAAAAAAAACTTACAAAAAAAATAAAAAATTATACCTTGCTGTTTAAATTTGCTTCGACAACCCCGTGGGGGATCAATCCCGCGACCTCGCAGGAGTCCACCATCCGACTGGCGGTCTTGCCAATCAAACTAGCCCATCGGATGGGAAGTGAAGGTGAAGACCTTCACATTGAAGGCACGCTTACCATCGGACGAGTAAAAAAAATTGATCCCGCATTCTACAACTTGGCAGTGCCCTAGCGTCAGGTGCTCGATCGACCCACCTAGGGCGTCGAACAAGCTATAAGGGAAATGAATTCCCTTTTCTTTTTTTTCATGCCCGACAAAAAAGGAAAAAAATAAAGTGGGACTCTTTTGTCCCACACGCACCCTGCAGGTGCTTTTCCTTCTTTAAAAACAAATTTCCGCCATAGTGATATTGATTGCCTGCGGGCAATCGGTCAACCTTGGAGTTATTTTTCCATCCAAACCAGAAAATTAGAGCTCGCCACATCACCAATACTTGTGTCTACCATCTAGCTTCCTCGCCACATCATCAAGCCATGTGTTTGCCATCCAGATTACCACGTCTCCAATCCTCGTGTCTACCGGCCAACTAACCTCGAAAAACATGCGTTCGATAGACTAGATCAACTCCTCAAACCATGGGCCAATGCAACGTCATCTCACCTTGGTTTGTGAGTCCTGCTCCTCAGGATCCATGCCTCTATGAGTCGATTGCAGATCTGACGTCAGCCTCGATCTATGGGTCTTGCTCCTTGGGATTCGTGCCTTTGTGTGCCACTTAAAAAATAGGTCGATGTCAGCCTTGGTCTGCGGGTCTTACTTCTCGAGATTTGTGTAGAGAGAGGATAGTTCCTTGGGATGCATGTAGAGGTGGGAGTGTAGTGCCTCGATATATGTGCTAGTTCATGTATTGGCCATCTCAAGATGTGTGCCAGTTTAGTTATGGGGCTCCTCGAGATGCGTGTCCAGTTCTAGGTGCAAACACCTCAGGAAGAGTGCGGATACCAGGGGGTCTCGACAAGCGAGATTTGAGCCCCTTAAATCCTTCTGGAGTGAGTGTATCACCTTGTCCAGGGAGTATCTGAGGAATGCCAATTAATTGGCTCTAATACCAATGTTAGGGCGTAAAGCATTAACAACTTTATTAAAATCAAAAGACTTAAATAAACATTTACATAGGCTAAAAATAGCCTTAGGATATTAAAAATAATATCCCCCCTAAATAGTGCTAACTACTAACTAATGACGACAACAAAATGATGCCGACACTAACAACTAATGTAGTCAAAATGACTACGACAACTAACTACTTAGATATTTACGAACAATGTAAATATCCTAAGTAAAAGTAAATGCGAGTGGTAAAAGTAACAAACTACTTTTACCATGCGGTAAATAAATTCTACCTAAAGTAGGGAAAGGGTAAATATACCAAATGATGGAATATTACTCTAACAGGACTAAGGGGAATTCACATGTTCTTTTTGAACCCTTTTAGAAGGCAAAACAAGGAACAAGGCAGAGAGGAGCGTTGAGTAAAACACAGAATCATTGGTAGTGCAGTTGGTATCCAGGGTAGTGGTAAGTCACTCGTAGGTGACATATCACGGGGTCAAATATGTGCGATAGCGGTTTTGGAAGGCAGAGTTACAATTTATCTTTTGCACTGACGGACAAGCTTTAAGAGGGAGGCGTGGGCCTCATTTATATCATGGAGGCATGTAGCGCACTTGGTGGGTGTGGTTTGTGCGAAGGCATTTGGAAGAGATGGATCGATAGTTTGAATCACACCGAAGTCCTTTTGGGTAAAATTACAAGGCATGCGCCATATGCTAAGGTTTACCATTGCATCCAAAAATTGAAAAGGGTGGAAATTACTTTTTAATTTCCTAAGGTCTTGATAATTAAATTTTGCATAGTTAAAAAGGTTTTATGAGTTGTAAAAGGGAGATAAAAGGGTATGCAAAGTTTTAATTTGGGTATTTGATTTTTATGTGGTTAAACGGAGTACTAAGGTGTGCCAAAGGTGTTAGAGGTGATTTGTTGAAATAAAGTTATATTATAAAAATAAATTTAGAAGAAATAAGGTATAGTTGATTTTTATACTTTGGCATGGCGAAATATTTTGAAGGTAAATATTGAGGATAAATTTGTGATATCTAACCATTGAGATTATCAAAGAGGTTGAGTTTGATTGAGACAAATTTTGAGATCAAATCTTCTTCAAGACAAAGGTATGGGTAAATTCTCCTTGTGAGTGGAATATTATTTGTTGAATGTTGTGAATGCAAGTTGGAGTGAAAAGGTTTTTTTTGGTAAGCATTGTTGGAAATAATTTGAGTGAGTTTTCACATATATGTTGGGTGAACATTTTTGAAGACAATTGAGTGTGAAATCATGAACTATTGAGAACTAGATTTTATGCAAGATCATGAGTATAATTGTTATGTGAGATTGTGAATTAGGGTTTGTGAAAGATCATGAGTATCATTGTTATGTGATTTTAGAATCATATTGAGTTGAGTTTGAGTTCCATTGTGAGAGTGGTGAAACATTTGCTTAGGGTTGCAAGTAAGTTTGTAACATTGATTGAGTTGATTGAAAAGCATTGGAGTGATAGTTCTAGTTTTATGAAACAAATTATTCTATATTTGAATTGATTTGAAAGAGGGATTGAAAGTGATTATTGTGAGTGAGTAACATATTGAGTCTTTAACCATTCTTTATATGTTTATGAGATTGATTGAAAGAGGTTTATTGTGAGTTGAACAAGCTTTGGTGAAAGCGTGTGAGCATATTTGAGTAAGTCCTAGAGGGGACCTAAGGACATATTTGTGTGAGCTTTGTGGAAGCTTAAAATCAGATTAGACAAAGTTAAGGCTAGTATTTGTGAAGACTTGTTGGACAGATTAGTGTGAGATTTTGTGGAAGCTTACAAGAAGATTAGATAAGTTCTAGTGAGGAATTATTGAGAATATTGGAAAAGTTCTAGTGAGGACTTGTTGAGCAGACTAGACAAGTTCTAGTAAGGACTTGTTGAGCAGATTGGACAAGTTCTAGTGAGGACTTATTAAGTAGATTTGAGGTAAGTCTTGGTGAATATTTGTTGAGCAGATAGGACAAGTTCTTGAGAGGACTTATGGATAGATTTGATACAAGTCTTTGAGAAGACTTGAGAGTTGAGTTGCTTGATTGATTTGTTCAAACCTTGAGTTAAGGTTTGGGGTAGATCTAGTAGAGGTGATTTGTGATTGGATCAAGCTTTGTGGTAAATATTGAAGACAAATTAAGGATAGAGTTTGGTGTAGACCTGAGGATAGATTTGTACTAGAACAAATATAAATATCGAGCAATTTGGTGCTAAACCAAAGGACTAAGTTTAGTACATAAAAAAGACAGAGATCGAGTAGTTTTATGCTAAACTAAAGGACTAAGTTTAGTACATAACAAAGATAAATATTGAGCAGTTTTATGATAAAAGAAAGGACTAAGTTTAGTACATAACAAAGATAGAGATTGAGCAATTTTGTTCTAGACCGATGGAATTTGTTTAGTGTAGATTTGAGACCGAGATTAAGTAGAGCTTTGGAGGTGATAGAGTAGAGGACAATAGTCTCTAGTGGATAGAGATCCATTAGCCAAGGCAGAGAGGATAGAGGTCTTCAGTGGAGAGATATCCACAACCCAGAGCAATGGATGTATTAGTCTTCTAGAGAATCACCAGCCAGAGCAAAGGAGAAGGATTTCTCCTGTGGATAGAGATCCATGAACCAATTGAGGATATTGGTGTCTCCTATGGATATAAATCCATGAACTTGATTAGGGATTGGTGTCTCCTTTGGATAGATGTCCATAAACATTGTAATAGGGAAAGGTTTCCCAAGATATTTATTGAGAAAATTTTAGTGAAATATTTTCTCCATGGAGTAGCCCACATTGGGTGAACCACATTAAATTAGTATCTCTATTGTGTGTGGTGATTTATGCATTGCTTTGAACACTACTGTTGGCATTGCATTGATATACTGGATAATATAGTTTGAGTAAAGAAAAGTAAAAAGTAGTCTTATACTGTTCACCCCCTCTCAATATAAGCTTATGTTCTTCAATTGGTATAATAGTGGGTTCCTTTAGAAGAGTTTAAAAACTTGAAGGAAAGGCTCACAAGAACACAAATGGATTCTAAGAGTGGATCCTCAGATAGTTCAACACCATTTTTCAATGGGAGCAATTATGTTCTTTGGAGTATGAGAATGAAGATTGATGACAATTGGAAATGAGATATGGGAAGTGTTGGCCCGGCTTTCATGCACACCCCGGGAAAAGGGATGAAGGCAAGGAAAGCTCCGGAGACACCCACGGGACTGATCCCACTCATCTTTAGGATCTAGTCAGGTTATCCAAGGTGCGAGTTACGGAGTTGGGTCGAATGGCAATTCACTCTTTTCCACTTCCGGAATAGATTTCAATATGGACTCGCTCCGTTACCTTACAGGGGGTTCCCGAACTTGTTCGAGAGTTGCAAAAGTTGTTGAAAATCAGATTTAACTTGAATTCTAGATCTAGCTCTCATGGGTCAACAGATTTAAATAAAAGACAAACAAAGAAAATAAAAATGGATCATTCATTGAAAGCAAAGAGAGGGTAGGGTAAGGCGTAAAAGAGAAGTTTATCGAACTTTAAATCTGTAAAACTCCAAACTATCAATCTTATCTATGCTATCACCTTCACAACAACAAATCCCGTAAGAAAGTGTCCAATCACCTAAGATCACTTTCAACTAAGAGCACAAGGCAGAGTGAAACGGATCTAGCAGTAAATTATAAATCCAAGGGGCAACTGGTTAAAATCGGTATCTTTCACCTGCAACTTAGCTCGCACAAAGGAAGACAGAGCAATTAGAACAAACTTACACCCGAAATCGTAATTTCCCCAGCGTATAATAGAACAACCGAAGCCTAACAAAGATATTTAATCTTGACAATGGCAGATTTACAAAGATATATCTAACAAACTTTAAATGGAACGGATAACAAAAGAAAATACACTTATCACACTCGCAAAAGATTAGGCTCCCCGGCCATGCTATCACGTAAAAGCTAAAGCACATCAACTCCAAGTCCGAAAACAAAGGATTTCACAAAATTTGCAAGAAATTGCTTATAAGCCTTTATTTCTAAGTCTCCGCCTCCTCGCGATTACATTTAGAATTTGTATTTATAGACTCGTGACAGACTCCGATCTTTTCCAAAATATCTTGCTCAAACCCTAAATCTTATCGCACTTAAACCCTAGGACCCGGGTTTTACAATAAAAATCCATTTAAAAATCAAAGTCCGGATAGAACTTAACCCTTCGGCAAATCGTGGCAACCACCGCCATAAATGGAGAAGATAAAATAAAATGCAACTTGCATTCATTCGCATCCGCAAATAAATGCTTCCATTAATTCTCGCCGGTGAGCCGGATGAGTCACCACTTCTCCATCAATTCGATCTCCGCAAATCCATCCCGAAGTTGAAATGGTCTTCATGCTATCAAGTCTCGCAATAAATTTGTCGTTGAATGCTCTCACCGGCAGCCTTCTCTCCTAGCATGGCGGTCCTTGACTAAATCCGCACTTTATCTTCGCCTTTATGGTCTTTCCCGTTGTCCCGTAAGTGCTGTGGAATCCCGCATGAAAGACAAAAAGATGCATTAGATTAGCATTTTAATTAAATCGAAGCTTAAAACATTAAAAACAGATTAAATCCGCAAAATAAGCTTGCATGTCGGCTTCGGTTTGTCCCATTCACGCTTTGACACGTGTCGCTACCCCAGGAAGCCTTCTCGCTTCCCGCCGGAATGCACTTTCGTGTCAACTATGACTTTCTCTCTCCGCCGCGATTCTGCGACATGTCGCGATTTCGCGACATGTCGCGAAATCGCGACCTCGCCGCAGCATCGGCAACTTCCTCCCTCGTCGGCCGCGAAAACGCGACATGTCGCGATTTCGCGACATGTCGCGAAATCGCGACCCTTCCTGGCCTCCGTACGCTTCTTGATTTTCAGCCGCGATTTTAGAACACGTCGCGATATCGCGACGCCTCCTTACCCGCATGCGTTGACCGCGCTGGACCGCGATTTTGGAACATGTTTCCGACTTAGCCGATTTTTCATCCCGCAGCCCATTTTCTCTCCTCGCCGCGAAATGCGACATGTCGCGATTTCGCGACATGTCGCAAAATCGCGCCATCCGTACAGCCTTGCTTCTCTCTCCCAAAACTCGTCGCGATTTCGCGACATGTCGCGAAATCGCGACCTTTCTCGGCACTTAGCCGCATTTTGACTTACCCGTCGCGATATCGCGACATTTCCGAAATGGAAGTGTCGCGATATCGCGACACTACCAAAAATGGAAAGTTTGATTTTTCAATGAATTATGCAACTCGTTTTCCGGATTTTTCTCGTAACGGTGCAAGATTTTGCTTGTGCATGAATGATTCTAGCATGTAAAAAGTGAATTCTTGGATAACACAAACTAAAATGCAAGAAAAAGCACAACTTTAAAAAGGAGGCAAGCAAAATATGGATTTAAAACCGAAAATGACCAAGAGGGTCCCCGCCGCAAAAATGGAAGTTCATAATTTTCTAAGGATGGAATCTCATTTTTCAAGTGGGGTGTGTTGCTTATCAACAAATGGCGATATCTCACGGGTAAAATAGTAGCACTATTTTAGAACCCAAGACTCGGGTTTCAAAACAAAAAGACCATGCATCATGCCTTGCCACAGCCATTCTTCACAATAAATTGACTGCTAACCGCCAACCGTTAAAATTTCCCAAGGACATACTAGGTCGGATTACTTCAAGGAAGATTTCGATGTGCAATTACAAAGGTATAGAACTTTCTTCAAGGATGACTCGAATTGAATGATAAACTTGGATTAATCAACTTTTCTAGATTGTAAATGGGGAAACCGAGTAGAGCTCGGTTTACTAGTTTAGCTTTTTACAACTCTAGACAGAGTTACCCTTTAGATTTACACGACCCAATTTACAACCGTAGGCGTAATCTAATATTGGTCGCCTCTTTTGATCATATAACTCTTTTTTTCTTTTTTCTTTTTTTTCTTATCTCTTTTTTTTATCTCTTCTTTTTGAAATATATCACTATCTGGAAGACCTTAGAGAAATTACAATTTTCTTTTAATATTTGATCAACTGGAACTGCTTCAGCCTAGGCATTGATAGCCTCTCGTGACACCCAAATAATTGCATGAACCATAGTCCCCTCTTATAACCAAACTTTTCTTGGATTCCCCGGGAGTTCTTCCAACTAAACAGCATAACAGTTTTTCTATCATTAAAACAATTATGGCAAGTAAGACACAAGATCCAATCATCTCTCTACCTTCATCCTGGATAACAAAATAGTTCCACAGTTTAGTGCAAGCAGACTATCTCAATTAGAATAATGAGCAGAATGGGGAGGCACTGGATTGAGGATTTATCAGCTAGGAATAAAACAATTTTCAGCAGGCTGACTTTTCATTGATTGCTCAGGCAGAGGCAAAGGATAGAAAATTTTAGAAGCCAAAGGACTTTATACAGGCTTCCAAGGACAGGCACAGGCTTAAAGCAAAACAGAATAAAACCGTACAGACTAAAGCACGTAATCGTACAGCAAGGGAAAAACAAATAAACCGAACAGACAAAGAAAGAAAAGGAAAAGCAGGAAGAAAATAAAAACCGTACAGTGCAATAAAAGAAATAAACTAAAAGAATCGAAGCAAATAAAAAGAAATAAACTAAACAATCGAAATAAAATAAATCGCAATCGAATCGTAATCGTACAGAAAGAAAGAAAAAGAAATGCAATAAAGAAAAGACTGTACATACTAAAATAAAAGCAAGCTAAAATAAAAAGACAAAGAAAGGAAATAAAAAGCACTGACAAAAGAAATAAATCGCACAAGCTAAAACCGAAAAACAACTAAAGAAAACCGAAATCGCAATCGTACGTACATTTAAAAATAAAATCGCACCGACAAAGAAATAAATCGAAAAACAAATAAATTAAAATCGCAGAGCATTAAAATTAAACTCGAAACATATTAAAACCGCACGTACATTGAAATAAAAACCGCACCGACAAAGAAATAAAACTGAAAAACTTCAAAGCTTATTTACAATGCATACATATGTTACAACTTCCCTTCATACTCAAAAAATGCAGCAGTTGGGAAAGCAGAGAAATGGTGCTTTAAAAATTTTTGACCATGCAAGTAATTTAAAAAAAATTACCTTTCAGGTCCTGTTGACGAAATGCACTCCAGACTGTGCTTCAAAAATTTGCTATCTGGGAAAGACTTGGGTTTACTGTCTTCCCTGTCCCATTTGAAAACAAATCTGCAACTCCTTCAAATTAAACAAATCATATAATAACAAATCATATGATAACATGTTTATGCTTCTAATTAAAGGGTTTGCAGTAGTTCTTTCAAAAGGACCGAATGTAAAAACCCCCAGGATCAAATACTTTAAAACCTTGACGCACCTGCACCACCACATTTTCAAAATGATGTGACAACTCGAAAGAAATCATGTTTTATCTCGTATGCCCCGGTTCTTAACAACTTGAACATTTTGTGGTTGCCGCACTGCTTCAATATCCAGGACTTCAATTTTTATCCCTCTAGCAGTATGCTTACAATTTTCCTTTTCACCCGAGCCTTGCTTAGACTTAACCTCATCAATGTGCAATGTCCAAACATCATTGTTGTTATTGATTAGGGCCATAATCGTTCTCACCTTTTCAGCTTGCCAAATCATAAACTCCAATATCTCGCATCAACACGCTTTATAGCCTCCTCTTTGACATTATGTTCGAAGTTGCAGTGCTTATGTTGAGACAGCTCATCAATTCCAAGTTGGTCGACCACATTCATATTTACCATCTTTTCCTCCTTTTCTTGAAATTCAACAGGTGGTCCAGAGTAAGCCTCAATCAAGTTAATGTTTTGTCCAACAATCTGAGGCAGTTCATAGAGGGTGATGTCACCTTTAAGTTCCCTCATATCCTCAATGATGCTATCCTCCTCACCATTTCTCGCATAGTGAGATTGAATCTCACTTTCATCATCCTCTCATGAGGAAGGATCATTGTTAAGTTCTGGACTCTCACATTTCAAGTCATAACTCGTCCATTTTGAACTCGTTGAAAATCTTGCATTTCATCCACGTAAGTCCGTATAAGACTTTCTCGTCTCTTCGGGAAAAGTGACAGAATCGAAACCCCGGTTGTACTATTTTTGGGTGAACTAGAAATATCAATATTTCTTTGATTTCCAGGAAAATTTAACTCACCAGAAAAAACTTCAGATTTGGGTGGTGCCAGATCACAACTGTTCACCTCAAGCACCTGCACTTTGAACTTGTCAGAACTTTTCTCTGTATTTTGCACATGCTGAGTGGATGTGACAGTTAACGGAGTCTCCTTGGGTAGAGCATGACATGTTGGCATTAACTCATGATGTGGAATGGGGTCTGGAACAGGCATGTTCTGTGTAACATAGGATATCAAAGGACTGCTCAGAATTTGAGGCCCTAGTTGTCTTTCAAGAATTAAGGCTTCTTTATAAGCCCCCGCCGTGGTTGTAATATTAATGTCTCTCTTGAGGAAAATAGAGGTCACCGCATCCAATGCATTCTTGTAGATTTCTAAGGCCAGATTTGCATTTGGGATGTAATGGCCACTCATTCTACCGTAAGCTCTTTGGAACCTCATATTGAAAGACCTGACAGTTTTTCCCGACTCTCTCTTGATGCCGGAAAATTGCCGATATAAAATGTCGGGATCTATCACTTCACCGAACCGTGATATAAAAGCTTTCTCTAGATCATCCCAACTAGTAATGGAATTGCCGGTGAGGTTTAAAAACCAGCCATAAGCTCCCTCCTCGGAGAGTGAACGGGAACAATCTCGCAGGCAACATCTTCATGTCAGTATATTCAATAATCTTAAAGCATTTTTAAAAGCTAGCGGATGTTCTTCTCAGCTTCTTGTCCCATCATGTTTGTACCTAGGGAGATACCTTTCTCGGACTTCGGGGCAAGTCATGGGCTATACCCGGAATGTTCAAAGCGGTGGGGCCCAACCAATTTGCCATTAATACTTGGCTGACAAGTGATGTTCTGATTTGTAATTGGATAACTGCAAGTGATGATAGAACTGTTCTTAACAAACCACTGAACTTAAGGCCTTCTCTGGCAATTTTTAAAACTGTACTGACAACTTTCAAAAACTGCACTGACAATTTACAAAACTGCACCGACAATTTAAAAACTGCACCGACAATTTAAAACCGCACCGACAATTTAAAACCGCACCGACAATTTAAAACTCACCGACAATTTATAAACCGTATCGACAATTTAAAAACTGTCCGGAGTTCACTGTGGGTCCTTCAAATGTTGCTGTTATGCCCTTACAACACTTGAACTGAGTTCATGCCCTCCTTCTAGCGCCAATTAGGTGTTGGTCCGGCTTTCATGCACACCCCGGGAAAAAAAGGGATGAAGGCAAGGAAAGCTCCGGAGACACCCACGGGACTGATCCCACTCATCTTTAGGATCTAGCTAGGTTATCCAAGGTGCGAGTTACGGAGTTGGGTCGAATGGCAATTCACTCTTTTCCACTTCGGAATAGATTTCGATATGGATCGCTCGTTACCTTACAGGGGGTTCCCGAACTTGTTCAAGCAGTTGCAAAAGTTGTTGACAATCAGATTTAACTTGAATTCTAGATCTAGCTCTCATGGGTCAGCAGATTTAAATAAAAGGCAAACAAAGAAAATAAAAATGGATCATTCACGGAAAGCAAAGAGAGGGTAGGGTAAGGCAGAAAAGAGAAGTTTATCAGACTTTAAACTGTAAAACTCTAAACTATCAATCTTATCTATGCTATCAGCTTCACAACTAACAAATCCTGTAAGAAAGTGTCCAACTACCTAAGATCACTTTCAACTAAGAGCACAAGGCAGAGTGAAACGGATCTAGCAGTAAATTATAAATCCAAGGGGCAACTGGTTAAAATCGGTATCTTTCACCTAGCAACTTAGCTCGCACAAAGGAAGACAGAGCAATTAGAACAAACTTACACCCGAAATCAGTAATTTCCCTAGCAGCATAATAGAACAACCGAAGCCTAACAAAGATATTTAATCTTGACAATGGCAGATTTACAAAGATATATCTAACAAACTTTAAATGGAACGGATAACAAAAGAAAATACACTTATCACACTCGCAAAAGATTAGGCTCCCGGCCATGCTATCACGTAAAAGCTAAAGCACATCAACTCCAAGTCCGAAAACAAAGGATTTCACAAAATTTGCAAGAAATTGCTTATAAGCCTTTATTTCTAAGTCTCCGCCTCCTCGCGATTACATTTAGAATTTGTATTTATAGACTCGTGACTGCACTCCGATCTTTTCCAAAATATCTTGCTCAAACCCTAAATCTTATCGCACTTAAACCCTAGGACCCGGGTTTTACAATAAAAATCCATTTAAAAATCAAAGTCCGGATAGAACTTAACCCTTCGGCAAACTGCAGGCAATCACCGCCATAAATGGAGAAGATAAAATAAAATGCAACTTGCATTCATTCGCATCCGCAAATAAATGCTTCCATTAATTCTCGCCGGTGAGCCGGATGAGTCACCACTTCTCCATCAATTCGATCTCCGCAAATCCATCCCGAGTTGAAATGGTCTTCATGCTATCAAGTCCGCAATAAATTTGTTGTTGAATGCTCTCACCGGCAGCCTTCTCTCCTAGCATGGCGGTCCTTGACTAAATCCGCACTTTATCTTCGCCTTTATGGTCTTTCCCGTTGTCCCGTAAGTGCTGTGGAATCCCGCATGAAAGACAAAAAGATGCATTAGATTAGCATTTTAATTAAATCGAAGCTTAAAACATTAAAAACAGATTAAATCCGCAAAATAAGCTTGCATGTCGGCTTCGGTTTGTCCCATTCACGCTTTGACACGTGTCGCTACCCCAGAAGCCTTCTCGTTTCCCGCCGAATGCACTTTCGTGTCAACTATGACTTTCTCTCTCCTCCGCGATTCTGCGACATGTCGCGATTTCGCGACATGTCGCGAAATCGCGACTCCCGCCGCAGCATCGGCAACTTCCTCCCTCGTCGGCCGCGAAACGCGACATGTCGCGATTTCGCGACATGTCGCGAAATCGCGACCCTTCCCGGCCTCCGTACGCTTCTTGATTTTCAGCCGCGATTTTAGAACACGTCGCGATATCGCGACGCTCCCTTACTCGCATGCGTTGACCGCGTTGACCGCGATTTTGGAACATGTTTCCGACTTAACCGATTTTTCATCCCGCAGCCCCATTTTCTCTCTCCTCGCCGCGAAATGCGACATGTCGCGATTTCGCGACATGTCGCAAAATCGCGCCATCCGTACAGCCTTGCGTCTCTCTCCTAAAATCGTCGCGATTTCGCGACATGTCGCGAAATCGCGACCTTCTCGGCACTTAGCCGCATTTTGACTTACCCGTCGCGATATCGCGACATTTCCGAAATGGAAGTGTCGCGATATCGCGACACTACCAAAAATGGAAAGTTTGATTTTTCAATGAATTATGCAATCGTTTTCTGGATTTTTCTCGTAACGGTGCAAGATTTTCTTGTGCATGAATGATTCTAGCATGTAAAAAGTGAATTCTTGGATAACACAAACTAAAATGCAAGAAAAAGCACAACTTTAAAAAGGAGGCAAGCAAAATATGGATTTAAAACTGAAAATGACCAAGAGGGTCCCTGCTGCAAAAAATGGAAGTTCATAATTTTCTAAGGATGGAATCTCATTTTTCAGTGGGGGTGTGTTGCTTATCAACAAATAAATGGAAGTGTCGCGATATCGCGACACTACCAAAAATGGAAAGTTTGATTTTTCAGTGAATTATGCAACTGTTTTCTGGATTTTTCTCGGTAACGGTGCAAGATTTTCTTGTGCATGAATGATTCTAGCATGTAAAAAGTGAATTCTTGGATAACACAGCTAAAATGCAAGAAAAAGCACAACTTTAAAAAAGAGGCAAGCAAATTTGGATTTAAAACTGAAAATGACCAAGAGGGTCCCTGCTGCAAAAATGGAAGTTCATAATTTTCTAAGGATGGAATCTCATTTTTCAGTGGGGGTGTGTTGCTTATCAACAGGAAGCAAATGAGAATGGATACATACCACCAACTACTCCACCTATATATAAAAATGGTAAGCTTCTACATCACTACAATTCAAGAGCAATGAATAGAATTTTGAAAGGTTTGTGTGAAATAGAGTTCATAAAGGTTATGCACTGCAAATCAATAAAGGAAATTTGGGATAAGTTTCAAGGAATATATGAAGGAGATAAAAAAGTCAAAAGGGCAAAATTGTGAAATTACAATTGAATATTTGAAGACCTAAAAATGAAGGATGAGGAAAACATTGATGCTTATCTACTTCATGTAGACGAGGTTGTTAACTCCATGCAAGGACTTGGACTCAAAGTTTAAGAATTTGATGTTTGTGATAAGATTTTAAGGTCACTCCCAAAAAGGTTTAGTGAAAATATTTCAACTATAGAAGAATCAAAAGATATTGACCTTTTGACAATGGATGAATTACATGGTATTCTCACAACTTTTGAGATGAGAATAAAAGAGGAACCTAATCCCCAAAAAGAAGTAGCCTTCAAAGCTACTAAGAAGACAAAGGGTAAGAAGTCAGATTCAAGAAATGAGTTATCCAGTGATGAGAAAGCAAATTATGGTAGAAGGAACAAGGAATCAAGAAATTATAAAGGTACAAAATCAGTTAGATTTTTCAATTGTGGAAAGTATGGTCACTATGCATATGATTATCCAGAGATTGGAAATAGCAATGATGAAGAAAAATAGGATCATAAGAATAGGGAAACAGAAAAAAATAGGTACCAAAAGAAAATAAGGGATGGAGAAGGCAAGAAAGGAAAGAAGTTCTTCCAAAGGCATAAGAAGAGTTTCTATGTAGACAAGGCAAGTAAGAATTCAAGTGATAGTGATGGAATATCCTCAGGTAATGAAGATGAAATTTTATATATAGCAGAAGAAAAATAAATGGTTAGGAAAAGATCACCAATAATTATCAAGTGTTTTAGATTTGGTAACATTGGTCATATTGAAGATAGTTGTACAAGGAGTGGATTTAGTTTTAGTGATGATGAATATGAAGATACACTTGAAGGACCAGAAGAAAATTTACTCATACCAATAGAAGAAGAAGGAAGTTATCCTATAGAAGACAAATCAGAAGGAAATGAAGATGATGCCAAAGGCAAAGAGATAGAGGAAGAATTAGAAAGAGAAGTTGATCTTGAAGGTGAAATTATTTCTGCCCTTGATGCACTAAGTGAGGTAAGAAAGCAAAAATCAAAACTCAAGCTTAAATTTTAAGAATGTGATGAAGAGAAAGGAAAGTTTATAGAGGATCTAACTAAGTCAATAGCTAAGACAAGGAGATTCAAAGAGAAATTAGAAGCTAAGGTTTTAGAATGTGAAAATTTAGAGCAAGAAGTAGCTTCACTAAGGAAGGAAGTAAAAGAGTCTAAAGATAAGCTACACAAGTTTGGGAAAAGCTCAAAAACCATAGACAATATTATCAAGGTACAAAGATGGTCAACAAACAAACAAGACTTGGACTTGAATAGGAATAAATAAAATAAGAAGAGGAATCAATCTCAAGCTTCGAAGAAGAAGAAGCTTCAGAAGAAGAAAGTGTAAAAGAAAGTGAAACTTCTGAGGATGAGGACAATATAAAGTTCAACAGCAAGAGGAACAATGCACAAATGAGGAACATATGGAACATGAAGCAGCACAGGGTAGAAAAGACTAAGAGACCAATTGAAGAACATGTGCTTATACTGAGAGGGAGGGTGAACAGTATACAATAAAACTTTTTTCTTTTTAATCCAAATAATAGCATCAACAATATTAAAGCAGTAAACATCACACAAAGCATCACACACATGAGAGACATGATTTTATGTGGTTCACCCAATGCGGGCTACTCCATGGAGAAAATATTTCTTATAAATTTTTCTCAAATAAATTCTCTTGGGAATCCTTTCCCTACAATGTTTATGGACCTCTGTCCAAAGGAGACACCAATCCCCTAGATCAAGTTCGTGGATCTCTATCCACAGGAGACACTCATCTCCTCCTCTTTGCTTTGGCTGGTGATCCTCTAGAAGAAATTTTGCCTCCACTACCCTTAGCAAATGGAACTCTATCCACTAAAGACACATGTCCTCTCTACCCTGGCTAATGGATCTCTATCCTCAAACTATCATCCTTAACTCTATCACCTCCAAAGCTCTATCTCAAATCTGTACTAAACACAGCCCGTCGATCTAGCACAAATCTATCCTCAATCTCTATCTCTGGTCTAGCACAAACCTATCCTCAAATCTCCACCAAACTCTATCCTCAAGTCCTCTCTAGAACTTATCCAAATTGCTCAATAAGTTCTCTCAAGAACTTATCCAAATATTCTCTCAATATGTATTGTAAGATTCCACAAAAGCTTACTCAAATCTATCCACAAGTCCTCTCAAATACTTGCCTCAAATATGCTCAACAAGTCCACACTAGAACTTGTCCAATCTCATAGAAACATAAAGAGAATTATTAGAGACTCAATATGCTCTTCACTCATCATAATTCTCAATAACTTTCTCAAATCAATTCAGAATATAGAATAGTTTATTTTATGGAACTTGAAAAATCACTTCACACATCCACTTGACTAGGCTCAACCAACTCTACTCAACCAATCACTCAATGAAAAAATCCTTCCTTACAAACCCTAGTCCAAGTATATAAACACCCACTCAAAATGTTTCCAACAATGCTTTATCAAACAATCTCACATAACAATGATACTCATGATCTTTGCAAACCCTAGTTCAAGTTCTTCACTCAACCAATAGCTTCAACAACAATGCTTATCAAACAAGGTTTTAACAACAACTCTTTATTCCAAAAAACCTTGAAGCATTAACTCAACACACTTAATAAGAAAACCCTAATTAAGTCCTTTTCACTCCAAACTTATTTTCCATAAAACCAACCAATCAACTCAACTATGGAAGAATGTGCTCATACCTTTTTCTTGATGATGAAGGAACCTCTAAAATATGCCACAACCACAAACACTTCTTTGCCAAGCTCAAAGGAGTTAGAAGACACTAAACTCTCTCAAAGATACAATGCAAATATCAAAACACACATACACCTTATCACTCCATCTTAAAGAAAGCATCCATCAACATATACAAAAATAATTGACCAAATACACCTTATAATCTCCCAATTAAAATAATATTCAATACCAAGAATAATATCAATGCAATCTCCTTTTCAAAATAACTCAATGGCAAGAAGAAGTCCTTTCAACACTTTAAATTTCAATACACCAATGTGACACAAATACTTTATTCAATAATAAAGCTAACTCCTTATTCCTCCAATTTACCAAAAAATAATGATCAATTAAAAACCTTTTTAAACAACCCTTTTAACTCCCTAAGACCTCATGTCAAACCTTAGGCAACATAAAAATTATATTCAAAATTTATTACCTTTGCCTTGGTGGGATTCGAACTCACGATGCAGCCTCAACCTTCCTCTTAGATGCGGCTCCAACCATCACATGAGCTAGGTGCTCGTTTGGGGAGTAAAGAGCACCACGTGCTCTATAACGCTCTCCAAATTGCCTATGCAAAAATGTGTGCCGCTTCCTTTGGCACTTCCAACACAAGAACAACCAACAAAACAATGTTGCCATCGTGATTCGATCGCAGGTCACTCCATGCCCAAACACTCTAGCCATTGTCCACTTGCCACTAGGCCACGCTGCCCAGATGGCTCTTGCAATTCGGTACTCATCAATTTATCCTTATTCACTGGCACTCAAAACAATGTTCTCTTATCTTTTTTGCACGAGTTCACAACACACGATTGCACGCATTATCATTCGAGCAAAAGGATGATTAAATACCTCTAAGGCATAGTTTTTTTATATCGATTTCCTCCTTCACACATAAACATCGATGCTTCGATTTTCCTTCAAACTTAGACGTCAGCACTTCGATTTTTAACTTATTAATTTATAAATTATTTAAATTCTTTAGAATTTAAATTTTATAAATTAATTTTTACATCCCTTTGGCTTTATTAAAGCCTTCTCTCATTTTACAACTTTGTATAAATAATATTTATTTATAAAATTTAAATTCAATTTGAATTTAAATATTTTATAAAATAAATATTAAAACCTCCTTTAGATTTTCAAAATGCTTCCTTGGGTTTTTATGAAAAACCTTTTATTTTTCTCATCCATGGTTTTAATAAAAAACCGCCTTCATATGCTTCCACATAATATTAAAAATATTATGAAGCTCTTTTGCCTTTAACCTTTGCATTGTTCCTCTTGACCTTTTGACATCAACGGTAGCTTATTCCTTGACATCAATGACAACTTCGTTCCTTGACATCAATGACAACTTTGACTCAAAATGTCCAACAATCTCCCCCTTTGTCATTGATGGTAACCCAAATTATTTTTACCATAAACTTAACCTTTTCTTTGTTCTGCTCCCCCTAGGACATTGCTCCCCCTGGCTCAATACTCTTTTCAAATCTCTCCTCTTTACTCAAATACCAAATCTCTCCCCCTTACTCAAATCTCTCCCCCTTTGACATCAATGGCAAAGGGTCACCTTTGGGGCTAGGAACTAAGAATGAGCCTCTTAGCTTAGCCCCTCCCCCACCTCCTCTTGAGGTGGTTAATTCTGGGGTGGGAGTCTTACTCCCAATTTTCCTCGAAGATACTCAAAGGTTTCCTTTGAAAGTGGCTTAGTGAAAATATCTGCTATTTGTTCCTTTGTAGTAACATATTCCAACCTGACCTGTTTATCTATCACCTGTTCTCTCAAAAAATGATACTTAATCGAAATGTGCTTTGTCCTGGAGTGCATCACTAGATTTTTTGAGATACTTATAGCACTTGTATTATCACATAGTATGGGAATAGGATGATCATGTTTTATCTTGAAGTCTTCTAGAGTTCTCTTCATCCATAACACCTGTGTACAACTTGGCTATTGTTGCAATATATTCTACTTCTGTTGTAGATAAGGATACTAAAACTTGCTTCTTACTTAGCCAAGAGACTAAATAATCTCCAAGAAAGAATGCTCCTCCACTTGTGCTTTTTTTGTCATCAATGTTGCCAGCCCAATCTGCATCTGTATATGCTGTCAGTGTGAAACTGTCACTTTTGGGATACCAAAGCCCAAAATCCATAGTCCCTTTTAGATACCTGAAAATTCTTTTTACTGCTACCACATGTGTTTCCTTAGGTGCTTGCCTGAAACCTTGCCACTAATCCCATTGACTATACTATGTTTGGTCTTGTAGCTGTAACATACAATAAGTTGCCAATCATAGATCTGTATAATCTCTGATCTACCTCTGGAGATTCATCATCCTTACTCAACTTGCATCCTATGACCATGGGGGTACTTACCGGTTTACAATATTCTAACCTAAATTTATTTTATATACTTGGCTTGTGAGAGAAACACCCCTCTTTCTGATTGTGAAATCTAAAGTCCAAGAAAGAAGGACAATTCACCAAACATAGACATCTCAAATTTATTTTGCATGTTCTTAGCAAACTCTTTACACATCTTATCATTGTTTCCCCCAAAAATGATGTCATCAACATAAACAACCACAATTAGTAGATCATTCCCTTCATTTTTGATATATAAATTATTGTCTACTATTCCTTTTCTGAATCCTTGTTCCTGAAGATACTTATCCAATCTTGAGTACCATACCCTCAGAGCCTGCTTTAGATCGTACAGTGCCTTTTTCAATCTGCATACATGATATGGTTTATCTTCTAATATGAATCCCTCTGACTGTTCAATATAATCTTCTTCTAGAACACCATTTAGAAATGCTGACTTAACATCCATCTGATATACCTTGAAGTTTTTGAAACTTGAGAAGGCTAAAAATATTCTTATGGCTTCAAGTCATGAAAATGGAGCAAATGTCTCATCAAAGTCAATTCCCTCTACTTGTGCATAACCTTTGCATACTAACCTTGCTTTATTCCTGACCACCTATCCATATTAATTTAACTTATTTCTGAATACCCATTTTGTGCCAATCACATTTTTATCCTTTGGTCATGGAATAAGTTCCCAAGTCTTGCTCTTTTCTATATGATATAATTCCTCATCCATTGCCTTAATCCAAAACTTATCCTCACTTGCCTGAGTGAAGTATTTTGGCTCAATATTAGATAGCAAAGAAATATTTGCTTGTTGATATGGTGTTATTATCCTTCTCCTTATCTGTATTTCATCTGGATTCCCAATGATTTGCTCTTTTGGATGATGCTTATATACATATCTAGATGGATTTTTAGGAAGAAGTCTTTGTGTTTCTTCTTCTTCTTCATCTGATATCTCACAAAACTCTTCTTGGCAACATCCATCTTCTTGATACATAATTTGCTTAATTGGTTCTCTTGAATCTATCTTCTCATCAATTGTTACATTTATAATTTCCACCATAGTACGTGTTCTTTTGTTGAAGCATCTATAGGCTTTACTCCTTGAGGAATAACCAAGAAATATTCCCTCATCACATCTTGGATCAAACTTGCCTAAGTTTTGATCTTCCCATCTTATGTAACACTTGATTCCAAAAATCCTGAAGTGTTTTATAGTGGCAGGTCTTCCTTTCCAAAGGTCATATGGAGTCTTGTGATGATTTACCCTTATTTGAGCTCTAAGATTATGTAAACTATCATGTTTATATATTCTCTCCCAAAACCATCTGATAGCTTAGATTCATTTAAAAATACCTCTAGCCATGTTCTCAATAGTCCTATTTTTCCTTTCAACTACCCCATTTTGTTGAGGAGTTCTTGTTGCTGAGTACTCTCTCTTGATCCCATGTTGTTCACAAAACTCTACAAATTTATTTGAGGTAAATTCTCCTCCTCTATCAGATCTCATACATTTAATATTTTTGCTAGTTTCATTTTCAACTAGTTCCTTAAATGCTTTGAATTTTTCAAAGGCCTCTGACTTCTATTTCAGGAAAGCTACCCAAACCATTCTGGAATAATCATCTATAAACACTATAAAGTAGCTCTCACCCTGAATGTTGTGTTTTGGTAGGACCACATAGATCAATATGTATTAGGCTCAATGGCTCAGATGACATATATCCTTTTGATTTAAATGTTGTCCTAGTTTGCTTTCCATGTTGAGAGGGTGCACAAATTGTGCTTTGAGGTCTTCTTATTTTGGGTAAATCTCTGACCACCTATTTATTGCTTATGTTGACTATGTTTTCAAAATTCAAGTGACCCAATATTCTATGCCATAACCAACTCTCATCTTCTTGTGATAGAAAGCACTTTTCCCCTTTGATCTCATTGAGCATGTATAAGTTGTTTGGGGTTCTTCTTGCATTGGCAATTATTTTTCTAGTTTCTAATTTTCTTATCTCACATCTATCTAGATGGAAAGTAACCATGTACCCTTGATCACAAAGTTGACTTATACTCAGCATATTGTGTTTTAACCCTTTAACATACAATACATTTTTTGTTTTTGTTTTCCCATTATCTAAACTTAGAGTTCCTCTTCCACCAATCCTTGCTGATCCATTATCATCGAAACTTACTGATCCTCTATTTGTTTCTTTTAGTACAATGAATTTGTATTTGTCTCCTGTCATGTGACTAGAGAAACCACTATCAAGATACCATTGTTCTTCTTTATCCTGAGCATGAAGGGTTGTTTGAACTAACATTGATCTAGCCTTAACATTTTTCCTTTCATCTTTCCTAGTTGTTGAAATTATTTTTCTAGACTCAGGAAGTATCATTTTACACCATCTAGCCTTGTGCCCAAAATTATTGCATTTGTAACATATAATATCATCATCCATGAGAGGTGTAAAGGAATTGAAATTTCTATTGACATTGTTTCTTGCATGATGAATACAATGTACAACTCTATGACCATATTTATTACAAGAAAAGCAATGACCATGGAAGAAATTATGTAACCTATTTGGATGTCTTGGAGTTTGTGGTGAAGTATTATTCCTCTTGTGATTAACTCTTATCCAAGGTTCTTCTTTTCTTTCTTCCTTTTTGATATCCTTTGCTTGCTTATCCTTGTTTGTGGTTTTTGCTTTTTGAAGACTTGATTCCTCTTTCTGTTTCTCATATTCTACATATTATAGTACCTTGGTCCTTTCAACTTCATTCCTTAGGTGGATAATTTTTGCTTCCAATATTTCACATTCTGTTTCTCTGGCTCTCAACAAATTTATCATGTCCTACTCAATTTTCTTTCCTTCTTCCACCCTAATATTGAGTTTTGTGAGATTTTGTATAAGTTCCATCCTTGCTTCTTCATCTTCTTGAACTTGTTCCTTCAAGCTTGAATTATTCTCTCTAAGTCTTTCCAACTTTTTGAGAGCAGCAAATAATTCCTCTTTTATGTCAAACATAGTCTCTTCTTTATTTTCTAAAGTCATGTGTGCTACTGATGGATCCTCCTCCAAGATGTTAGTCTTTTCATGGAGAGACCCACTCTGATACCAATTGAAGAACATGTGCTTATATTGAGAGGGGGGTGAACAATATACAATACAATTTTTTGCTTTTTAATCCAAATAATAGCATCAAAAATATTAAAGTAGTAAACATCACACAAAGAATCACACACATGAGAGACATGATTTTACGTGGTTCACCCAATGCGGGCTACTCCACGGAGAAAATATTTCTTATAATTTTTTCTCAAATAAATTCTCTTGGGAATCCTTTCCCTATAATTTTTATGGACCTCTGTCCAAAGGAGATACCAATCCCCTAGATCAAGTTCATGGATCTCTATCCACAGGAGAACTCCTTTCTTCTCTTTCTCTGGATGGTGATCTTCTAGAAGACCGATTGCCCCCACTGCTCTTAGCAAATGGATCTCTATCCACTTAAGACACATGTCCTCACTGCCCTAGCTAATGGATCTCTATCCATTGGAGACTGTCATCCTTTGTACTTTGTCACCTCCAAATCTCTATCTAAAATCTATACTAAAAACATTCCATCGGTCTAGCACAAATCTATCCTCAAACTTTGTCTCTGGTCTGGCACAAACCTATCCTCAAATATGCACCAAACTCTATCCTCAAGTCCTCTCTAGGACTTGCCCAAACTACTCAATAAGTTCTCTCAATAACTTATTCAAATCTGCTCTCAATCTGTATTATAAGCTTCCACAAAATCTCACACTAAATCTGTCCACAAGTCCTCTCAAAGACTTGCCTCAAATATGATCAACAAGTCCACACTAGAACTTGTCCAATCTCATAGAAACATAAAGAGAATTGTTAGAGACTCAATATGCTCTACACTCATCATAATGCTCAATCACTTTCTCAAATAAATTCAGAATATAGAATAGTTTGTTTTATGGAACTTGAACAATCACTCTACGCATCCACTTGACTAGGCTCAACCAACTCTACTCAACCAATCACTCAATGAAATAATCCTTCCTTACAAACCCTAGTCCAAGTATATAAACACCCACTCAAAATTTTTCCAACAATGCTTTATCAAACAATCTCACATAACAATGATACTCATGATCTTTGCAAACCCTAGTTCAAGTTCTTCACACAACCAATGGCTTCAACAATAATGCTTATAAAAAAAGGTATTAACAACAACCCAACACACTTAATAAGGAAGCCCTAATTAAGTCCTTTTCACTCCAAAATTATTTTCCATAAAACCAACCAATCAACTCAACTATGGAAGAATGTGCTCATACCTTCTTCTTAATGATGAAGGAATCTCTAAAATCTGCCACAACCACAAACACTTCTTTGCCAAGCTCAAAGGAGTTAGAAGACACTAAACTCTCTCAAAGATACAATGCAAATATCAAAACACACATACACCTTATCACTCCATCTTAAAGAAAGCATCCATAAACATATACAAAAATAATTGACCAAACCCACCTTATAATCTCCCAATTAAAATAATATTCAATACCAAGAATAATATCAATGCAATATCCTTTTCAAAATAACTCAATGGCAAGAAGTCCTTTCAACACTTTAAATTTCCAATACACCAATGTGACACAAATACTTTATTCAATAATAAAGCTAACTCCTTATTCCTCCAATTTACCAAAAAATAATGATCAATTAAAAACCTTTTTAAACAACCCTTTTAACTCCCTACGACCTCATGTCAAACCTTAGAATCATAAAAATTATATTCAAAATTTATTACCTTTGCCTTGGTGGGATTCGAACTCATGATGCAACCTCAACCAACACCCTAGTCGTGGCTCCAACCACCATGTGAGCTAGGCACTCACTTGGGGAGTAAAGAGCACCACGTGCTCTATAACACTCCTTGACTTGCCTATGCAAAAATGTGCATCACTTCCTTTGGTGCTTCCAACACAAGCACAACCAACAAAACAATGCTGCCATCGTGATTCGATCGCAGGTCACTCCATGCCCAAACACTCTAGCCGATGTCCACTTGCCACTAGGCCACACTGCCCAGATGGCTCTTGCAATTTGGCGCTCGTCAATTTATCCTTATTCGTTGGTGCTCAAAACAATGTTCTCTTCTCTTTTTTGCACGAGTTCACAACACATGATTGCACGCATTATCATTCGAGCAAAAGGATGATTAAATGCCTCTAAGGCATAGTGTTTTTATATCAATTTCCTCTTTCACACATAAACTTTGGTGCTTCAATTTTCCTTAAAACTTGTACGTCGGCACTTCGTTTGGTCACAAGGCAGTATATTACAAGGTTCATGATAGGAATAGACATGTCTTACCAGGATAAATCCCAAGATATTTACACCTCAAAGGAATAACAACATTAAGTGTTGCAAGTACAATAATGATGGGCATACAACAAAGTGGTGTAGAGCAAAAATTCCATAAACAAGCAAGAACAAGAATAGTCAAAAGAATCAGAAATATCAGTCAAGGAAGAAAGTGGACAAAGGTAAATATCAGTGCTTATTGGGAGTAGAAATACTCCCACCCCAGAATTAACCACCTTAAGAGGATGTGGGGGAGGGGATAAGCTAAGAGTCTCATTATTAACCCCAAGCCCCAAAGGTGACCCTTTTCCATTGATGTCAAAGGGGGAGAGGTTTGAGTTAGGGGGAGAGCATTCAGTTAGAGGGAGCAGTTTCTCACGGGGAGCAGAACATAAAAAGGTAAAGGAAATGGTAAAAGAAAAATGGGTTACCATCAATGATAAAGGGGAATATTGTTGGAAATATGAGAAAGGTTTGTTATCATTGATGTCAATAAGAGAGGAAGGTTTATCTTCATTAATGTCATGAGGATGATGACCAAGTTTCAATGTCATACATGCATTTATATCAAAAGGTTGATGTCCAAACTCCGGTGTTATTAATGTTCTCCAAGTGGTTTTTCCTAGCAAGGCAAAGAAGCAGGTTAATGAAGATAATAATATTATAATATATAATATTATAATATTTTCTAGTAATAGTTTGGTGTGAAGAAAAACAAAGGTCTTGGAGTGATACAATTATTATTTCACCAAAAGACCCATTGAAAATTAATAAAGTCCTAAGTTTAAATTATTTAAATTTAAATATTTTACCCTAAGGTCAAATTCAAATTTTAATTAATTTATAAGTGCCATAATTCAAAATTTGAATTAATTTGAATTTGAAATTAATAAAAGGGCCGACGTGTTCTAAAATTATTTAAAACATATATAAGATGGTAAGTTCCACCTTGGGAAGGTATCCATGCAAGCTATTCGAATGATAAATAAATCATGCGCCAAGGACTAAGGGGAATTTGCATGTGCTTTTTTAACCCTTTAAGAAGGCAGAACAAGGAACAAGGCAGAGAGGAGCACCGAGTAAAATATAGAAGAATCGATAGCACAGTTGGCAACCAGGGTAGTGGTAAGTCACTCGTAGGTGACAGGTCGCACGATCGAATTCGTGAGACAACGGTTTTGGAAGGCAGAGTGATGATTTGTATTTTGTGCCAATGAACGAGCTTTAAGAGGGAGGCATGAGACTCATTTATCTCATGGAGGCACATAGACCACTTTGTGGGCGTGGGATATGCGGAGGCACTTGGGAGAGAGGGATCAATGGTTTGAATCCCATCGAAGTCCTTTTGGGTAAAATTACAAGGTATGCACCATATGCTAAGATTTATCATTGCATCCAAAAATTGAAAATTATGGAAATTACTTTTTAATTTCCTAAGGTCTTGATAATTAAAATTTGCATAGTTAAAAAGGTTTTATGAGTTGTAAAAGGGATATAAAAGGGTATGCAATGTTTTAATTTGGGTATTTGATTTTTATGTGGTTAAAAGGAGTAATAAGGTGTGCCAAAGGTGTTAGAGGTGATTTGTTGAAATAAAGTTATATTATAAAAATAAATATAGGAGAAATAAGGTATAGTTGATTTTTATACTTTGGCATGGTAAAATATTTTGAAGGCAAATATTGAGGATAAAATTGTGATATCTAACCACTGAGATTATCAAAGAGGTTGAGTTTTATTGAGACAGGTTTTGAGATCAAATCTTCTTCAAGATAAAGGTATGGGAAAATTCTCCTTGTGAGTGGAATATTGTTTATTGAATGTTGTGAATGCAAGTTGGAGTGAAAAGGTTTTGTTTGGTAAGAATTGTTGGAAATAATTGAGTGAGTTTTCACATGTATGTTGGGTGAACATTTGTGAAGACAATTGAGTGTGAAATTGTGAACTATTGAGAACTAGAGTTTATGCAAGATCATGAGTATCATTGTTATGTGATATTGTGAACTAGGGTTTGTGAAAGATCATGAGTATCATTGTTATGTGATTTTGGAATCATATTGAGTTGAGTTTGAGTTCCATTGTGAGAGTGGTGAAACATTTGCTTAGGGTTTCAAGCAAGTTTTTTTCATTGATTAAGTTGATTGAAAAGCGTTGGAGTGATAGTTCTAGTTTTGTGAAACAAAATATTCTATATTTTGAATTGATTTTAAAGAGGGATTGAAAGTGATTAAGTGTGAAGCATATTGAGTCTTTAACCATTCTCTATATGTTTCTAAGATTAAAAAAAAGATTTTGAAAGTGATTGTTGTGAGTGAGTAACATATTAAGTCTTTAACCATTCTCTATATGTTTCTGAGATTGATTGAAAGAGGTTTTCTATGAGTTGAGCATTTGTATGCAAGTATTGCAATTGATTTGAACAAGCTTTGGTGAAAGCTCGTGAGTAGATTTGAGTAAGTCCTAGAGGGGACTTAAGGACAGATTTGTGTGAGCTTTGTGGAAGCTTACAATCAGATTGGACAAATTTGTGGCTAGTCTTTGTGAAGACTTGTTGGACAGATTAATGTGAGCTTTTGTGGAAGCTTACAAGCAGATTGGACAAGTTCTAGTGAGGACTTGTTGAGCATATTGGATAAGTTCTAATGAGGACTTGTTGAGTAGACTAAAAAAGTTCTAGTAAGGACTTGTTGAGCAGATTAGACAAGTTCTAGTGAGGACTTATTGAGCAGATTTGAGGTAAGTCTTGGTGAAGACTTGTTGAGTAGATAGGAAAAGTTATTAAGAGGACTTGTGGATAGATTTGATACAAGTCTTTGAGAATAATTGAGAGTTGAGTTGCTTGATTGATTTGTTCAAAAATTGAGTTAAGGTTTGGGTCAGATCTAGCAGAGGTGATTTGTGATTGGATCAAGATTTGTGGTAAATCTTGAAGACATATTGAGAACAAAGTTTGGTGTAGATCTGAGGATAAATTTGTACCAAACCAGAGATAAAGACCGAGCAGTTTTGTGCTAAATCGAAGGACTGAGTTTAGTACATAACAAAGACAGAGATTAAGTAGTTTTATGCTAAACTAAAGGAATGAGTTTAGTACATAATAAAGAAAAATATTGAGTAGTTTTGTGCTAAACCAAAGAACTAAGTTTAGTACATAATAAAGATAGAGATTGAGCAAATTTGTGCTATATCAAAGGACTGTGTTTAGTGCATATTTGAGACAAATATTGAGCATAGATTTGGAGGTGACATAGCAAAGGATAGTAGTTTCTAGTGGATAGATATCCATTAGCTAGGGTAGAGAGGACAAAGGTCTTCAGTGGATAGAGATCCACAACCCAGAGCAATGGAGGTAGTAGTCTTCTAGAGAATCACCAACCAGAGCAAAGAAGAAGGAGTTCTCCTATGGATAGAGATCCACAAACCAGATAAGGAGATTGGTGTCTTCTATGGATAGAGATCCATGAACTTGATTAGGGGATTGGTATCTCCTTTGGACAGAGGTCCATAAACATTGTAATAGGGAAAGGTTTCCAAAGAGATTTATTGAGAAAATTTTAGTGAAATATTTTCTTCGTGGAGTAGCCCATATTGGGTGAACCAAGTTAAATTGGTGTATCTATTGTGTCTGGTGATTTATGCATTACTTTGATTACTATTGTTGACATTGCATTGATATATTGGATAACATAGTTCGAGTAAAGAAAAGTAAAAAGTAGCCTTATACTGTTCACCCCCCCTCTCAGTATAAGCTTATGTTCTTGAAGATCCATGAACCAGAGTAGAGGAGATTGGTGTCTCCTGTGGATTGAGGTCCAAGAACTAGAGTAGAGGATATTGGTGTCTCCTATGGATTGAGTTCCACAAACTTGTGAGAGGGGACAAGTGTATCATATGGATAGAGTTCCATAAACATTGTAATAGGGTTGGTGCCCACAAAATTTGTTAAGAAATTTATAAGCAATATTTCTTTGTGGATATAGCCCATATTGGATGAACCACATTAAATATATGTCTCTCATATGTGTGATGATATGTGTATTGTTTCATTTACTGCATTGATTTTATTACTGTTATCATTTGGATTGAAAAGTGGAAAGTTTTATCTTATACTATTCACTCCCTCTCAATTGGTACGGGTTCCTTCATGAAAGTATAATAGCTTGAAGAAAGATATTACAAGAACACACATGGCTCATGAGAAAGGATTTTCATCAAATAAGGCTCCATTATTTTATGGGACTAGCTATGCTTTTGAGAGTGTGATAATGAATACTTATTTTATGGCACATGGATATGATATATGACAATCCATTAAGGATGGATATACATCACCTACAACACCTCCCATAGATGGAAATGGTAAGAAACCATATGAAAATAATTCCAGGGTAATGAATACAATCTTAAGTGGGCTATGTGAATCAGAGTTTGTGAAAGTCATGCAATGCACTTTAGCTAAAGAAATATGGGATAAGTTACAAAGAAAATTTGAAGGATATGAGAAGGTAAAAATGGTAAAACTTCAAACTCACAGAAATAAGTTTGAAAACTTGAAGATGAAATATGAGGAAGATATTTCTAGGTATCTACTACGTGTTGATGAAGTCTTTAACACCATTTGTGGACTTGGAGAAAATATTGAGGACTCCACTATTGTTTAGAAAATATTAAGGTCACTCCCTACGAGGTATGATACAAAGGTTTCAACAATAGAAGAGATGAATGATCTCAAAACTTTGAGCATAGATGAGCTACATGGAATTATCACAACCTATAATTTGAGGACATAAAAAGATCAAACATCCAAATGAGAGGTAGAGTTCAAATCTTCAAAGAAGACAAAGGATAAAGAAACAAAATCAAGTGATGAATCAAGCAGTGAAGAAGAGGTTAACTTTGTGAGAAGAAATAAGAAGGATCCAAGAAAATACAAGAATATGTAGACTGTGAAATGTTTTAGTTGTGGTAACATTGGTCACTATGCATCTAATTGTCCAAAATATGGGAATAGTAGTAGTAAAGAAGAAAAATAATACAAGAAGAAGAAAGAAAGAATATTTTATCATGAAAAGAAAAACAAGCACGGTCAAGGAAAGCATGAGAATAAGATCTTTCAAAGACATAAGAAGAATTTTTATGTTGAAGAATCAATTAGTACTTCAAGTGACAATGATGAGAACCTCTTCGACAGTGAAAAAGAAAAAATCCTATTTTTGGCCATAGAAGAGAATGAAAATGCTCCTATTATCAAAGACCAAGAAGAAGAGAAAGAAGATGATCTTGTGATTAAAGACCTAGAAAAAAAGAAAAATTCAAAAAAGGAAGAGGAAGTCACAGTTGATATGGAAAAGGAACTTGTTGTTGATCTTGAAGAGTTGAAAAAAGAGAACTTAATATTGAAGGCTCAAGTAAAAGAGGATGAAAAAACAAAGGCAAAGCTTCTACAAGATCTCACTGGCTTAAAATTTAAGGTTGAAGAGGTAAGGAAAGTTGATAAAGGTATGGCTAAATAGTGAAAAGAAAAAGATCTAGAATGTGAAAGACTAGAACATGAAGCTGACATTCTAAGAAAGGAACTTGAAAAATTTAATAATAAGATATATCACTTTAGGAAAAGCTCAAAATATTTGGATGATATTATCAAAACACATAGATCTCCATTTATGAAGATCGGAATTGGCTTTGAGGAAGGTCAAGAAGTAAAAATAGGAGTCAAGCTCAAAAGAAATAAAAACATAAAAAAAGGTATTTGAAGAAGAGAATAAGACCTATGTTAATGTGTTAAGAAATGGAAACATCAAAGAGGAATAAAACAATGCACAATAAAGGAATAAGGACCATCACAGAAAAAGCAAAGAAAGAACCATGAGATCATATCCTCCAAGGCAAGATGAATATTTCTTCCAGGGTTATTGTTACTCATGTAATCATATTGGTCATAAAGCTATACATTGCAGGGTTTATGGTAAGAATTTTTATGGCTTCACCAAGAGAAATTTCAAGTTATTTGCACATTTCAAGGACTACAACATCATGTGTTTTAATTGTATTAATTTTGGGCATAAAGCAAAATGGTGTAGAATAGAGTTTTCAAAATTTCCAAAGACAAGCAAGAAAAGGATGCTCAAAATATTCAAAGAGGTATGAATTCAAAAGTTTGGAGAAAGAAAATTGAAAAAAAAGAAGAGCATTATAAATTGGGAGTAGGTTCACTCTCATCCCATAATTGATCACCTCAAGAAAAGGAGGTGGTGAGGGAGCTATGCTAAGTGTCTTATTTTTAGCCCCAATGAGCCCTTTGCCATTGATGTCAAAGAGGGAGAATTCAATGAGGGGGAGCAGCTTGTCAGGGGGAACAGATTTGGAATCCAATTGTAGACAAAGGAATTTTTTTTTAGGGTTGCCATTTGTGACAAAGGGGGGTATTTTTGGAAATATTGAGTTGTCATTAATGTCAAAAGGTGCATGGTATTCAAGGCAGAAATATTCTTCAAGGATGAGAAGTTTACAAGGTTGGACAAAGCAAACAATGGATAATTATTCAAGGTAAGGTATATCTCAAAGTAAAGGATTATAATATTTAAATATTATAAAGAGAAGGTTTAAAGGCTTGGGACGAAAATATTTAAAAAGGACAAAGATTGGGACATAAGTTTGAAATATTTAAATCAAAGTTTTAAAAAAAGGAATTAACATGCCAACGTTCATGAAGGTATTGCCAATGTGACAAAATCAAAATCATTGGAAGCATACATATATATGGTGTCAATTTGCCTTGAAAATAAAATAAGCCATGTGATGAAAAATTGATGATATCCTTCTCATGGAAGCAAGCGGTAGACAAAGGGAGTAGCGAGTGTTTTGATGAGCGTGAAGACATGGAAAAATATTTTGTGAGTGCCTTTTGATTTCACCTACAAGGGTAGCCCAACCGGTTGCTAGGCGTGCATGAGCGCTGTTGTGGAAGAGGTCGTAGGGTCAAAACCCTTCGACGATGGTTTTATTGTGTATTTTAAGTTTTAATGAGGGCAAGGAAAGGATAAAATTTGTGCACATTAATTTCATTCCATATGCTAGGGTAGCCTAGTCGGTTGTGTGGCTTGCATGAGTGTTGTTGCAGAGAATGTCATAAGTTTGAAACCCTTGGACGTCATTTTGTTGTGTGTTGAGTTTGGAATGCACACTAAAGATAAAGTTAAAATTATTGGGTGCCCCTTTTGTTCTACCTACTATTGTAGTGTAGCTGATCATAAGCACTTGTGAAAGAGTTGTGTCTTGAGAGATCACGGTTTCGATTCACAATGATGGTGCATAAGGTATTAAATTTTTAATTTTAATTAAATTGAATTTGAGTGGGAGTTATAAGGTGTATTAGATTTATTTGAAAATTGTATTTTTGTATAGAGTGTGAGGGAGTTATTTTTGCATATTAAAATAAGGAGCTATAAGGTGCATTATGTTTATTTAAAAATGGTTTTTGCACATTGTGTGAAGAATTTATAAGGTTGATTGTTATTTAGAAAAGGAGATATAAGGTGTATTGTGGTGAAATTTATTTGTACTTTTGCATGTTAGAGAAAGGAGATATAAGGTGTAATTTGTGATTGATTTTAAATTGTATTTTGCATATTAAAAAGGGTTCATAGGTGGATGATTTAATATATGTGCAAGAAAGAGAATATTACTAACCAGATTTTTGAAGGAACAAAAGGAAACTATTTTTGTTAAAGACAGGTTTGGGGAAGCTCATCATCATTGTGGCAGATTTAGAGGTATGGTGATTCAATTCCTTTCTCAAGGAGGTTTTGTTTGAAGAAAATATTTTTGTTGTCATATGATTGGAGGTATAAGGATTGATTTGATGTGCATTGATTCTTGGGAATAAAAGTGCAAGTGTTTGAGAGTAAAGTTGTGCATTGTTCTTGAGTAGAATTGGGAATGAATGTGCAAGTGTAATAGATTATTTTTGTGAAGCAAATTTATGCATTGGTTTTGAGTGATATTGGAAATGAAAGTGCAAGAGTTATAGATCAGTTTTGTGAAGCAAATTTGTGTATTAGATTTGATTGATTTTGGGAGTACATAAGAAGGTCAATCATCAAGTGCTAGACTAAAGCTATCCTTTTGAATGCAATAAATCTGAGACATGTGAAAGCGACAGACTTAATGAATGTAAAGAACATATTGGGGATTTGTTAATGCATATCATTTTCTATATTTTATTGAAGATAAAAGAACTCTGGGTAGAATATGTCTGAATTGCTTTAGTTGAGAAAAACACATTGAAAGATATGATCATTGTTTGTATGCAATATTTGGGAAAGATATGAGCATTATTTGTATGTAAGATTTGGGAAAGATATGAGCATTATTTGTATGCAATATTTGGGAAATATATGAGCTTTTTTTGTATACAATATTTGGGAAATATATGAGCAAATATATGAAGGGAGCACATTAAGAATAGTAAGACCCATAAAAAAAAATAGAAAGAAAAAGGTAAGTGTGAAGATAACTGAAAAGCCATGAAGAAGGTGAAATTAGTGGAAAGATTCTCATCACAATAAAGAAAATGCAATCTCAAAGGTAAATATGACAACCATGTCAAAGAAGGACAATACTAGTGATAAGGCCCATCTAAATAGTGATAAGGCCCATCTAAAGGGAAAAAGAAAAAGAAAAAGGTGGGTCTGAAGATGACTAAAAAGCCATAAAGAAGGTGAAATGAGAGGAAAGAATCTTGTCACAAAAAAAAAGAAAATATGATTCCAAGGATGGAGATGACAACTATGTCAAGGGAGCATAATAATAGTGGTGGGGTCCATCTAAAGAAAAAAATAAAAACAAAAAAAAAAGTTGGGTGTGAAGATAATTGAAAAACCATAAAGAAGGTGAAACTAGTAGGAAGGATCCCATTACAATAAAGAAATAAAATACCCTCCCAAAGATAACCCTGTCATGGAAGCACTACTAGTTCTATGTTACGTGTGGCTCATCTACAAAATTAACACAAAGAAATTGAGAAAGTCATTTAGATTACAAAAATACATAAGAAATGAGGGATTAGATATTTGAAACGGTTATCTCTTACTCTTTTATTAATCTATGTCCAAAGCTTCCAACCTTAGTGGTGGGTTTGGTTCAAACTTTAGAAGACTAATATAACTTCATTTTTATGAAAGTTTTTTGAAAAATAGAAAAAATAAACAACAAATTTTTTTGTTATATCTATAATTAAAATATTGTGAACCTTGATATATAATCATAAAAATTTAAATTTGTTCACAATTAAAAGCTAGCATAAAATCATAGCTCTTATTATATTGTATGACTTTTAAACAATATAAATGTTATTTCAATTTATATAATTTTTTTTTTTTTAAATATAAAGATATTATATTTCTTGTATTACATATATTTAATTAATTATTTTAAATAATTTAATTATTAATAATATATAAAATAATTATATTATTATATAATAAATATTTTTTATTATTAAGCTATGATATAGGTCATTAACCGTATTAATTAATTTATTTCTTCTGTGTAAGAATGATTGAAAAGCCAATAAGTGAAATAATTCCAAAAGAAAAACAATCCAAAATAACAACCATGTGAAGATAGCACAATAATAATGATAAGTCCCATCAAATTCGTGCATACTAACCTTGCTTTATTCCTGATCATCTGTCCATATTCATTTAACTTGTTTCTGAATACTCATTTTGTGCCGATCACATTTTTGTCCTTTGGTCGTGGAACAAGTTCCCAAGTTTTGCTTTTCTCTATCTGATCTAATTCCTCATCCATTGCCTTAATCCAAAATTTATCCTCACTTGTCTGAGTGAAGTCTTTAGGCTCAATCTTAGATAGCAAAGAGAAATTTGCTTGTTGGGATGGTTTTATTAATCCTCTCCTTGTCTGTCTTTCATCTGGATTCCCGATGATTTGCTCTTTTGGATGATAATTCTGTACATATGTGGATGGAGTTTTGGGAAGAAGTATTTGTGTTTCTTCTTCTTATTTATCTGATTCCTCACAAAATTATTCTTGACAACATTCATCTTCTTGATACACAATTTGTTGAATTGGTTCTCTTGAATCTATCTTCTCATCAACTGTTACATTTATAATTTCCACCATAGTGTGTGTTCTCTTGTTGAAACATATGTAGGCTTTACTCCTTGTAGAATAACCAAGAAAAATTCCCTCATCACATCTTGGATCAAACTTACCTAAGTTTTGATCTTCTCATCTTATGTAACATTTACTTCCAAAAACTCTAAGTGTTTTACGAAGCAAGGTGTCTTCCTTTCCAAAGCTCATATGGAGTCTTGTGATGATTTACCCTCATTTGAGCCCTAGTGATTATGTATATTGTTATTTTTATAGCTTCTCTCCAAAAACCATATGATAGCTTAGATTCATTTAACATAGCTCTAGCCATGTTTTCAACAATCATGTTTTTCCTTTCAACTACCCCATTTTGTTGAGGATTTCTTGTTGCTGAGTACTCTCTCTTGATCCCATGTTGATCTCAGTATAAGCTTGTGTTCACAAATATTTTCGAGGGATACATGGATAATATCTAAGTTTTGTTATAATACCACTATGTGGTGAGGATGTAATACGGTTCGAACCCATTTCAATCCCATATAACCAATTAAAAAAAATTAATTGCATCTACAATTAAATTAGATATTGTGAGCTTTGATATGTAGTCACGAAGAAGTTCAATCACAATTAGAATGTAACATGAATCCATAGTTCTAATAGTATTGTATAACCTCTAGGTGATGTAAAACTTGTTTCAATTTAGATGGAGGTTATTTTTATAGAAGAAATATGAGGATAAACATGAATATTTAAATCATTTTATGATAGGTTTTTCATAGGACTGCCCAAACTGCCGAACTCGTTTCGACCATATCTCACTCATCCGGACTTGGATTGAGCTAAAATTTTGAGGGTAGATGCCTGAAAACCCTAGAACGTCTCCACCAATTTTCATATCATTTGGAGCAACACAGATCCTAGCACATCCCTATGTGTGAACGATATATTTGGCAAGCGGCTATGCGAGGGTTTCATCTGGGTTGAGTGCAAGCAGCTCCAGAGGTTGGTTTTTAGGGCCTTCGGGCCCTAGCGACCAATATTTTTGTGGTTTATGCTCAATATTTTAGCAGGAAATGTTGCAGGGGATACAATATGGGTTAGAAATTTGTCTTTCAACAGATCATACTATGAACTTGAGTGACAACGGCTTCCAATTTGCTGCACAAAAGAAAAGTGAAAACCATACCTTTCCACGACATCTAGGGCAAGGATTAAAGAGATCACGAAACAAGTTTCAAGCAGTTGATCAAAAAATGGCTCATATCTCAAGTGAATCTGGTGCTAAGGTGCACCCACAAAATAATTCTACTATGAAAACCCCTGTCAAGGGTAAGAATTTCGAAGACTCAGTCCCAAAAATGAATTTTAGGGATGCCCTTCGTGGTGGACAGCTCTCACCCCAATGCTAATATCAATATTAGGGCTTCCCATAAACCTCTAAGAATGCCTAAGATTGATCCCAGGAAAATGGAGTCGGGATGTCTTAAAGCAACTGATGGAACTCCTATTGTTAAGCTTGATATGGGTAACATTCAGACTGGCATTGAAGATTTGGAAAAAAGAGGACTAATTTTTCGGTTCATGGGTTTTCGTCCGAGTCTATCTGCTTTCAAAGTCTGGGCTGCAAAAAGCTGGAAAACTAAAGGTGAGTTACAAATCTCTATTTATCCAAATGGTTATTTTCTTGTTTTATTTGCTAATAATGAAGATAGAGAGAAAAATTTTCAAGGGGGTCCTTGGTTTTTTGGAAGGGCAGGGCTTTTCATGAAGCCCTAGCATACTAAATTTAAAGCCGAAGAAGAGATGCCTTCTATAGCTCCCGTGTGGGTTAGACTCTTTGGCCTCCCTATTGAATTTTGGAATCCTACTATTTTTTCTTCAATTGGAAACTCTTTAGGAACTTTTATGATGACTGCTGATTGTACTCAAAATTTTGAACATATTATTTATGCTCGGATTTGTGTTTTAATGGATTTTGACAAACCCCTACCTAAAAATATCACATTACAATTTGGGGAAGACACTTGGGAGCAAGTAGTGGACTATGAGAACATTCCTTTTCATTGTAGAATTTGCCATGAATATGGTCATTTGGCCAGTGCTTGCCCAAATAAAATTCCCGATCAAAAGAAAGAAGATATAAACTCAAGCAGGTTTCCAAATACCTAAGAAGAAGAACACTCGAAAAAACCAGTTATGAAGGATCAATCAAAGTCATCTCGCTAATATGTTTGAAATCCTTTCCACAAATGATGTCCCAAGTGAGGAAGAGGAAATAATGGAAACTGAAATCTTAGAAACACAATTTAAATATGAAGGGAAGAACTCAGAGACAAACCAACAAATCAAAGGTTTTCAACAAAAAAAAAGGAGAAAATTTACACAAGAAAAACAATATTTCAAATGTCAAAACTTCAAATAATGCAGGTCCCAATATAGACTCCGTTGAACCATCTAGTAAAATTTTGGCTGTGTACGAGCATTCTTCAAGGTTAGAAGCCATCTCAGATTCAATTGGAATAAGTCAAGAAATAGGGAAAAAAATTGAAGATGGATTCTAATAAAAAAGTAGGTCGCAAGACCAATCAATATCATATGGTAAAAGAAGGTGAAAAGCTTGTAGAGGAAGGTAAGATTAATGCCCTTCCCAACTTTTTTAGCCCTGGTATTAATGAAGATCATCACTTGGAATATTAGAGGACTCAAAGGGAGTCTTTCAAAACAAAATGAAATTAGAAGAATGATTCGGATAAATCATCCACATCTTGTTTTCCTTCAAGAAACAAAGATGTCAATGGAGGATATGGACTTAATTGCCAGTAAAATTTGGCCAGCTGGAAAGTGGTTTCCCTTAGTCCCCAAGGGACTTCGGGTGGCATTGCTTGTCTTTGGGACCCAAAAGAGGTAGTTATTCACCATATGGTTGGCAGTTGGGGTTTGTTGGCTATAGCTATTCAAAGTAGACATTCCAACCAGATTATGCTCTGCATTATTGTTTATGCTTCGACTTCTTTGGAGGAAAAAAAAGACAAGTGGAAGGATATTACTCATATTATCTCTCATTTTCCTAAATCTTGGATCTTGATCGGAGGAGATTTCAATACCATCCTCTCTCTGGATGAGAAAAGGGGGGGAAATAGAAATTTGGACAAAAGCACTGACCTCATGAGCGAATATATTGCAAACCTCCATCTTGTGGATATCCAACCAGATAATGGCCTTATGACTTGGTCTAACATAAGGCAAGGCTTAGCTTGTATAATGGAGAGATTGGATAGGTTTTTGCTCTCTAGAAATTTCTTAATCCATGGTCACATTCCTAAAGTGAAGACTCTTAACAATGTCTGGTTCGGATCATTGGCCACCATGGTGGAAATGTGGAAAACCAATGTGAGTTTCTCTCCTTTTCGTTTTCAATTAATGTGGCTTAGAGACATTTCCTTCAGACCTCATGTGCAACAATGGTGGAAGGAAGGTAAACCTAGGCATGGGACTAAGATGTTCTGTTTTGCCAAAATATCGTAATACATTAAATCCAAAATCAAGACTTGGAACTCAAAAGAGTTTGTGGATGTTCATAAAAAAAACATGAAGTTATTGCTCATATTGAAAATTTGAATAAGAAAATCCATTTAGATGGCCTCACAGAGAAGAGAAGTGCAGATGAAATTAAACTCACAACTCAGCTTGAGGAATGGGAAAAAAGAGAAGAAATATTATGGAAGCAAAAATCTAGAATTCAATGGCTCAAAGAAGGAGATCGAAACACAAATTTCTTCCACAAATCTCTTCTAGCTCGAAGATCTCACAACTTTATTTCTTCCTTAAAATCAGATTCTGGAGATGTTGTTTATACTTGGGATGGCATGAACTCTATTGTTGTTGATTACTTTTCCAATCTTTTGTCGCTACTCCTCTTGACTCAGCTTCTCAACATAATGTTCTTCAAGCAATCCCTTCTCTTATCACTTCTGAGGAGAACTCTATTTTCACTGCTCCTAATGGTTTTCCTATTGAGTTCTACCAAGAGTTCTGGGATATCCTTCATGTTGATTTATTAGAGGTGGTGGAAGAAGCCAAGAAAGCCAAAGAAATTTTGAAGGTTATCAATAAAACTTATATTACTCTTGTTCCAAAAGCTCAAGAGGTTGATCATATCTCAGCTTTTAGACCTATTGCTTTATGTAATGTTCTTCTCAAAATCATTACTAAAATCATGGCAGAAAGGTTGAAGCCTCTTTTGCATAAGATTATTTCCCCAGAGCAAGGGGGTTATGTGGAAGGACGTCAAATAGTAGATGAGATAGTTCTTGCTCAGGAAGCCATCCATTCCATGGATATGCAAAATTCTCCTTCCATGTTCATTCGGTTAGACTTATCCAAAGCTTATGACAGAGTGGATTGGCACTTCCTTATCAAAGTTTTGAGGCAATTTGGTTTCTCTAAGGATTGGATGGATTGGATTATGGGATGTATCTCTTCAGTTTCCTACTTAGTTCTTATCAATGGCAGGCCTTCTCAGTATTTCCTAGCTTCCAGAGGTATTAGGCAAGGTGACCCGCTATCCCCTTATTTATTCATCATTCTTGTCTGAATGCTTGGGTAGGACTATAACCAAAAAGAGGGAAAACAAAACCCTTGAGGGAGTTACCATTGCTCATGGAGCTAGACCTATCTCTCATATTCAATTTGTGGATGACTCTACTCTTTTAGGTAAAGCTACAGTTAAGGAAGCTTCTAATATTAAGCAAATCATTAGCTGTTTTTCTAAGGCTACTCGGTAGTTGATCAATGAAGACAAATCTAAAGTTATTTTCTTTCACTGCTCTCGCTAGACAGGAATCCATGGTCTTGGATAAATTAAGATATAAGAAGACCTCTCTTCCAATCACTTATTTAGGTATTCCCATAAATATTCAAAGGCAAAAAAATAAAGATTGGAATTGGTTGTTGGACAAAGTCAAGAAGAAAATTGGAAAGTGGACCAACAAGTGGCTTTCTTCTGGGGGTAGAATCACCTTGGTAAAATCAGTCCTTCAAGCTATTCCTATTTATGTTTCTTCCATTTTGAATATCCCAAAGGTTGTTCTTCGAGAATTGGATCAAATCAGTCATCGTTTCCTTTGGAGTGGTACTAAGGAGAAAAGAAAATGGGCCTTGGTGAAATGGGATACTTTATGTCTTCCTAAGAGTGAAGGGGGGTTAGGATTTCGGTCTTCAATTAATAACAACAAAGCTTTAGCTGCTAAATTATATTGGAGGATGTTGCATAACCCCAATGCTCTTTGGGCCAATAATCTCCGTGCTAAATATGCTCAGAACAAAAGTCCTGAAGACCTTGTTCGCTATCAACTTCCTACCAAAGGTTCTCCCATTTTAGCAGCTTCTTAAGACTCGGTGAGGATTTGATAAAGAAAAAATTATTTTGGATCATGCATAATGGTCAACATGTAAATTTTTGGACAGATTCTTGGGATGGTCACAAGCCTTTGATAACTCGGCTTCCCGATTGGAGGCCTTGGATGGAGGAGCTTCATCGATATAATTGGAGAAAGGTAGGTAATTATCATTGGTACCATATAGGTAATTCAAAGGTTGGTAGATATTGGATCCCTATTGAGGACTAGCCTATTCAAATCCCAGAAAGGCAAAGACAAGATATCCAAGGCATCCTTCATATGAGATCCCTCTCTTGGTCCCATGAAAAAGATTGTTTTGGATGGAACAACACTACTAAGGGTGAGTATTCAGTTGCTCAAGGTTATTTGACCTTATGCCATAATAATCCCAACCATTCTTCTGACATATTTTCTCGATTGTGGGCTCAAAATCTCTGGCCTAAGGTGAGGTTCTTTAATTGGCTTTTATTGCATCGTAGGGTGCTTACCGGTGAGCAACTTATGAAGCGTGGTTTTCATGGCCCTTTTAGATGTGAAATGTGTGAAGAGAATGTAGAAAATATCAACCATATTTTTATTGAGTGTACTTTAGCCTCTGAGCTATGGAGGAGAATGGCCACTTTACTTGGCTTACAGTGGTCCAATTTTTTTACTTTTGAACAACTTTGGAGGGATTGGCCTAATCAAGAGGGTGTTGATCATTTTATTAGGCAGTTAGTTTGGATGGGTTCTACCATTCTTCTTTGGAATATTTGGAATGAAAGGAACAACCAAATTTTTAATCAAGATAGGAAGGATATTCACTATATTTGGCAAAAGACCATAGCCAACTTAGTTGAATCAATCCATCAACTCCTTAATCACCCCCAAAACTCCCACCAAAGATGGGATCAAGTGATGCAAATATTGAAGATTAAACCTTCTAAGGGCAACCAACTTAAAGGGAATGTGAGTATTAGTAAGATGGATAGGACTAGAAATTGGCAACCTCCTCCTAAGGATTTTGGAAAAGTCAATACCGATGGAGCCTCTAGAGGGAACCCCGGAAAAGCCAGTGTGGGAGGAATTGGTAGACTTTCAGATGGCTCCCTGGTTTTTACTTTTGCTGAGAATTTGGGTATTCTTTCCAATAACCTTGCTGAGGGGTATGGTATCCTCAGAGGTCTTCAGGAGGCTACTAAGGTTGGATGGGAAAAGGTGTTAGTTGAGTCTGACTCTCAACTTATGATTAATCTCTTGAAGACTCCTTCTAAGAATCATAAGGTGGATTGGAGAATAAAAAGAATTATTGAGAAGATTCAGTTAATCCAGATGGGATTTTTGAAAGTTGATTACAATCATGTGGTTAGAGATCAAAACAAGAGTGTTGATGCTTTAGCTAATTGGGCTTTGGACAAAGGTGATCTTACTTGTTATGGCCACCCTCCTATATGGTGGGCTTCTCAAATTAGGGAAGCTCTTCTTTCTATCATTTCTTTGGATGGCTCTAGTTCTGAAGGTACCTAGTTTCTTCTTGTTTTTTTTTTTGCTTCTCTTTGGTTCATTCATTTTTTTTTAGTTCCCTAGCTCATTCTATTCTTTATTTTGTTTCCTCTATTGATTCTTGCCTTAATAGTCCTCTCGGTCTAGATAGGTCATTGTTTTGTTCATTTTTTTTTTCTTTTTTTTTTTTTTGTTTAGTTTTTTAAGGTGGGTGGGTTCTTTTGTTTTGTTTTGTTTTTGTGTTCTTTGTGTTGTTTTTTGTTGTTCTTGTGTTTTTGTTGTTTTGTTTTTTGTTTTTATGTTTTTTGTTATTGTTCTTGTGTTTTTTTCGTTCTTGTTCTTGGGTTTCTCTTTGTTTGTGTTATTTCGTGTTTTTATGTGTGAGTGTTTTCTATGTATTTTGTTTTTGTTTATTGTCTGTTGTTGGTTGTTTTTTATTTTTATTTTTATTTTATTTTTTATTTATTTTTTAGGTTTTGGTTGTGTTTATTTTTCATGTTTTTTTGGGTTATGTCTTTGTAGTGTTATGTTGTTTTTGTCTTGTTTGTGTTTTGTTATGTGGTTCTTGTGTTTTTCTATGTGGTTTGTGTTGTGGTTTCTTTTATCTTATTGTGCGTGTTTGGTTGTGCTTTTGTTTTTGACACACTCAAGGAGCATGTTTTTTATTTTATTTTATTATTTTTGTTGTTATTTACTTATTTTTAAATTGGTTTTGTGTGTTTGTTTGCTCCTTGAGTATGTCAAAGGTGGTAGGCCAGGTCCGAGTCCTGGGCGTTTTTGGCGGAATGGATACCCCTGCCTCCTTGGGTCTTACCCGAAAGTGGCATCCCTTTTGGGATGTTTTCCACAAATAAAAAAAAAAATCATTTTATGATATAGTTTTAATTGTTTAATTTAACTTTCTATTTTATATTCCTTATTAAATGTATTTAATTATTTATTTTAAATGATTTTATTTTTCATAATATATAAAATGACTATATTACTATGCAATACATGTTTTGGTTATCACCATTAATCTATGGATAGTTGATGGCATTAGTTGATTTTTTTCCCTCCTTCAAATGCCATTAAGATTAATTAAAGTGAATAACAAATATTAAGAAACCTATAATTGAGAAGAATCCATAACAATAAAAAAATATATATTAAAAAGATTATAAATAGTAGAAGGTGAAATAAGTGAGAAAAATCAATAAACCGAGGAGAAATAAAAAGATGGGTGTGAAGTTGACCGAAAAAACATGGAAAAGGTGAAATGAGTGGGAAAAATGCAAGCACAACAAAGAAAGGAAAGGCGGTTCCAAAGACGAATATGGTAAACATATCAAGGGAGCACAATAAGAGTAATAAGACTTATCCAAAAGCAAAAATAGAAATAAAAGTGTGAAGATAAATGAAAAGCCATGAAGAAGGTGAAATTAGTGGAAAGATTCTCATCACAATAAAGAAAATGCAATCTCAAAGATAAATATGACAACCATGTCAAAGGAGGACAATATTAGTGATAAGGCCCATCTAAAGGGAGAAAGAAAAAGAAAAATATGGGTATGAAGATGACTAAAAGGCTATAAATAAGGTGAGATGAGAGGAAAGAATCTCATCACAAAAAGAAAGAAAAGATGATTCCAAGGATGGAGATGACAACTATGTCAAGGGAGCATAATAATAGTGGCGGGGCCCATCTAAAGAAAAAAACAAAAACAAAAAAAATTTGGGTGTGAAGATAATTGAAAAACCATAAAGAAGGTGAAACTAGTAGGAAGGATCCCATTACAATAAAAAATAAAATGCCCTCCCAAAGATGCAAATGATAACCTTGTCATGGGAGCACTACTAGTTCTATGTTACGTGTGGCTCATCTACAAAATTAACACAAAGTAATTGAGAAAGTCATTTAGGTTACAAAAATACATATGAAATGAGGGATTAGATATTTGAAATTGTTATCTCTTACTCTTTTATTAATCTATGTCCAAAGCTTTCAAACCTTAGTGGTGGGTTTGGCTCAAACTTTATAGGACTAATATAACTTTATATGAGCGCAGAGGCAACCTTGTACAGGATAGTGCTCCTACGTGACGAGATAGAAACTATTGGAATCGATGATAGCATCGCTGAAATCAGCAGCTAGTTATCTGATGAAGGCCCCTCTCACTTCCAACCTCGATGACGGATTGCTGTGGTGGGCATGGGTGGGATGGGAAAGACTCACCTTCTCACTCACATCTTCAAAGCTCAACGTGGCAAGTTTGAGAAGTCTGCGTGGCTCACCATATCTCAGAGTTATTCCCCTAAAGATTTACAGGAGAGGTTGGGTAGAGAGATATTCCTTCATGTCGAAGGCGTGACCGTGGAAGAGGCTAGGGATCGCATTTTCGAGTGCTTGACAGGAAAAATATCTCTATTGGTTTTGGATGACGTCTGGAGCGGAAGACATTTGCTGGATGATCTTGGAGTGCCAGATGAGGACCCTTGTAAAGTTATCATTAGCACTCGTAGCAGACATGTAGCAGAGGAATTGAGTGCTGAGATTTATGAAATGCCCTGTTTATCTAAGGAGAACAACTGAGACTTTTATACCAACATGCTTTTCCATTGAATGGCGTTCCTCCTGAAGAACTTAAAGATGTTTTTTGGGAGATAGAAGGCAAATATAGAAGGCTACCCCTAGCCATTAATACGGTTGCAGCATCCATGGCTAGGCATCGACGTCCTATAGAATGGAAGGATGCATTGGAGCGTCTCATCGAAGTCGACCTGAGCCTCGATGTTATGCCTATCTTGGAGTTGAGTTACGAAGCTTTGCCTTCTCACCTTAAAATTTGCTTTCTTTTTTGCTCTGCATTTCCTGAAGACTATAAAATGGATTCCAAATTTTTGAAAGCATTATGGATTGGGGAAGGAATTGTCTATGGTGGAGAGCGGACATAACCCTTCGATGTAGCAGAGGGTTATCTGAACGAACTTATCAATCTTTGTCTCCTTGAAGCCATGCGCGTTACAGCGGGAAGAGCTTGTTAGAAATATTAATCCTGATTTCATGCCTCCGCAAAACTGCGCTCCAAACTTGGGCGAAGTTGGACTATGCTCGCGAAGTCAGGCATCCCGATAAAATTTTTGACTTGACGTCGCACGTGCCTTCTGATAGATGTGATGTCTGACAGATCCGATCGCCGCATAAGTTAATGCGAGTTCGGCGATTGGTCAGAAACCCTAGTTCAAGGTCTGTCAAAACCTATCAGAGGATAACCTCTATCTTCCTCTCCTCGTAGCTATATAAGGAAGTTCGGGTCTTCAGACAAAGGGTGGAGAGTGGAGAAAATTTGGAGAAATGGATAAGAGAAAAGTAGTCATTCACAGAGCAACATACGAGATCTTTCCAGTGAGCAGTGTAGCTCATCTGTTTAATGTTTGAGCAACAGACTCGACATTTGTTTTCCCTCAGTTTATCCAATAGCTTTAGTCTACAGATGTTAGTTTTTTCCTCAATTGAGGACTTTTTGTAACCCTCGTCTTATAAGAATAAAAAATTTTTTTGTTTAAGGGATCTATAGGGTTTGTAGTTATCTCTTTTTGCATAAAATTTGTTGTTGTCTGTATAATCACCTCAGAGCATTTTTTTTGTGTTCTATAAGTTTGAACTCAAATCTCAAACATTGCATTCAAATTCGGTGTTTCTCTCCTCCCCGTACAGTTCTTGCCAAGCCAAGCAAACCATCGTTGTAGCCATGCAAGCCTCAAGACATCAAAAGTTCACAAGGCAAAAATTTGCCTAAGTTTGGAGCTGTCCACACGACTACGCAGCAAAGTCAAACTTTGTTGCCTTTGACCAACGTAGTTGGGCATTGACCACCCGCTCCTCGACTTCGCACTTTATTTCGTGCGTAGCCCGATTACACACATTTTTTGTGCACAACCTGACTACGCACATTATCCTGTGCACAGCCCGACTGCGTAAAAGTCAGGAGCACAACCTAACTTCGGATGTGGCACCCAACTTTAGGAGCGTAGCCTGACTTTGGGTCCCCCTTCGTCCTGCGCTCCAGACGACTACAAAAAAAATATAAAACTTCAAATTGGTATTAGAGCCATTGATCCCTTGATGCAAAGACCAAAGCAGAATGGATTCTAGTAGCAAAAAATTGCAGTTGCAAATCCTGTGCTTCAACGAGAAGAATTATGATTACTAGAGCATCTAGATGAAGATCCTGTTTGGATCTCAGGAGCTATGGGAGTTAGTCAAGAACGGCTACCCAAAACCAGCAGATGCAGCAGCACTGGCCGCCCTCTCTCAAGCAGACAAGGACCTGTTGAAAGAGAACACAAAGGACCATAAGGCACTCTTCTACATCATGCAAGCGGTCGAGGAGTCCATCTTCCTGTGGATCGCATCAGCCACCAAGACGAAGCAGGTTCTGACCAGCTCGTACCACGGCACCAATAAGGTAAAGTTGGTGAAGCTACAGATGCTTAGGAGGGAGTTTGAAAATCTATAGATGAGTGAGTCCGAGTCCATGAGTGACTTCTTCACCCGGATGACGGACATTATCAACCAGATGCAGTTGAACGAAGAAATTATGCAGAGCCAGAGAATCGTGGAGAAAATTCTCAGAGGTCTGCCTGCCAAGTTTGACTCGATTGTGATAGCAATCGAAGAGTCGAGGGATCTAACAACCCTCTTAATAAATGAGCTCATGGGTTCATTGCAGACACATGAACAGAGGCTAAGCCGTTCGTCTCAGACCTCTCTAGAGCAAGAATTCAAGGCTTAGGTCTCATTCCGAGACAACAGGAGACAAGATTCCCACCATGGCACCTCTAGTTCTCATGGAGCAAGAGGCAGAGGCAGGCGTGGGAAAGGCAATAAGCAAGGAAGATGGTCAAACCCTAGCAAAGGAGATATCAACTATAATTTCCATCAGTAAGGTGGAAGAGGCAGCTTGAAAAATCAGCAAGCTGGATCTAGTCAGAAGGACATGTCAAAGGTCCAGTGCTATTTCTGCAAGAACTTCGGCCATTACATCTCATAGTGCAAAAAATGGATGGCCAAGGAGAACCAATAGTAGGCCCATTACATGGACGAAATAAAAAATACGGTAGGAGGAAATGTGTTGTTGACTTGCAACATTGAGGAGGAGTTCCAAAAGAATGTTTGGTATTTAGACAACGGGTGCAACAACCACATGACGGGGAACAAGGAGATGTTCTCCCAACTAGATGAAAAATTCCAGTCTAAGATGAAGATGGGGAATAACAACAAGGTTCCCATAATGGGGAAAGGAAAGATCCTCATCCGCACTAGACACGGTGAACGGAAGCAGCTCCGTGACGTCTACTATGTGCCTGGCTTGAAGCACAACCTGTTGAGTGTTGGACAACTCATGCAGAAGGGACATACGATCAAGTTCAAATACGAAGCTTGCAACATCAAAGACAAGTCACATGGGCAGATTGCTATCATGTCCATGACAAAGAATAAAATGTTTTCATTGCAGATTCAGAATGAATCATTGATGTCTCTGAGTTCAGTTGTGAAAGATTAGCCTGGTTGTGGCATCTCATATTTGGTCTGAACTTTAGTGGCCTAAATCAACTGCACAAGAAGCAGATGGTGAAGGGTTTACCCCTGATAGAGCAACAAAATCAAGTTTATGAGGGTTGCTTAGTCGACAAACAACATAGGGATTCGTTCCCTTCTGGTAAGTCTTGGAGAGTATCACAGCCACTAGAGCTGGTGCACTTAGACATTTGCGGTCCGATGCAGACCAGCACATTTGTTGATAACAAATACTTCTTAATGTTCATAGATGACTTCAGTCGAAAGACTTGGATTTATGCCATCAAGATGAAGTCAGAAGCATTTGCCAGATTCAAAGAGTTCAAGGCTCTGGTGGAGAAATAGAGCGAATATCAGATCAAGAATCTCAGGATAAATGGCAGAGGTGAATACATCTTCAACGAATTCCATAACTACTGCAAGCAGCACGAAATTCGAAGGTAGTTCACTGCCAGATACACGCCACAATAGAATGACGTAGCTGAGAGGAAGAACTGAACCATCATGGAGATGGCACGAAGCATGATGAAGGCTAAGGGATTGTCATATGAATTTTGGGCAGAATATGTAACATGTGCAGTCTAGCTGCTGAACATATGTCCCACCAAAAGCGTGAAGGACAAAATCCCTTAGGAGGCCTGGAGCGGTGTGAAGCCAAGTGTGGCTCACTTGCGTGTGTTCGGGTGCATTGCATATGCACATGTTCCAAAAGAGAAGCGATAGAAGTTGGATGATAGAGCTAAGAAGTGCATTTTCATAGGGTACAGTGAGCAGGCAAAGACATATAGGTTGAACAAACCTGTGATGAAGAAGCTCATCATCAGCTGTGATGTGAAGTTTCTTAAAGATGAAGCCTGGAACTGGAAGTCAGAGACTGGCCAATCAGAGACAACAGTAGTAGAGTATGTTGACTTGGAAGAAGGAAGTGTGCAGCCACCTGCAGCCTCCAGCAGCAGCAGCGATGCCAGCAGTAGCACAGCCACTCCATCTTGGTCGCCTCCACGTGCAAGTAGAATCTAGAACCTGGTGACACCAACGAATACAAGGAGCTTGCAAGAAATCTATGAGGCAACCCAAACCCATGTAGATGAAGAGTACTCTGAATTTGCATTCTTTACTGAAGTTGATCCAGTAGAGTTCGAAGATGCAAGTCAGAATCAAAAGTGGGTGTAGGCGATGGACGAGGAGATTGAAGCCATTGAAAAGAATGATACATGGCAACTGACAGATCTTACAGGAGGGAAGAAGACCATTGGGGTCAAGTGGGTGTATAAGACAAAGTTCAATGCCTAAGGAGACGTTGACAAACATAAGGCCAGACTGGTGGCAAAGGGCTACAAGCAAAAGTCAGGCATCGATTACCATGAGGTTTATGCGCCTATAGCCCGACTTGACACAGTTAGGATGATCCTAGCATTGGCAACCCAACAAGGTTGGAAGATGTACCAGATGGATGTCAAGTCAGCCTTCCTCAACGAAGTGTTGGAGGAAGAGGTCTACATAGACTAGCCACCAGGTTATGAAATTGAAGGCCAGGAGGGCAAAGTCTTGAAGCTGAAGAAGGCCCTGTATGGTTTGAAGCAGGTGCCCCAAGCTTGGTACAACCGAATTGACAGTTATTTTTAGGAAAATGGGTTTGTAAAATGCCCATATGAGCACACCCTATACATGAAGACAAATGATGTAGGTGAGCTCATAATCGTCTGCCTATATGTGGATGATTTAATTTACACTGGCAACAACACAACATTGTTTGCCCAACTCAGAACAACCATGAAGAAGGAGTTCGAGATGATGAACTTAGGGCTGATGAAGTATTTTCTCGACATTGAAGTTGACCAATCGACAAATGGCATATTCATTTCTCAGGGCAAATATGCGAAGGATGTCCTAAAGCGGTTCAAGATGGAGGACAACAAACCTGTGATCACACCTGTAGCCACAGGTTTGAAGTCGAGCAAGCTCGGATTCGGGGAGGAATGTAGATCCAATGTTGTTCAAGAGGCTAGTTGGCGATCCGATGTATTTGACTGCAACTCAGCTAAATCTGATGTTCGGAGTCAGCCTGATTAGCCGTTTTATGGATACTCTGAAGGACACGCACTGGCAAGGAGGCAAGAGGATCTTGCGCTATGTCAACAGGACGCGTAATAATGGCCTATTTTACGCCAAACATGACCAGTTGGAACTAATGGGCTTCACAGACAGTGACTGGGTTGGCAACACCGACGATCGAAAGAGCACCTTCGGGTATGCTTTCCATATCGGATCAAGGCAGTCTCATGGGCGTCCAAGAAGAAACCCATCATTGTGTTGTCCACATCCAAAGCAGAATATGTCGTCGCCACGTCAGCCGCATGCCAGGCAGTTTGGTTGCGAAGAGTTTTGAATGAACTGAACTATCCTTCGGAAGGCGCGACAACAATTTTTTGTGATAACAATTTGGCCATCGCACTGTCAAAGGATCCCGTGTTCCATGGGCGAACGAAGCACATCGATTTTCGTTATCACTTCATCAGAGAGTTGGTGAAGTCTAGAGAAATTCAACTGCAATTTTGTAGATCGAAGGAGCAGTTGGCAGATATTTTCACGAAGCCTTTGAAGGAGGAAGACTTCAGCAGATTGTGAGAGCAACTTGGAGTCAAAGCGCTCATGAAATCAGGCTTAAAGGAGGGTGTTAGAAATATTAATCCTGATTTCACGCCTCTGCCAAACTGTGCTCCGAACTTGGCCGAAGCTGGACTGCGCTCACGATCTTCGCTTGCAAATGGTTGCAGAGGGCATCTTTGGCAACATGCACAACATGCGAGATCTCTCCTTATCCAATCATAAAGAAGACATTCAAATTCGTCTTCCAAGTGACATGGAAAGAATGTGTGAACTCAAAATTGTTTATTTGCACATGCATGTTCCCCCAGATTGCCTTTCTAGTTTCCCAAGCCTCGTCAGTCTTCATTTAGTGAATTGTGACTGTGAAGAGTACCCAAGGTTGTATCGATTACCCAATTTACGATAGCTAGAACTATATGGTAATAAAAGTTGCAATGAGTTGCCCAAGGAGTTTGGTAGAACAGGAGGTTTCCCCAGGCTAGAAAAGTTGCGTATCGAACACTTTAAAAATCTAGAAGAGTTGCCAGAGTTTGAGAATGGAGCAATGTCGATGTTGAAAATATTGAGGATTAGAGAATTACCAAAAGTAAAGAAGATGCCAGAGGGATTGAACCGACTCAACAATCTACAAGAATTAAAAGTAGAAATTTGCCACTCCCTTCCAGAAAGTGAGTTTGAAAAGCTGAGAACAAACCTTCCTCACCTCAAACTAAAATTCAATATTTGGGATTAACACCATTTTAAGGAAAGGAAGAAACCTAGCTGCAACCGAGGCTGGAACTTTGTATTATTTTTAAAATTGCGTTATGCAAGTTGTATAATCAAATTTGTGGGTTTGAAAGTGACAATGATTTTTTGAAATATATTTCGTTGAAAAACATTATATATATTTAAATATTTTGTTAAATAAAAATTAGTATAAAATTAAAAAATTATATTATATATATATATATTGATTGGTAAAGAAGAGTTTTGAAAGAATCCTTTAACTTTTTACAAAAGAAAAAAAGTTGGGTGAAGAGATTTCAACCACAACGTAGCTGAAAAAATAGACTCTTTGTGAGTTATTGAAGAAAAACAACAAAAAAAAGAAAAATCCACGCATGAGAGAAAGCCACACCAACTAGGTAATTGTGAAAGCATGTAGTACACAATCAGCTAAAAGTTGAAATGTTTGGTTGCTTTACTTTTAAATTCTTTCATTTAAATTGCTTTCAAAAGATGCTTCAACTTGCCCCGCAAAAAACCAAGGCTTTAGCTGTCTTGCGCCGCCTTGAGTTTTCAGATTATCAATATTAGTCTAACCTTTACATTAGTTTATGCGCGAGGCTGAGTTTAAGTCTTATCTCTGTAATAAGGCCCTTCAGAAAGAACAAAAAGAGGATCAATATTAGTCTAAGCTTTATATTAGTTTATGCGTGGGGCTGAGTGTAAATCTTATAATATGGATAAGGCCCATCATCGAAAGCGAAAAAACAAAAAGGACGACGGAGGCATAATTGAGGAATCTATGTACATATCAAAGCAATAGCTTTGACCATATCAAACATATGGTGTGAACACCACCATTATTCTCACCTTACTTGCCTAGCTCCCGTTTTCTTCTTTGAATTAATTAACAATTTCGACAAGGCAGAATTCTGAAATTAAATTTCAACTGTTTCTGCAACAGCCTTATATGTAATGGCCTTTTGAAGGAATTTAAAAATTAACTAAATATAAAATTGAAATAAATTTATTTAAATTATATTTTCATCGTATCACTTAAAGATTCTATTACACTATAAAATCGAGTCGATTCATATAACATAATGTAGTCCAGCGCGGAAGTTTAGAGAGAACCCGATCACACAGTTTAAAATCGAGTCAACGGATATATAACCTTCCAATAATGCGCAAGTTTAAAGAGAAAACAGGAGAGAATAAAAATAATTTCACGTTTTAAGCACCACCCTTTACAGTTTTAACTTTTCCCTATCCAACAACTATCCTATTTATTGAATACATCTTACTGTTTATTTGTTTATGTATGTTGACCGGCTAGTGGGCAACTCCCTGATTTTTTTTCGCTTTTTAAGCTCCTTCCATCTGCCCCTATAATTCGTAGTCTCCTCATCCTCGTCAATCGTCATCTTCTCTGTTGAATCTTCTCCGCGTTAACATCTCTGTGTCTCTCTCTGTGAGTTTAATCGGCCTTTAGAAAGGAAGGGATTTGTTCAAGGCAGGCCCAAAATTAGTCAAAAGCAGCTATGGCAGACGCAATAGTCGCAAGCGTTGTAGGTAAACTGTCTTCTATGTTGGCCGACCTAGCTTTTCAGGAGGCAGATCGTCTCTTCCACTTCCACCAGAACTTGAGTGGGTTGGTCGATAAGCTGAAACCATTTAAGGCTTTATTGAAAGATGCTTATCAGAAGAGCAAGAGAAATGAGCTAATTCAACATTGGTTGCTCGATCTACAAGACGTGGTCTACGATGCCGAGGATCTCTTCGAGGACTGCCAATCGTTCTCGCTCGACGCTGCTGTTGCTGCTTCTGGGTCAGCCCATCCTCGTCCTGCTGCTGTTTCTGTTGCTGCTTCTGAGTCAGCCCATCCTCGTTCTGCTGCTGTTTCTGCTGGGTCAGCCCATCCTCGTCCTCGCCGTCGCTGCTGCTGCTTCTCCTGGGTCAGCCCTGCTGCTGCTGCTGCTTCTGCTGCTGCTTCTTCCGCTGCTGCTGCTGCTTCTGCTGCTGCTTCTCACCTTGCCTTCCGCCATAGAATGGGGGAAAGAGTAGATGAGTTGATGAATAGGATTGCAGAAATCGAAAGGCGCTCGCAAGTCTATCAGCTTGCAGTGATTACATATACTGAGCCGGCCTTCAATACAAGCGCAGAGACAACCTTGCGCAGGACTGTCTTCCTGCGTGACGAGTCAGAAACTGTTGGAATCGATAACAGCATAGCTAAAATCACCAGCTGGTTATCTGATGAAGGCCCCTCTCACTTCCAACCTCGCCGACGGATTGCCGTGGTGGGCATGGGTGGGATGGGAAAGACTCACCTTCTCACTCACGTCTTCAAAGCTGAACGTGGCAAGTTTGACAAGTCTGCATGGCTCACCGTATCTCAAGGTTATTCCCTTAAAGCCTTACAGGAGAGGTTGGCCAGAGAGATCGACAAATCCCCCATGGAATCCCTTTATGACAAAATAAAAAACATGAGCGCCGAAGAGGCGACGGATCGCATTTTCGAGTCGTTGAGAGGAAGGAAATCTCTGTTGATGTTGGATGACATTTGGAGCGGAAGACAGTTGCTGGATGATCTCGGAGTTCCAGATGAGGACGGTTGTAAAGTCATCATCAGCACTCGTAGCAGACATGTAGCAGAGGAATTGAGTGCTGAGATCTATGATATGCCACGTTTATCGGAGGAGAACAGCTGGAAACTTTTCTGCAGACATGCTTTTCCACTGAATGGCGGCGTTCCTCCTGAAGAACTTGAAGATGTTGCTCGGGAGATGGAAGACAAATGTAGAAGGCTGCCCCTGGCGATCAAGACGGTTGCAGCATCCATGGCTAGGCGGCAACGTCCCACAGAATGGAAGGATGCGTTGAAGCGTCTCATCGAAGTGGACCTCAGCCGCGATGTTATGCCCGTCTTGGAGATGAGTTACGAAGCTTTGCCTTCTCACCTTAAACTTTGCTTTCTTTTTTGCTCTGCATTTCCTGAAGACTATAAAATAGATTGCAATTTTTTGAAAGCATTGTGGATTGGGGAAGGAATTGTCTGTGGCGGAGAGAGGACAGAACCCTCCGATGTAGCAGAGGGTTGTCTGAACGAACTTATCAATCTTTGTCTCCTTGAGGCCACAGGCGTTACGGGAAGAGCTTCCTATTGCAAAATGCATGATTTGCTTAGAGAGTTGGCTCTTGGCAAGTCGCAGAATGAAATGAGATGTTTTTTCCAAGCGGGGAAAGAAATCAATGAACTTCCTCTGCAACAGTTGAGTGGCCGTCGACGAGCTTCGCTGATGGCATGTGACTTGCAGATCACCCTGCAAAAAAGCGCAGGCCTCGATTCTCTTCGCACATTACTTTTGTCTGACAACCCACGTCTGCATGCGACAGGTGCAAATTTCCTTCCGAATCTCAGACACTTGAAGGTCTTGGACTTGAGCTACACTGGAAACAGTGATTTGCCACAAAGTTTAGGAAGTTTGAAGCATTTAAGGGTTCTCAATCTTTCCGGGTCAAATATGGAAGAGCTACCAAAAACCGTCGGTCAACTCCGTCATCTGCAGTATTTGGAAGTCGGTAGGTGTGAGAGCTTGATGAGGTTACCTCAGGAGATTGGTCAACTTAAATGTCTGACTTATTTAGACTTGTCATACTCTTCAATAGAGTTTATGCCTAAAGCGGTCTCTTTGCTCACATCTCTGGAGACTCTCAGACTTTCTGACACGTATGATTTGTTGGGAGAAATTGGATTGAGATTCGAGGATTTGAAAGATTTGATAAAGCTTCGAGTATTTGAAGGATATTTGAGAGCTTCAGATGAAGTGCAAATGGTTGCGGATGGCATCTTTGGCAACATGCACAACATGCGGCATCTCTTTTTATCGAATCATAACCGAGACATTCAAACTCGTCTTCCAAGTGACATGGAAAGAATGAGTGAACTCGAAAGTGTTTATTTAGAGGGGCATGTTCCCCCAGATTGCCTTTCTAGTTTCCCAAGCCTCGTCAGTCTTCGGTTATTTAATTGTCATCCTGAAGAGTTCCCAAGGCTGGATCGATTACCCAATTTACGACACCTAGTTCTATGGGTCAATAAATTTTGCAATGAGTTGCCCAAGGAGTTTGGTAGAACAGGAGGTTTCCCCAAGCTGGAGAAGCTGTTGATCTACGGCTTCCATAATGTAGAAGAGTTGCCAGAGTTAGAGAATGGAGCAATGCCGATGCTGAAAAGCTTGGATATCTGTCATCTACCAAAAGTAAAGAAGATGCCAGAGGGATTGAACCAGCTCAGCACTCTACAAGAGTTGAAGGTACAACGTTGCAAGATGCTGCCAGAAAGTGAGTTTGAAAAGCTGAGAACAAACCTTCCTCACCTCAAACTCGTGATTAAGGACTAACACCATTTTAAGGAAAGGAAGAAACCTCGCTGCTACGAACGGTGGAACTTTGTATTATTATTAAATTTGGCTCATGCAAGTTGTATCCTCAAATTTGTGGGTTTGAAAGTGATTATTTTTTTTTTTAAATAAAAATTAGTATAAAATTAAAAATATATATATTTTATTAAAATGAATATTAAATTATTATATATAATATAATTTCATAAATAAGTTTTTAATTAATCAAATTAATTTACATTATTAATATTCACTTTCATTCTACTTAACATTGAAAATATATATATTTCAAATATTTTATAAAAATTTAATTATTTTTTATTATTTAAATTATAATATTAAAAAATTAAATTAAAAATATTTTAAAAATAATTATATAAAATTGAAATAAGTTTATTACATTAATATTATATTTTAACCAAACACCAAAATATTATTATTACATCATCTTAATACTTTTTTATACAACAAGATTTCAACATTTCTTTTGAAGTTTATATTATTAATATTTTGAAATCTATTTAATTTAATAATTTTAATTTTAAATTTTATGTTATGGTGTAAAACTCCTCACTTTTTGTTATTTGTTTCATAAGTATTTTCACAAATTACATTTGATATCTAATGGTTAAAATTTTCAACTTTCAATAAAGTAAAGATAAAATAATCTTTAATGTTCATGTGACATGTAACCATAGGCCATTTGAAATGATCCTGGTAAAGGATATTATTTATCTAATATATGTTTATCTAACTTATGCAACTTATATGTAATTGTAGAAGCATGGTATACAACTCTACCCCATTAGATTTGAAGTTTGAACCTCGTATTCAAAGTTTTAAAGTCTTATTGTTAGACCCACTCAAGTTATAGCAAACTTAGGTTCAAATATTACCATGTGATACATGCATAATAGTCCTTGGGTCCGAGGGCTTGGTTCAACGGTCAAAACACTTCTGTAGGAGCACGAAGACCAAGGTTCCAATCCTTTGAACTCCGCAGTAACGATGGGCATGTTGTTTCAATGTATCCAATTATGTAAAAGGTTTACTCAATGCAATTGGAGGTTATAATGGCGACAAGATGCGAGATTCGAACCCACAAAGAGGCATAGAAAATTGTAATGAGTTACCGATTCCTCTAGTATAATTAAAAATAATAATTCAATTATTTTAATACTATTGTGGCAAAGATGTAAACCTCGTTAGAACCTATTTGAATCCCATATAACCAATTTAAAAACAAATCACATTGAACCCAAACTAAAAGATTAATTTACATTAAAAGTTTATATTCTTAATCATATGAATTCATACCATTTGATAGTTGTCAAAGTTTATCCATAAAATTGAAACCTTGATTTATGGTGTGAAACTCGTCCTTTTACACTAATTCCACTAATTTTTTAAATCCCTATATGTTTTTCAATCCAATAAATCAATAAAAAAAATAATTTACATTCTCTTCTATATCTATTTTTAGCCACTCATCTCATTTATTTCATAAATATAAAAGTCTACTTATAATATTGAAACCTTAATTTATGATATAAAAATTATTATTTTTCACCAATTACTCACCTAATTATATTCATTAATATTTTTAACTTATTAGTAACATTTCCTTAAAATTGTTAAGATACTATTCAACAAAATAAAAGTATAATCATATACAACCAAAATTTAAATCCTTATATTATGATAGCTTTCGTTATAATATATTTGTAATGGCTATATAGTATAAAGAAACTTATTTCAATAACATTTAGCCATATAACAAGAGTGATATTCTTAGGTACTTAATAATAATTAAATATTGTATTGTATAATGGTATGAGACATAAATTAATTATTGAGTAAGAAAGACCACATGTCAAATTAGAAATAGGTATGTCATAGAATTGTATATGTAACCATTAAGGAATATTGTCATATGTAACCGTTAAGAAATATCGCCATATTATTATGCACTTTGTAACTCATGGAAGGTAAACCATTACTCTTATATAAAGAGAGATGTACCCCATCGTAAAGAGATCATATATGAAGTATTCTTGGTATAAGTCTTAGCTCGTGGAGCTGGAGATCTTGTGAAGTGGCTTCCTTCCAATAAGGAGTATTGTACGGTGTTACCCTACCTCAAGGGTATTATTAATCTCTATTTTATTGTGTGGATTGTTACTGAGCAATTTATTTGTAAGAAGCATTGTATGGTGTTGCCCTACCTAAAGAGTATTATTAATCTCTATATTATTGTGTGGATTGTTATTGAGAAAATTATTTGTGGATGCATGTTGTATATCTTTGCATATTGATGAATAATTTATGGTAATGAGAAGAGAGGTTCGTAACAAGTGAACTGGCATTATACTATTTAAAGTATACAACAAACCTAAATAATTTAGATGCCCTTATAATAGCAATGAAGCTCAATTCAAATACCATATAACCATAACCATATGAAAAAATTGAATTATTCTTTATACCATATAAAGCATTCAACATAAGTAATGCCTTTTTCACTTTTTTTTTTTTTAATTATTAGTAATGGCTTATATGGAATTGAAATAATCCTATTGTGACTACATAGTAATATTATAATACCTTGAGATTATGTATGTATGGCTTTGCAAAATTTGAACTTAGATTTCTTCTATAAAAGCTAAAAATTTAACCAATTAAAATGATATCATTTAATATATTTTCCAAAATTTTATCTAATAATTTTTTAATTTAGTTTAGTTTTTTTATTATTATTCATTTGTCATATAATTATAAAAATAATTACATAACCACACATATGTACACACACAATTAAGTATATAATCTTCATATATATATATATATATGAAGTACACAAAATATTATTTTGCATTTGATATTAAAAGGAGTGTTACAAAAGATGTCATTTTTACAACTATGCCATTGATGGCTACAAATTGGGGTCTTCCACAAGGGAAGCCCTCTTTCAATGAAGATGGTAAACAATCACAAATGTCTTCTTTGTATTCCTCAAGATGAGTAGGCTTACTGCTCGTGGACCATTGTTAACTATGTAGATCCTCTAAACCTGTATAACCCTACAAAAATGATTAGAAATGTTTGGGATCTTGTCTCAATCAGACCCTTTGTAATAATAAACTAAAAGACTCAAAGATGTTTGAATGCTTGAAATGATTGAAAATTGATAAAACAAAGATACCCTTTGTAAATTTTAGTCTAAAACATGTTTGAATGCTTGAAATGATTGAAATTTGATAAAACAAAGATACCTAATTTTTTTGACCTATTGCAAGGTTTTATGCTAAAATTTAGTCATTTGTTGGGTTTTTACCCTTCGGTACGAATGCTAGAATCATACCCCTCCATGCAAATTTGACTATGCTATCCAAAATAATTTTTTTTTGAGTTACAAAGACCCTTTTGGTGTTGTTGCAAATTTTATCTACTTTTGGTGATCCTTTGTACCTATGATTGGGAGTAGTTTGCAAAAGTAAAAGGGATGTCAATAAGCACATGTGGGTTTCCATGGGGGTTGATGGTGAGTGATGGTTGAGTGTAGTGGAGTCTAGGTTGATTTTGGTAAATTTTGGGTATGTAAATGGATATATGATAAAGATGGAGAAAATGACCATCTATTTATAAGATTTGGTAAGGTTGGGGGGCTGAGGTGTCCTACAAGGTGTCCCTTGAGGTGGCATGGGGTGGCATACCTCATAAATGGAATTAGGTGAGAGAATTCCTCACCCATCCACATGTAATAAATAGGCATGGGTGAGTCACACAAGTCTTCTCCCCATTATAGAATGGTGGAGGATGACTCATCCAAAATTTCAATGCCTTGAAGACCATAATGCAAAAAATCTTCACTTGTTATTTATGGTATTGAATGTGCATAAGAATGTGGAGTGAAGCAAGGATTAAATTCTAATCATATTTGGGTTAACCATGGGTTTGGGAATGACCAAGGTGAGGTGGAAGGTGACTCACCCATGCTTTCAATGCTTTGAAAGCCAAAAGTCTCCAAATATTATTTATGATGTTAAATGCTCATGGGGAGATGTGTGGAGCAAGGGTTAAGTCTTACTAGAGTTAGGTTGACCCTAGGTTTAATGTTGACTTTTGTGGCTTGACCAAGGTTAAGAGTTTAACCAAGGTTGGATTTTAATGTGATGTGGAGTTTTGATCAAGGTTAATGGTTAACCAAGGTTAGGATAGGGTGAAGTGTCCCTAGGTTAGGCTAGAGGGGTGGTTGCATGATGATTAGGGGCTAAGCGTAGGAAAGGGTTTAAGTGGCCAAGGGGGCTTAAGGTGATGAATAGTATTTTTAGGCAAATAATGTAAAATTAAGGATTTTTTGCAAATTAATTTATTGTTATGATGGGATGAGGGACAATGTGAGATTTTTAGGTGTCTACATTTACACCTTTTTGTACTACGTTGTGTGAAAACATGGTGCAATGCAAAAATTTATAACACCAAATTGGTGGTCTAATTTTAAAGAAGAATTGATGATGGGTGATTATAATTGATCCATGATTTATTGCAATAGATTATGATGCTTTGTTGAGCCATGATAATTATCTGAGGAAGTAGATGCAATATTGTCTTGATTCATTAATCAATGTAAGATGACCCAATTATGGAAGAGGTAAGTATCCTTGAAAATTTTACCTTTGAAAAATTGTTGAGCTTGATTTAATATGATAAGTTGACCAACCAAAGGTACGTGTCTTCATGAAGCTTCGATCTATTGTAAGTGGACTTAAATTTCCACCTTGATGAAGGGGATTCATGAGTAACCGTACAAACCTTGACATTGAGCATATAAACTTTAATTGAGACAAACATAATTTCCAAGGTTGAGTGTTTGAATATTGATCATGTGCAAGGTGGCTTTTGTATATGATTTCTACCCCCTCAAGCGATGAGTTGATGGTTGAAGAAGTAGACATTGACGAGTCACTTGATAAAGTGATCGTTGAGGAAAATAATGTAGGAATTTATAGGGGAAATTTATATAGATTGCAATTTGAAGGTATGGAGCAAAATTTGGAAGCAATTTGTAGATTTGTATGGAGGGGTACGAATATGGCATTCATACCCAAGGGTACATATCTGACATACAAATCTGAGGTATGCATCTAGTGGAGTATATTACATTATTTGGTACATGCTAATGTACCACCTTGGGTATATAACTAGAGTAGAAGTTTACCTTAGAGTAAGGTTTGAGTAGTTACTTCATGCAATGTAATAAATGCACTAGTATTAGAATGTGCAACGATGTAAATATGCATGTAGTCCACATGTACATGAGTCATAGATTAGGTATATGAAGAGTCATGGGTATATGAAAGGACAAGGGACTTATCTCCCTATATATATGCCTTTGAGGTAGAAGAGAAACATAGAAGATAATAGAGTTGAAGGGAGTAGCATTAGTAGCTAGTTAGTATAGTGAGTACAATGTAGATCCTTCATGTATTTATGGAGTGTTCATGTCCTCCATTATATTACATTGTACTATTTTCATGAGCTTTCATTAATGGCATATTTTTGACTTATTGTAAAAATTTCTCTTATAATTTTCCTACATATTACAGTTCCATTATCATATAGTCATCATTGCTTGCTCATTTTACATATTGTGGTTGCATTTTATTTAATATATATCATAAAAAGATAACAATGGTATTAGAACACATGGTAGATCAATATAAAATAGGGAGAGCCACAAGAAATATTCAGAAGAGATAGAGAGAGTGAGTTCATTTTCAAAAAAATTAAAATTTATATTTGGATAGAGTCTTCCCATAGAGTTGCAAAAAATGTCCTAAAGACTAGGACTCGACATTGATTCCACTAGAATGATAAATAAACTAGTGAAGATTCATAATATCAAGATTTAGAATTTATTCCATTATAGCTTCTAATATTTTATTGCAAAAAAAAAAGATTAAAATAAAGTTGGGAAGCTTCCTACAAAGAGCTAGGAAGAATATCTTCTTTCGAATCAATTCAGTATCTGAAGCAACAAATAAAATATTAAAGATTTAGAGGCCTAAGGAAAAGGTCCCACTGTAGGATTTGTATATTGAATACTCCATAGCTAAATATTGAGAAGAAAGGAGGAGGTCAAAGAAGTCACATTGAAGATTGCATATCAAGGAGGTCTAATAATGAAGACCCCATTGAAGGAAGTAGAGACTCCAAAAAAGAGTCCAAGAGAATATTGGAGATTGAAGATCTCCATTAAATATTAAGGAGAAAAAAGAAGGAGGTCCTCATAGAAATCTAAATATTGAAGACTTCAGAGTGAAGAAGAAGAAAATAACTCAAGAAGTTGTAGAGGCCCACAAGAGGTCCCATTTAAGAACTTTTAGATTTGGAATATTGAAGATAGAGAAGGACTATCAAAGGTTCTATTGTAGATTTAGAAGCAACACATTCTAGAGATCAAGGAAAGGTCTCATTGAAGTCTTGAGAAGAAGACTTGAGTAGCTACAAAAGTTAAAGACCTGAGATAAGAGGTCTCAAGGAAGGATTGAAAGGAGAAAGAAGGAGAAGGCTAGGAAAGCCTCATTGCAGATTTTAGAGAAGGCCATTGAAGGAGATTTGGAGAAGGTCATTGGAGAAGATTTCAAGAGAACTCATTGGAGTAGATTGCTAGCAAGAAGAGGTTCCTAATAAAGGAGGTTTTGGGAAAATTATTGCCATCCGACAACAAGCCCAAAAGGAGAAAAATTTGGCAAGGAGTTTGCCAAATTTTAGAGGAGAATAGCAAAAACCTCAAGACATTCAGACTCTTGATAAGAAGGCCACTAGATAGGCCAAGGTTGAATTCAAAATTTTATAAGGAGGTTGAAGGAGAAAGAGTTAGAAGAAGCACCAAATCTAAGATATTTGTATATTAACATTGAAGGCTATTTCGGAGAAAGGAGATTGCTAGTTTTACAATAGAAAGTTGAAGTTTTCTAGGAGGAGAGTTTTAGCTACAATTTGGAGTTTCCTACAAAATTGAGGAGATTCGAGAACGACATTATGGAGGAGAACTTAGTTGCATTATAAAAGTTTAGAGTTACAGGCAATAATTTGGGCAACATTACTAGTTGCTAATTTTTAGAGTTCAAGGGGGCATCATGAAGGAGAGTTGAAGCCACCAAACCACATATTTGGGCAGCAAATTAAAGGGGTTTTAAAGCTATAAATTGGTGAGTTAAGAAGTTGTTTTAGACAACAAGGAAGAGTTGCAAATCCATAAAGCACAAGGTAGAATTTAGGTGAATCTAATCACCAAGAAATACATCATCTACAGAGGTCATAAAGGTAAGAAAATTTGGTGCAAAAGGTTCATTATTTGAACACTTATATTAAGTTCATTATTAAGTTTCAATAAGAACCAAATTAGAGTTTAAAGTTTCAAAGGAGAAAGTTTCAAGTTTAAAGTCTTCAAGGAAGTGAAGAAGATAGTTTCTAAAAAGGTTAGAACTTGTACATAAGAAATAGGAGTTATATATATTTTGAAAGAAAGAAAAATATCAACATCCTAGCTTTTATTGAAAGCAAAAGTGAAGGTTGAATAGACTTTAGTGCTTAATACAAATTATCTCCAAGAGTTATTAAAGTGCATTAAGTATTTAGCAAAGGAAGAAATATTAGTGCACAAAACAAGATTAAGTTGGAGTGTCAAAAGACACTATTGAGTGTAGGAAAATTGTAGCATATCTTGGTGAAGAGAAGCCACCAAAAAGAAGCATTACAACCACCAAGGAATAGGAAAGAAGTTGTCATATCAAGTCAAGAAAGAAAGCTACATAAAGAGACTAATAAAGTCTCAAAAATCTAAGCGCAACTAAGTTATTCTATCTTAGTCTATTGCAGATTTAATTCATGATTTAATAGCTTCATATTTGTCTTCTCAAAGTAGTAAAAGGAAGACAAGGTTCAAGTGTCTTAAGACACTAACGTAGCACAAAATTATAGTCATCAAGTGATAACATAAACTAGGTTTAAGCACAAGCTATAATGCAAAGAAGATATATCCACCTAAGGGATCAATATAATTCTCTTCAAGGTGTCAAAAGATACCATATTTAGTGCCACAATCCCATGAATGTAGAACCATAGTAAAGACATCTGTCACAGAAAAAGGAACCTGCAACAAGAACACTAAGTAAGACAAGTCAACACCAATAGCAAGAATGTTGTATAACAAAAATAGTTCAAATTGCATAACATAATACAAGTGGTAAATAAAAGGTGAAAAGGATGATGACTTCTAAAATTACCCAAGCAAATGCAGAGAGGAGCTTGGACGAATGACCACCATAAAGAAAGTATTGAAACACCATTGAAATAACTACCTTCATTGGAGAGGAGCCACCTTGGTCAGAGGAGGAACCACCAGATGTTGAAGCTCAAGAAAGCATGTTGTAAAAGAGTCAAAACAACTTGAAAATGAGTTGGATGTTCATTAAGGTGATAAGGATGTTGAAGGGTTTGGTTGCATGCAAAAAAAAGAGCCTCCACTTGCCATGTCAATGAAAGGAATCTTGTGCCACTTGGCACAAAGGAAGTAGAGCATTTACATATTCCTCATTAACCTAACACTTGAACAAAGAAGACAAAGAGAACCTAGGTTGGATTAATGCTCTATTCAATCCAAAAACCATCCAGGTTGAAGTAACACTCCTCATTAATCATCATTTTAATGCTAAAATATTATTACTAGGACTGCACCACATAAATTAACACCTTTAAAAGGTAGTAACCTCCCTGCACCACCTAACGAGAAGGCATACATTCTAAGGCAATGTAAGTTCCACTTGGCATACATATCAAAGGAGGACACAAGGTATTAATAGCCCTACACAGGAAGAGGACACATATCCAGCTTACATAAAGGTTAAAGTGTGCCTTTTTTCTCCCAAGTATTTGAATATAGATTTTGATAGTAGACTTTAGCTTTCTTAGATTGTGTTGAATCTCTTTTTTCTCTCTAGTGTTTAGAGTAAAAGACCTTCATAAGAGAGCACAATACAAACTAGAGCATTGAATGCTCACTATCATGTTGTGAAGATAAAATAAATACAATGCTCCAAAACTTGGAAAGTGAAATCAAGATTAAATCCAATCAGCATGTAGCATTAGAAAGGTATATTTATGTTGATTTTAATATTTTTGTAGACACCTAAAATACGTCAATGCCGAGGGTGACTACTCATATGGACATGCTACAAAACCATATGAAGGATCTTGGACATACTCCAAGATAGAGCAGTGGTTATAACCACTCAATTTAGGCATTTTAGCCTAAGTAGCCTGAATCGCAGCCCAAACCTACGGTCTCCAGTCCAAACCGTGGTTGACACCTGCGATCTGTAGTCTGGACTACAACTATGACCTACAGTCTTAACTGGAGTTCATTTAGACCTTGCCCCTGAGTGAAATCGGTTGGAACGGCCAAGAGATCTGGAAGGAGGCAGTTGGAGGATGAAAGATTCCAAAGGCTTCCATACCAACTATCCTAACCAACCTTCTTGGTATTGGCTTCTCCATGAAGCCACCCCTAGCCCTAGGGGCATGCTATAAATACCCCCTCCAAACAGGGATGGAGGGGGAGAGATGATTTATATAGCGAAATGCTAGAAAAATATTGAGTGAGAGTTAATTGATCAAAAGAGTAGCGAAGCCCTATCAAATTGCATACTGACTTTATGCATTTGAGAGCCCCTTTGCTATCCATCTAAAGACCAATTAGCCATGGATGCCCTAGGTGCCTAGGAGGATCAAGAAACACAAATTCGGGCAAATGAAGGCCCTTCATAGCGATTTGACCGCCAAATCTATCAGAGGACAACAAAGGCGACCCTTGAACATCAATTTGGACAAGCAGATCAAGCCCACTGCCCTTAATTTTTAGGGTAAACCTATCAGAGGTCAAACCGCAACTGTCAGCCACGGTTCATAGTGCAGACCGCCCATCACAGCTATGGTTTGCAATAGGTTAATGATCACCATACTTACTTTGCTTTTGACCGCATAGATTAGTCATGTTAGTCTTTTTATAGGTTTAATTGCATTTTAGGGAAACTCTAACCATAAGAATTAGTCATTTTATGCATTGTATTAAGTAGGAGTACATTGGATATTTTATGCGCTTTATTGTTCCTAATTTGATATTTGATCCATGCATCATTTTTTTATTCATGTCTTACATGTTGTAGTATAGTTCTTAATTTAATCATAATAGTTTAAAGTCTTTCTTTATGCTTTCTTGTTTACTAGTTTAATGGAACTTACTTGCATATTTCATTAACGGGCCTCATCACGAGAGGTTATCAATATGTTTAATCGTGTGCTGTTGTTTCTTGTTCACAGAGAGACAGGTGCAAGAGGAGCTATGTCATAATCCTTCCACATCATGAAGAAGAGGGTTAGCTCAACCCCAAGGCAGTTTGTGACTAATCAACGGAGCACTATAAGTGCACATACCCTATTGAGGGCATTGGAAATTGTAGTATCTGTATCATCTTTCAAGTGACCCTAAGAGGGCATTTTTGTAATTGAAGCTCATTTAAATATTAATACAAGAAACTTTACATACGTTGGCTTTCTTTGTTCAATTTATGTACTTGTGTGGATCTTTATGCTTTTATGATGGTATATATCAATACGGTAGCTAGGCGCGTGCTCCGTGATTATGTCAGATGGTGATCATGGTGAAAAATCATAATTTTAGCCCTAAATTATTACTGTTCTTGGTTGTTTGTTATCTTAGGTGCTAACTGCAGCTTTCAATTGTAGTCATTTTTTGGCCCATGGCTGTAACCTACGGTCACCACTATAGCCTGCAGATCGGACCTGTAGTTCACAAAGGAAAAGGCAGATAGCAGGAAACTCAATGGGAAGTAGAGTAGGAGCTGAGGTAGGTCTTAATTTTACCCTATGTGTTGAATTTTTTGCTCTGTATCTTTCCAAAAAGTGTTGAACCATTGCAAACTAGGAACTCAAATAAAAAAAGGGGGGTCAATGAACAAATCTTAGTTTGTTTCCATTTTACGTTCATTAGAGAGGCGTTGTTGGAAATAATGGACCTCTGAGTGCAGTATGCCCCTAAATACAATGACCTTGATAGAGATTGTGTGTCGTTTGCATTCTTAAGGCCCAATTAGTGGCCATGTCATTGTAATTGCATCGTCAAAATATCATATAGGGCATTAGCATGCATTCTTTCTAAATTTGAAACGTTCCTTTATGTTCATGCACATCATGTAGGAATGATCATTATGCTCTTTGATGCATTTGTCATTTTTGCAAAATAAAAGGAACCACACACACCACCTGGTAATTAAATGCTAGTGAGCTGGGCTTCATCTCCAACCACTAGTAGGGTTCAACGACAGTGGGTGTGACTTCCATCCGTTGTCCCAAATCCCACGTACCCTATGTTACTAGACCATACCGGGTCCAAGATCCTTTTGTACCCTAAAAAAATTGAATATACTCCTCTTTAGAGGGTATGACGCTGATTGGGAGAAAATGGGTGAGGAACTGGGAGGACCTGTGCCCCCTGACCATGTGTGGGCTTCACTTCCACACATTATAGGTTGGTTTACGTGACTTGGGTTTCATCACAAAGTTGTTGAGCTATGGGTATATAGGTGAAAGCCAATTTAACTGAGTTTAAAATCCAACGATCTTTCAAAACATGTGAGAGTTTCTAACATTGATACAACACATCTGAAAATAACTTCAAATAGTTTAGGGCTCACAATAAAAATTTAAAAGGAGATAATCATCATTTGTATACTTTGTTTGCATAATAAAACACATCTAGACATTAGGTACATAGATGATGAAAACACGGGGTGATCAAAAAATGTCTAGGACCGATGCCCATAATCAACCCCCAATTGGTTCACAACAGCATGTGTCGATTCCTCATACACATGAGGGAACCGAACGACGTTTGATGAGCATTAGAGGTGACAACTCGACATGGGGATATCCCATTGAGCAGACCCCCAATAGAGGAGATTCAATACACTCCTATAGGCATAGGACTGAGCATGGAGCTTCTTAGCATGAGGATGTTCCACTCCAAAGCCATTACCGAGACTACACTGCACGTGCATCCATAGGATCAGTCAAGGAATATGTTGTGCAGGGTACCAAGCTGGTTCCCATACGTACTAGGTCCACAAGAGGTTCTAAACCTCCATAGTCAGAGTATAGACGGACCAGAGATCCACCCATTCAGGGCAAGGGGACAGGCTCGCTTTCGAGCATAGGTCCACCCATACTCCCGTGCGTGGCTCACCATGCAAGATCACCATTGATATATCAAAGGTGGTAGCTAACAGAACACCACCGCATGAGTGGTGGAGGTCTAGAGAGTTAGATGGTCTAGGTGGTGTTCTTGAGCAGCTAGGTTGTAAGCCTATAGCTCTGTCCACTCATGCTTTGAGTGAGCATAGTGGTAGCTGTATTAAGATCACTAGAGAGCATGTAGAGGCTTCTAAGCATCCTCATGTCACACGTCCACCATACACATATTTTTTTGATGGGTATAGAACCCATAAGGTAGCTCACACAGAGCACACACACCAGAGGCCTCCCATGGCTAACCAGATCGATAGATCACATAGACTGGTGTCTGAGCAAAGACGTCAACTCCTCCAAGATCAATTGGATGATGCTTGCCTAGAGAGGCAGCATATTGAAGATAAAAATCTTCAAGTGCAAAGGCTTCTATGATAGAGATTATAGGAGCAGTGCATGCATGAGGAGCATATTCTAGCTTAGAAGGAGCACATAGAGCAGGAGGATCGGCTAGCCAGGGCTGACCTATAGCCTCCCGAGGAACATAGAGAGCGTGTGCATAGGAGGGCTGTGTCCCTAGCTGATATGCATGAGGAGCAAAGAGACGCTCGTACTCATGTTAGTGCCCAATAGAGGGAGTGACTGCTGTCACTCAATGATCTTAGATAGAGGCAGCATGAGCATGTAGATGTAGATGGATATAATCAAGGGTATCCTGAGAGCTATCAAGTTGAGGAGGAGGAAGAGCCACGTCCTCCACCTCCCTCGAAGAAGACATTACCTCCTAGACTACCTCCACATTAGCTTAGGAAGGAGGAATTTTTGTATTCTAAGGCGTACAAGGTTTTGGTCAATAAGGTCAAAGCAATACAGAGGCAGGGTGCGACTATGCAAAGGCAACATTGAGGAAGATACACAATGAACCTCTAGACCCCTCGGTGCCTACACCTCCATATCCAGAGCATTTTGATATGCCTAGGTTAGAAAAATTCAAGGGTGATGAGGATGCCCAAGAGCATGTCACGAGTTTTTTGGATGCTTATTTCCATATAGAGAGTTAGGATGCCTTGTTGTTGCGCACTTTCATTATGAAACTTTCTAGCCTGAGTCGAGAGTGGTTCAACCAACTGAAGAAACACAATATTACTAGTTTAGAGCAGTTGGCCGATGCATTTATTGAATGTTATTCATCTGGCATCAAGAAACATGCCAACCTTTCCGATTTGGCTATGCTAGCTCAGCGTGACGATGAGCCCATCGAGCAATACGAAAAGAGATGGCGTAGAATAATGGCAAAGCTACCATTCCCTATTCTTGCAGCTAAATTGACCTGAATGTTTACAAAGAGTTGTGCCAAGCACATCTCGCTACTGTTATAACTGCAACAGTACCCTACATTCGAGGAAGCTGTGGCGCAAGCCAGGGTGATCGAGGACATCAAGTTGCAAGTAGGCAAGTTGAAGCTCAAGACCAAGAAAGAGGGGTTTAAAAATAGTACTACGAAGCAACAGGGCAAGCAGGCCCATGTAAATCAAGTAGTACTAAATATTGGAGGAGAGGAAAAGGGATAGCAAAAGCCTAATTATCAGGCTCAACCTCCTCCTGCGCATTATGAGACACGCAAGAATAACTATAAGGGCAAAAATAGAGAAGAGCACCCACCTCGCTAGTTCACACCTCTGATGGAATCTATGACTTTGATTTTCCATCAATTATGTGAGGCCAAGGCCATATGATTACCCGAGGTCAAATTAGTAGATCCAAATGTGCCAAAGTCAAAGTGGCATCAAGACAATCTATTCTACATATTCCACAGAGCAAAAGACCATGACATTGAGACATGTTGGTCCTTAAAAAACATTGTGCAGAACATGATAGAAAAAGGAGAGCTTGTTGTACCAGACAATCCACAGGCACCCGACAATAGAAACATGGGGATTTTTAAGAATCCACTACCTAATCATGAGGCACCTCGTAACAACGTCGACCAGGTCAATCAAGTGAGAATCGAACCACCTATCCAAGGGTTCATAGGCATGGTCAATATTGTTACTAGACACAAGAGGTACGATCAACCAAATCAACCTCGTGCTCCCATTAGAGTACAAGCTACATCATATTAACGACCAATTCAGAACATTACAGGCCCACCAGCTAGATCGGTGGTGACCATAAGGAGCAGGTTAGTTCAGAACCTGCAGACAACTCCTATGAAGTTGTCAATATATGAGTTTATTCATCAGTCCCCTAGACACATGGAGACTCTTATGGACATTCTAAGGTCCATTGAGGTACAGTCCCAAGATGTGCATGCATTTACAAATTTTGTGGGACATGTACAATAGTTTCAGGAACCCACGATACAATTTTATGATCATGAAGTGAAGATGGTTCCTACTATTACGGTTGACCCGTCGTTGCATATTATCGTGTGTGTTAACCACATGCCTTTCAAAAGGGTCTTGATCGACATGGGGTCCTCGATCAATATAATTACGACCAAGGCACTGAGCCATCTCAAGTTACCCAAATCACACATTGTGCCTACCACCTTTACGTTGAGAACACTTAACGATGCACTATGCTCGATGGTTGGTACAATTGTTTTGCAAGTTCAGGTGGGACTCAAGACCATCTCTGTGATGTGTCACGTGATAGAGGGTGCCATGTAGTACAACATTCTACTTTGAAGGCCTTGGATTCCTAAAATGCATTGCGTCCCCTCTATCTTGCATCAACGCGTGAAGTACATTCATGAGGGACAAGTTCACGTAGTGTCCTTGAACGAAGAACCATTCAAGTTTGTGAACCTAGCAGATTTACCTGGGGGTTTTGTGCTCCCATCGAAGCACTTGGATATCCGACCTATTTTTTTAGTTAATATTCCAACAAGAAAACTAGCAGCCCGTGCTCAACCATCGGCATCTATGTCACACAGATCTGAGCATACGACTGCAACTTCTCTAAAATTGACTACATCGGTGATGCATCGACAAGTCGAGAAGCTAAAGGTGAAATTGGGAAAGAAAGTATAAAATCATATGCTTGGACCAATCACCAATGAGACTTCCACTCCCATGGATGTGGAAGAACCTCAAGATAAATCTGAGGAGGTACCTCAGCCTGCTTCACCTGCATCTTTAGCAGGGTCATCTGCATCGCAGGTGACTGTTCATCTGGCTAGCATAGGGTTGGGTGAATATCTTGTGCAAAATGTTACTTTCAGACCTATCCTAAAAATTGCACAAGAGATGGGCCTACCGCACGCCCATCGATTTTTGATTGGATCTGTGGTGTCTTTGGGTGAGCCACCCAACAAAAAAAACTTCATATACATAGGGCTAGATCAAGCACCCACCAGAATATTCATAGATGAGGACAATGACGAGTCATTCGATGTGAATGTGCATTATCTGTCCAACCCAGAATATGCCATGTGCATTTTTGAGTCGTATCATTGGCATGGGCATGGGCATGACCTTGGTCTTTTCGAACAAGGACGTAGGACTCCACTCAAACCTCATTATAAGTTAGCTACTGATAGGTTCAGGTTAGGGTTACAGGTACAAGATCATAATTATTTTCTTGTTGCATCCTTAGATCGCATGTACCTAAGTCTGAAAGACGATATGGATTTTAATCCATACCACCCAAATCCTTCCAGCTATTGGAGGACTCGCCAGACGATATCATTTGTTACCATAAGGCCACCTGATTCATATCCTGACGGGCCCTTAGAGGACAACCCTAGAGACAACCTGGGTAACCAAATCTGTGGTGCTACCGATGACACTAGTATGCAGGGGCATAGCCCTAATACTATAGGCAATCTCAAGTTAGGAGATCTTTGTGATGATTATGGAGAGGAGTCCACCTCTAAAATGAGTGGACTTAGTTATGATGTAGATGATGAGTCCTCAAATGATCATCAATATAAGGAGGAAATCAAGCTAACCTTTCCAAGTCTGACGTTTATACGCCATCTGCTGCCTATGGAAAAAGTGGAAGAGATGAACGAGCACTTCATAACCGATAGTGATTATAAGGATGAAATAGAGGAGGCTTACTTAAAGCATCATCCAGCTAACCTCCCACTGTGCATAGACACAATAGAGTGGCCCATCCATGGTAGTGACCACAGTGATAAATATGAGAGGATCGATTCCAGGTTCATGTATCCACAATATCTATTGCCTAGGGAATCGAAGCATGTTATGGAGGAAGTACCTCCCAACACTAAGTGCTATAAGGAAGAAGTAGTGCCAGTTTATGTAGCAGTATCTTATATATGATCATTCTATCAGATTTATCTGGATAGTGATGATAGCGACCGTAGAATCAGATACATGGGACCACATCTGCCAAATCACCTCTTAGAAGAGGGGGGAAGTGACGGATTGTATTTTTACAATGATGATGATGAATCGGTGGATATGGCCCATTTGGGACCTCAAAACTTATGTAATAGGCCTCCAACTTAAGGTCCCCCACCTATTATAGCTACAAGTTTACGTTAGGAAATTAATCTCCATCGCAGCCTGAGGGAAAGAAGAGAGCTCGAAGAGAGGTATCAGGAAATCTTTCCCCGTCCACCTACGTACATAGAGCTCCTTGATTTGAGAGACCCCATTTTGCAGCCAGTGCACTAGGAGTATCCAGTTATATAGGCATCCCATAGAGAGGATCTGTTTGTACCTGCACCATCTGACCCAGATCTTGGGTACGAAAGCTACGCTTCAGAGATAGAGTTTTGTTTGTGTGGTTTCGGAGATCAATTCCATTCCATCAATATGGTCTTTGTTGATTTGACCACTCCACTCCGTAATCTAGTAGATCCGTCCAAATCGCTGCATCTGAATATGGATGTTATCGATTGGGATCACGCTGACTCGCCAGTCCAGCCTAAATATTTCTTCCCTAATGAAGAAATATTGCAACCATTTCATTTTGCGTCAGGTTGTGCTCATGATGTTTTTCACACCAAGAATGCTTCCTAAGAGGAACATGTTAACCCGGCTGATGACATCCATCTGATTCCTACGCCTCACCATCTTGAGGAAGGATCGAATATGTCAGTAGAGAAAACCTTCGATGTGGATATCAGTAAAGATCCCATAAATCCAAATAAGGTTAGATTTTGAGAGAGTCTCACTTCGGATGAGCATGATAGCATCATCCCTCTACTGAAAGAGAGACCTGATCTCTTTGCTTGGACTTAAAAAGACATTTTGGGTCTAGATCTGAAATTGGTTACTCATAACCTTTCACTAGATCTGTCGAAGAGGCCAGTTAAGCAAAAACTCAGAAAAATACATTTAATAGTAGCCTTAATGGTGAAAGATGAGCTACAAAATTTGTTGGACGTAGAGTTCATCATCTCCATCAACTATCCAAAATGGGTGTCCAATATGGTGCCCGTAGGAAATCCAGATGGAAGGGTCCGTATTTGTATGGATTTTAGAGATCTCAATAAGGAAACACCAAAAGATTCATTTCAATTGCCAAATATCGATGCTCTAGTAGATGCTATTGCAAGTCACGAAATGCTCTCCCTTATGGATGATTTTTTTGGATACAACCAGATTTGGATAAACCCAAAGATCAACATAAAACCACGTTTATAATTCCATGGGGAACATTTTGCTACAAAGTTATGTCATTCGGTCTTAAAAATGCTGGTGCCACATATCAACAGGCTATGACATATATCTTTCATGACTACATGCATAAAATCTTAGAAGATTATTCGATGACTTACTAGCTAAGTCGTTGTTGCAAGTAGAGCATGCAGAGGTCTTAAGAAAGGTCTTTGATCGCCTAATAGAGCATAATGTCAGGTTGAATCCTAAGAAGTGCGTATTTGGCATAACTTTAGGTAAACTCTTGGGATTCATCATTTCTAAACGAGATCCAACAAAGGTCACGACTATTCTAGAGATGCGTCCTCCCACTAATATCAAAGAACTAAGAATCCTGTAGGGAAAAGTAGCATCCATAAAGTGATTCATCGCTCAATTATCGGATAAATATTGACCCATGAATCGACTGCTACACAAGGGGATCCCATTTGATTGGGACAAGGACTGCCAAGTAGCCTTTGCTAAGATTAAGAAATAGTTTCTGCTACTGCTACTTTCTTCTTATCTAGTTCTCATTCATTGAAATATGCTTGGGCTTCGGTATTCAGGTTCTCTAATTGATCCAGTATAATGGCTAGAAATTCATCATTTATTGTAGAATCGACCTTCACTATGCGAACTTCAGCTTTAAGTAACAGAGCATCGAGCTTTTGTGGTTCATTCTCTACCTTTAAAAATAACTCTTTTCTATGTGCAAAGTTCTTGTATCTACCATTTATTGCTTTGATCATAACCTTCGCCCTATATTCCCATTATCTTAATGTATCAATATCTACAAGAAGATTATTCGTAACATTAGACTTACATCTATTTGCTAATATTTTTTTGAAAATTTTACTTTATCATCATTACTCAGATGATGATGGGTGTCGACTTGCTGGTGGGGGGAAGAGGAAACAACAACGACATCTGCTTCAATATTCTCCTCTGCTTCATCAACGATCCCTAGACCATGAAGCAAATCACTATCTTAAGTGATAAATTCAAATTATTCATATTCTAATACATAAAATCATCTTCATGATTCGCATCTAGAGGGGGCATCTGAGATGTGCTTTCTATATTTGATAAATTATCAAGTGTTAAAATTGGAAATGGTATCCATGAAGCAAGAGATTGAGACAATTTAAGTGTATGTCTAAAACTTGTTGGTGGTTCTTGGATGTGGTGGTGTGAGGAACTATTTCCCACGCATGCGAGATTGGTTCCTCACTGGTGGTGCATGCAGTGAAGTCTATCAAACTTGCTATGGATGAACTTGATGTTGATGGACTTGTTGTAGGTAGACTGGCTACTTTTCTTGTTGTGCACCCGATGGAGGCATCTATTTTTTGAGTATTTTAAATCTAACCGATCCCTCTACAAAATTTCACATGAAAAATATAAATTAAAACTAATATTAAAAACAATGTCATTGAAATAGATCAATTTTAACTAAACATACCTGACTCAAACTCTACAGCCGTTACCATTGATGATGCAAGTATTTTCCCTTGCTTTGAAAATAGTTAAAATATTTTCTCAAACTAAATATAATTTATATTATTAAAATATATTATTTAAAATAGTACTTCTAAAAAATAAGTTTACCTTGTGAGATGGATGTTACATATTCAATATCGACTACATCAGATTCATGTCCAAAAGTTTGAGGAGCCATATGTGTACGTTGTCCATTAGGAGACCTTATACGTTTACAGGCTGGAGTTACTAGTGATGATTGTGACTGCATGTCAGAATTGATAGACGCCTCTTGAATCCTCATGGTGGTATCCCTTTTATTGGACGAGTGAGCTGCTCTTCTCTATTTTTAAAATAAAATTAAAAAATAACAAGATTGATTGAAAGAAAGAAAAGAGAGACTATTTCAATAAATAATTTTACCTGTATTTCATTCTCATTGATGCCAATAGCCAAAAAATTTGGGTGCAATGAAATTGGAGGATTTTTTGTTGAATATTGTAGTATGCTTCATGAAAAAGATAAAGACTAAAGTTGTTGGAGGTTACTGTATATGCAGATTGAATTTTTTGCGCAGTAAGAAGGTAATGTTTCAGGTGGTTTGAAATGTGAGTGCACCAATAATATTTAAATCCATCCATATATTGAATCAATAATGACAATGCCCAAAACGATATTTCTGTAGGTCAGCCCTGCAGAATAATCCTTCCCAAAAAATTCAATGCAGATATAAAGAAATTTATCTATAACATTGGAAATGTGCAAACCCTTTTTTGAATTAGAAGAATTAAATAAAAAACAAAGAGAGCATTATTAGAGAATGTAAACTAGAAAACATCAAAATTAAAGATTAAAAAAAACACAATTTTAAATACTTACCTTTCAAATGGTCTGGATTCATGGCAAATTTGTATGCCAACATTGATTTATCATTTTAATCAACGCATACTGGTTGTTAACAAGGAGACCATCTAAAAATGATAGCCCTATTAGTCGCTGCACATCTAAGGGTTTCACAGTAAAAACAATATCCTTGTTATCAACTCTAATATATATAGTGGATACATCATGATCGTAACAACTAATTATCCATTGCATCAAGGAGATGTTGACGTCCAACTATGAAATCTTAATGACACTAGCAACTTTGGAGGTGTAAATCTAATTGGGATCTCTCTTAGGAGTGCTAAAATTATTCTTGATGTTTGGGCAATAGTAGCTCTTGAATGATACCTTGGAAGACAGAGGAGAGGAAGCATTAGCCATTTTTGATCACCCTCTATTAAAGCTATGAAAACCCTGTTAAAACACTCTAAAAATGCTAGGAAAACACTAGGAAAATGCTACGAAAAATCCTCTAAAAAAGCTCTGAAACGCTTGAAAAGAGATCTGTAAATGCTCAAAAAACCGTTTGAAAAATCTTTGAAATCAGTGTAGAAAACACTCTAAAATTGCTGGAAAATGCTCTGGAATTTGTTGTGCGAAAGGTCAAAAATGACCTTGTTATTCTATTTATAGAAATCTGCATGGTTGAAGTCGACGAATGCATGACACATGGTAGATGAGAGGACACGTGGCAACATTTTATTGATGATATTTGATGATTGTCTTCTTCTAGTTGTCTTGTGACAGTCGCCATGTGACAGTCGCCATGTGATAGTTGTCATGTGACAGTCGCCTTGTGATAGTCACCTTCTTCTAGTTACCTTGTGATAATCATCTTGTGATAGTTGCCATTTGATAGTCGCTATGTGACAGTCACCATGTGATAGTTGCTTCTGTCAGTCGCCTTGTGACACTCGCTTCTATCAGTCGCCATTTTAGAATTTGAAAATTTTGGTGCACAAGTTTAAAAAAATCACCATTATTTGATAAATTTTTTGCAAAATTTTGAAAAAATTGTCTCGATGTTTATACACCTTACGACTAGATTCGCCCCGATTTTATAAATACATTTTGGGGGCGACTCCTTATGCATAACCTTGGAAAGAGTGATATTCGATACCTAATATAGGTACTTAATAATATTTAAATATTGTATTGTATAATGGTACAAGACATAAATTAATTATTGATTAAGGAAGACCACATGTCAAATTAGAAATAGGTATATCATAGAATTATATATGTAACCATTAGGGAATATTGTCATATGTAACCGTTAAGAAATATCATCATATTATTATGCAGTTTGTAACTCATGGAAGGTGAACCATCACACTCTTATATAAAGTTCACACTCTTATATAAAGTTCACACTCTTATATAAAGAGAGATGTACCCCATCGTAAAGAGATCATATATGAAGTATTTTTGGTAGAAGTCTTGGCTCGTGAAGCTAGAGATCTTGTGAAGTGGCTTCCTTCCAATAAGGAGTGTTTTACGGTGTTGCCCTACCTCAAAGGGTATAATTAATCTCTATTTTATTGTGTGGATTGTTACTGAGCAATTTATTTGTAAGGAATTGTACAGTGTTGCCTTACCTCAAAGGTATTATTAATCTCTATATTATTCTGTGGATTGTTATTGAGCAAATTATTTGTGGATGCATGTTGTATACCTCTACATATTGATGAATAATTTATGGTAATGAGAAGAAAGGTTCATAACAAATGAATTGTTATTATACTATTTAAAGTATCCAAAAAACCTAAATAATTTAGATGCCCTTATAATAGAGATGGAGCTCAATTCAAACACCATATAATTGGTTTCACTTTGTGGATGTTATTATGCATTGCTTTGATATTGCTTTGGGTATATTGCTTTACTATTTTGAAGTATAAAGGAAAAAATTAAAAAAAGGTCTTATATTGTTCACCCCCCCTCTCAGTATAAGCTTGTGTTCTTCAATACCTTCACTAAAAATCTATCCTTGAATCCCAAAAAATTGGTAGGATTCTCTCCAAATCATAACTGAGATGTTTGCTCAAGAACCCTTCAATGATGGCCCCTAAATATCTCAGATTTGGTGGTTCTTCTATCTCCTTTCTCTTGCTGAATTATGAATTCAAAGTAGATATCCTCCTCAAACAATCTTGAGATCTATTCAATACTACCTTTTTATTTAACAATCTTCTTGCCAAAACTTCTTCTTTGGGCTTATTTTCAGATGGTGACAATTATCCCAATTCCTTAGCTTCTTCTTTGGTAGTAATTTCTCCAATGAGTCCTTCTAAGGACACATTCAATGAGGCTCACCAAGCCTTCTTATTGTTTATCCTTGAAACCTCTCCAAGGTTCTCAAACTTGCAACTTCAAAATATTTAATGAGACCTTCCTTGGCCTCTTCAATTTTCAACTATGGGAATGAGATATTCTTCTAGGATCTCTTGAATCTACTGCTACCTTCCACTATGGAAGTTATTTAATAGGTCCTTCAATGAACCTCTTTTTCAATTTGAATTTTTCAATCTTCAATGGAGATCACCAATATCCAATATTTTGCTATGACTATTCTTCTTGAGTCTCTTCGATATTAAATGGGGTCTTCTTCCTAGAAATCCTTCCTAGATTTACAATATTAAATGTAGCTTCCTTTAGCCACTAGATCTCTCCTCAATATTTCAACTATGAGTCTTCAATACACAAATATTTCAATGGGGCCTAAAAATCTTTCAAATCTCTCAAAATATTCAATCCTTATTTTTTTGCAACAAATAATCAATCCCTACATGAGGAAAGTAACTTCAAATTTTAGGTAATGAAGATGAAGTTATTCTCTATCTATTATAGGAAGCTTCCCACCTTCTAAGAGTTAATTTTCTGCAACAAGAAAAACTTAGATGATAGTAACCCAATGGTTCTCCTGAAAACTTCTTTTATCTCATGCAATGAAATATTAGAGATAATAAAAAATTCCTATAACTCTAAAGACAATATTCTTCACTAGTTGTATTGCTAATCTAGTGGATGCAATGCTGAGTTATAGTCTTCACAAGTGTTACAACTCTTGTAAAAAAACTCTAGCCAAATCATGTGGCTTTCTCTATTTTCTCTTCTACCTAAATCTAACTCTATAAAAAAAAACTTAAGCCAACATCATTTGCAAGGGGTGTTGCACAATGATGTAGCAATATCTATTGTAATGGTATTTGCATGCAGTGGTGCACTATGGCTGGTATGGTTTGCAAATACTCAAAAATAGCAATGGTGTTCACTTTTGGCTTTCCTTTGATCCACTATGGCTCTGATACCACTGTTAGCTTTTGGATCCATAAACATAAAGGAAATACATTCACAAGTATTGAAATAAACATGTAATGTTACAACTATGATAATGGAAACTTAACATGCATGAAATTATGATAGAAAACTTGATACAATGCTCTAGAAATACTCATATAAGAAAGCTCATGAAAATTACAATGCTCCTCTCATGGAGTTTGCAACTCATCCATGATAGCAAAATGGAGCTACATTGTGCCTACTACTACTCTCATTTTTGTACACTAAAAAACTACTCACAATCACTCACAATGAGGCCTTTATATAGAAATATAGATTCCTTGCTTCTCACTCAACTGTAAGACTCATGTACATGTGGACTACATGATATTCTCACAATGACACTGAGAGGGGGGGTGAATCAGTGTAGCTATTTAAATTCAAATCTACAACTCTTAAAGCTAAAGCAAAGAGAACTTAAAAGCAGATAAAGCAATTATCACAAGAGAGCACACCACAACACACAATGTAACGAGGTTCACCAATTTGGCTACTCCTCAAGAATGACTGCTTGGACTACGGTCCAAATCCAGCCTTTGCAAAACACCAATTTTACAATCCGTTTACCAAGACCCACCGGAAGGAGCACCAACCCCCGATTTATCCGCACCAACGAAAGGAGCACCAACCCCTATCCAAGCACCAACTTGGATTACAGCTTTGAAAACTATATTAATGACATAAAAATGCCTTCGCTTTTACAAGACCCTGACTGGTCTACAATTTATCAAAACACAGTAAACACTTACGGCTCTGCTTGTCGCTCTCTTACAGCACTCTTCTAACCCTCTTTCGGTAGCACTTTCACACATTCAACGGCCACCTAATTCTCCATGCAACTCGCCCTTTTATAACAATATTTTCATCTTGAAACACCTATTCTTCTGTGACTTCCATAATCCTGCATGCACCCTATTAATAGACACTTCGAAAGTAACTCCTTTATCACACTAGTAATTTGTACATGCATTCTATTAATAGCTCTGTTTCTTGTGTGGGACTTTTAGTATAACTGTCGCTCGATGGTTACACTACTTTACGGGCCTTGTAACTGTCATTCTGTCTTTAATGCACTCGTGCTTATTTTAGCTTGCATGATTTCTATCTCAGAACTCGCCTCGTAACTATTGCACTAACTTCAGTTGACTCTTCTTATATTTGCTGCATGATTTTCCTCTCCACATCGCCCCGCAGAATCGCTCGTTCTACTTCAATTAACGATCCGTAATCGTGCTCGTTGCGACCGTCGCGAAATCGTGACACTTCTGTCTCTTTGTACTCTTCTCGCCTTTTACCCAGCGAAAACATGACATGTCGCGATATCATGACATTTCTTGCCCCTTTGACCTTTTCTTGGCTGTTGATCGCAAAACATGACATGTCGTGATATCGTGACACTTTTCTTTCCTACTTGATCCTCTTCTCGCCCAACATGACATGTCACGAAATCGTGACACTTTCTCCTTGTGCTCTTCTCTGCCTTCTCCCCAAGAAAACACATGTCGTGAAATCCACACACATTCCTTGGCCTTTTCTTCCTTGACCTCAAAATAGAACATGTCGTGAAATCGTGACACTTTCCTTTGTACTCTCCTTCTTTCCTTTTGTCATGATATCCGTGACACTTTTTCTCCTTGGCGCTTTTCTTCTCATTAAAACCCGACATGTCGTGATATCGTGACACTTTTTCTCTGAGCTCTTTCTCTCGAACCCGTCGCAAAATCGTGACACTTTTTCATCCGTAATCCTTCTTGCAAATTGTCATGAAATCGTGACACTTTTCTTTCAGCTCTTTCTTCGAACTCACGAAATTGTGACACTTTTTTGTTTGTACTATCTTTCTTGCAAAATGTCGCGAAATCGTGACACTTTTCTTTGCGAGCTCTTTCTCTTCGAACATGTCGTGAAATCATGACAGTTTTCTTTGCTTGCGCCTTCTCTCCAAACATGTCACGAAATCATGACAGTTTTCTTTGCTCTTTCTCTCTCTTCCAACATGTCACGAAATCGCGACAATTTTCCTTGTGCTTTCTCTCTCTTCGAACATGTCACGAAATCGCGATAGTTTTTCCTTCTTGCTCAACATGTCGTGATATCGCGACAGTTTTTCTTTTCGACCAAACATGTCGTGATATCGCGATAGTTTTTCTTTCTAGCCAAACATGTCGCGATATCGCGACAGTTTTCTTACTTGTCTTTTTCTTTGATCTTTTGAATGTTGGCCTCTTCTGTCTTCTTGGAAATTCACTGTACATGCTTTGACTGACCTCTAAACTCTTGTCCACTGCATCAACTGATCTATCTGTCTGTGTTGACAACAATGACAATACTATTTTTGCACCTTGCTCAACAATCTCCCCCTTTGGAATTGTTGGCAACACATGTGCAATTTCTTGTAATTCTTCTCCCCCTTTGACAATAATACCAAAGGGCTGCTACAGGACTCCCCTCGAGTCTATGCACAACATTCTCGGACAAATATTGTTATAGTTAGCAAAAATCATGAATATGAGCAAAACTATAAACATAGGCATAGATGCTCCCCTGAGAATGTGGTCCCGATTGCTAGTCAATTCTTGGGAAACGTGACCACTCCCAACTTACTCCGTAGGTACTCAAAAACTTCTTTGGGCAACGGTTTTGTGAAGATATCCGCTACTTGCTCTGTAGTTGGAACAAAATCCAATTTAACCTCACCTTTCACAACTTTATCCTTCAAAAAGTGATACCGGATTGCAATATGTTTGGTTCGAGAATGCATAACCGGATTCTTTGAGATGTTAATAGCACTAGTGTTATCACATTTAACTGAAATTGGCTCTTTGAAGTGAATACCAAGATCTTTCAGGGTTTGTCTCATCCATAATATCTGCGTACAACACGTTGTCGCTGCAATGTATTCTCGCCTCTGCTTGTGGATAGAGAGACCGATTCTTGTTTCTTGTTGTGCCATGCTACCACCCTGTCTCCAAGATAAAATGCTCCTCCACCGGTACTCTTTCTGTCATCTATACATCCCGCCCAATCTGCATCTGAATATGCAATAAGAGTGAAGTCCTTACCTTTTGGATACCATAACCCATACTCCATAGTACCCTTGAGGTACCGAAGAATCCTCTTCACAGCTGTCACATGAGTCTCTTTGGGACTAGCTTGAAATCGTGCTACCATGCATACTGCCTGTAAGATATCTGGTCTTGTAGCTGTTAAATACAACAGGCTCCCAATCATAGATTTGTACATGGTTTGATCAACATCTGGAGATTTGTCATCCTTGCTCAACTTGCAACCTGTTGTCATGGGAGTGCTAATAGGTTTACAATCCTCCATTGTGAATTTTTTCAGCATTTCTTTCACATATTTAACTTGAGAGATAAAAATGCCCTTTTCATTTTGATTAACTTGCAGTCCGAGGAAATACGAAAGTTCACCAATCATAGACATCTCAAATTCTTTCTTCATTTTATTTGCTATGTCTCTACAAGACTCATCCATGCTGCTGCCAAATATGATATCATCTACATAAACAACAAGTACAATAAGATGGCCATTCTCTATTTTGACATACAAATTGTTGTCCACCATACCTTTCTTGAACCCCTGTTGAATAAGATAGTTATCCAGCCTTGCATACCATGCTCTGGGTGCCTGTTTCAGACCATACAAAGCTTTCTTTAACTTGCAAACAAAATTGGGATTGTCACCGAGTTGGAAACCATCTGGCTGCTCAATATAAACTTCTTCTTCAAGTTTGCCATTCAAAAATGCTGATTTCACGTCCATCTGATAAACTTTGAAATTCTTGTGTACAACTAAAGCCAGAAACATTCTAATTGCCTTGAGTCTAGCCACTGGTGCAAAGGTTTCCTCAAAATCAATACCTTCAACTTGAGCATAGCCTTTATAGACCAATCTTGCCTTATTTTTGACAACCTGTCCATCTTCGTTCAATTTGTTTCAAAAAATCCATTTAGTACCGATTATGTTTTTATTTGTAGGCCTTGGTACTAACTCCCAAGTTTTGTTTTTCTCAATCTGATCTAGTTCTTCATTTATTGCCTTCATCCAACTTTCATTTGTGCTTGCTTCAGCAACATTTTTGGGCTCAATGCTGGATAATAGAGAGTAGTTCCTTACTACTGTTCTCCTTGTCTGAATACCAACTGTGGGGTCCCCAATAATTTGCTCTCTGGGATGATTTTTTTGCTAGCTGCCTGTTTTGAATTTCTTGTTTTCTTCTACTTCTGAGTCAATACTTAAATCATCTAGGTCAATTTCCTTATTCTCTTCTGTTTCCTTTTCTTCATCTTCTTCAATAACTTCTTCATAAATAGGGTAGTTTTCTTCATAGCTAATTTCTCGTTCCCTACCTTCATCAACCTTAACATCGGCACTCTCCACAATTTTCTTTAGCCTTTTGTTATAGCATGTGTAGGCTTTGCTTTTTGTCGAATAGCCAAGAAAAATTCCTTCATCAGCTCTATCTTCAAACTTACCAAGATTATCTTCAGTTCTTTTGATGTAGCACTTGCTGCCAAAGACTTTGAAGTATCTTGCTGTTGCCTTTTTGCCGAACCATAGCTCATAAGGAGTTTTGCTTTCATGTGTCCTCAACATGCACCTATTTTGGATGTAAACCGTAGTATGAACTGCCTCTTTCCAGAATCTGTCTACTATTTTGTTCTCTATCAACATTGTCCGTGCCATTTCCTGCACTGTCCTGTTCTTTCTTTCAACAACACCATTCTTCTGAGGTGTCCTTGCTGCTGAAAACTGTCTTTTGATCCCATATTTTTGACAAGTACTCGCAAACTCCTCCTGAGATAAACTCTCCTCCTCTATCTGATCTTAAGCATTTAATTCTTTTTCCTGTTTGATTCTCAACCTGGTTTTTGAAAGTCTTGAACATTTCAAAGGCATCTGATTTAAGCTTTAAAAATAGTACCCATGTCATCCTGGAATAGTCATCTATGCACAACATAAAGTATTTGTCACCATTTATGCTTTGTGTTCTCATGGGTCCACATAAATCAGTATGTATTAGCTCTAAAGGTTTGTCTGGTGAAGTATTCCTTTGATTTAAATGTGGATCTAGTTTGCTTCCCTTTTTGGCATGAAGCACAGATGCTATTTAATGGTTTGCCAATGGTGGGTATATCTCTTACCGCCCTTTTTGAACTTATTTTTACCGGATTGTCAAAGCTAATATGACCGAGCCTCTTGTGTAACAGCCAATTTTCATCTTCCTGTCCAATCAAACATGCTCCTTCTAAAGTCTCTGAGAGAGTATACAGGTTTCCTAAAGTCCTCGATCCAGTAGCTATCAGCTTCCCACTGTGTGATTTTCTGACTTCATGACCTCTATCACAGATTTGGCTTACGCTCAGTAGGTTGTGCTTCAAACCAATCACAAACAGGACTTCTTTGGAATTGATTTTTTCGTCACTTATCTTGACTGATCCTTTGCCAACTATCTTGGCTCCATCATTATTTCCAAATTTAACTGAGCCACCTTCATATTTCTGTAACTTTTCAAACTTTTGTTTATCGCCTGTCATGTGACTGGAGCATCCACTATCCAATATCCATGGTGCAAATTTGTTTTGTGCTTTGAATGTTGTCTGTACAATCAAGGATTCCTTTTCTTCCTTGGGTCGCTCCTTTTCTTTCCACTCTGGTTTGACTACAGTTTTGGTCACTTGTTTAGACTTTTCTTTGTCAGTGGTCTGTGCATGTTTTTCTGGGAATTTTTTGTTTTGTCTTAAACCATTTGGTTGAGATTTTCTTCCTTGATATTTATTTGCTGCATATGTACTTCTACAATTTCTTGCAATGTGTCCAAAGTTATGACAATTATAGCATTCTACTGCATAATCCATCAAGGGTGAAAAGACATTTCTACTGGTGAAATTTCTTTGTCCTATATTATAAATGCAGTCTGAAATCTTATGACCGTAAGCATTGCATTTAAAACAATAACCAGAAAAGGATTGATTGAACCTGGGAGTTGGTTTTTGCCATTTTGTAGTAGGAGCCACAAATCTTCTTCTCCTTTGATGTGAGACGTTTGTGAATCCATCATTGTCAGCGCTCTTTTCGTGCCTGGCATTATTGCTTTCTTTTGCATGATTTGTTTTTCCTTGATCAACCCTGATCTTATCTTCTTTCTTTATGGGTTCTATAGTTAAGGCCTTTGATCCATTTGACGATTCTCCTTCGACGAAGCCCAAGCCAAATTTGATGCCTGTACTCCTTTGGCTATTTATAATCTTTTCCAGCTTCACAGAGCTTCCTTCAAGTTTGTGATAACAACTCAATTTTTGATTCATCTCTTCTAGCTGAATCCTTAAACCAACAATTTCTTCTTCCAGTTTGCTGCATTCATCTATTTTCACGGTTAATTGTACTTCGAGTTCTTCAGACATTTTCTTAAATTCGTCTGTCTGTACTTTCAAACTGTTTATTATGTCATTGGCATCCTCTAGCTTTCTTGAAACCTTTTTATTCTTTTTCCTTTTTGTACTCAACTCTTTAAGTGCAGCAACCAACTCACCTTCCAGATATACTTCAGCCTCATCCTTAAGGTTTTTATCACCTTCCTATTTTTCTTCTATTTTTTCTTCTTCAAATGCCATGAACAGAGCTTCACCTGTTTCTTCTTCAGAATCCTCACCTGAGCTTTCTTCGAAAGAGCTGACATTCTTGGATATGAAACTTTTCTTCTTGAAGTTGCTTTTTCTAAAATTTGGTTTCTTCTTCCAGTCACCTTTTTCTTGGTGTGACCCTTCATCATTTTTGGTTTTCTCATTCATTGGACATTTAGCTGCAAAGTGCCCGATGCCTCCACAGTTGAAGCACTTAAACGGTAACTTTCCTCTCGTATTTTCCTTTTCCCTTTATAAGTTTCTGAACAAAGTTAGCTTCCATTTCATCCGATGTCTCTTCATCCTCAGATTCTTGTTTAGTTTTTATATTTTTGTGTGCTTTAAAAGCAACTTCTCTGTCTGTGGGCTTAGCTTGTCCTATTCTCATTTTGTATGCAGTCAAAGAACCATGCATCTCATCCATGCTAAAAGTATTGAGATCTTTAGCTTCTTCTATAGCAAAAACTTTAGAATTAAATCTTTTGTGAAGAGTTCTTAGTACCTTTTTCATGACGACCGCATCTTCCATTTCCTCACCGAGTCCTCTAATCGCATTAATGATTCCATTGACTCTCAAAGCATATAGGCCTCTATGTTCTCATCGTCATTCATTCTTAATGCTTCGAACTGAGCTCGATGCGTTTGTAGCTTGGCTTCCTTGATCTTGTCGTCTCCTTCATGAATGCTCTTCAGTTTGTCCCACATGTCTTTTGTCATTTTATAGCTCATGATCCTTATTAGTTCACTGTCCACTAAACCGCACATTATAGCATTCTTTGCTTTAGAGTTATTCTCAAATGGTTTCTTACCGACAGCATCGGTTGGAGGTGTGGCGGGTATTGTGTATCCACTTTCTACTGACTCCCAGATGTCGTATCCCAGAGCACAAAGATATGTCTGCATCCTAATTTTCCAAAATGAATAATTAGTTTCATCGAACAATGGAGCTTTATTTGATGAGAATCCTTCACCACCTGCCATTGTGTTCCTTCCCAGATCACCTTAGCTGATTAAGCTTGTTCAGGAACCTTGCTCTGATACCAATTGATATTCTCACAATGACACCGAGAGGGGGGTGAATCAGTGTAGCTATTTAAATTCAAATCTACAACTCTTAAAGCTGAAGCAAAGAGAACTTAAAAGCAGATAAAGCAATTATCACAAGAGAGCACACCACAACACACAATGTAACGAGGTTCACCAATTTGGCTACTCCTCAAGAATGACTGCTTGGACTACGATCCAAATCCAGCCTTTGCAAAACACCAATTTTACAATCCGTTTACCAGCACCCACTAGAAGGAGCACCAACCCCTGATTTATCTGCACCAACAAAAAGGAGCACCAACCCCTATCCAAGCACCAACTTGGATTACAATTTTGAAAACTATATTAATGACATAAAAATGCCTTCGCTTTTACAAGACCCTGACTAGTCTACAATTTATCAAAACACAGTAAACACTTACGGCTCTGCTTGTCGCTCTCTTACAACACTCTTCTAACCCTCTTTTGGCAGCACTTTCACACATTCAGTAGCAACCTAATTCTCCATGCAACTGCCCTTTTATAACAATATTTTCATCTTGAAACACCTGTTCTTCTGTGACTTCCATAATCCCGCATGCACCCTATTAATAGACACTTTGAAAGTAACTCCTTTATCACACAGTAATTTGTACATGCATTCTATTAATAGCTCTGTTTCTTGTGTGGGACTTTCAGTATAACTGTCGCTCGATGGTTACACTGCTTTACGGGCCCTGTAACTATCGTTCTGTCTTTAATGCACTATGCTTATTTTAGCTTGCATGATTTCTATCTGTAACTGCCCTTGTAACTGTCGCACTAACTTCAGTTGACTCTTCTTATATTGGCTGCATGATTTTCCTCTACAACTCGCCCCTCATAATCTGTCGTTCTACTTTAGTTAACTATCCGTAATCGTGCTGTTGCGACTTGTGGCATGAAATCGTGACACTTCTGTCTCTTTGTACTCTTCTCGCATTTTACCCGCAAAAACATGACATGTCGCGATATCGTGATATTTTTGCCCCTTTGACCTTTTCTTGGCTGTTGACCATGAAAACATGACATGTCGCGATATCGTGACACTTTCCACCTTCTTGTCCTCTTCTTAGCTTGCACCCGTGAAAACATGACATGTCGCGACATCACGACACTTTTCGGCCTTCTTGTCCTCTTCTCGTGCGAAAACATGACATGTCGCGATATCGTGACACTTTTTGCCTCTTTGTCCTTTTCTCGGCTTGCACCCGTGAAAACATGACATGTCGTGATATCGTGACACTTTTCACCTCTTTGTCCTTTTCTCGGCTTGCACCACGCGGAAAACATGACATGTCACGTGAAATCGTGACACTTTTCGCCTCTTTGTCCTTTTCTTGGCGGCTTGCACCTATGAAACACATGACATGTCATGAAATCGTGACACTTTTCGCCCCTCTTTGCTCCTTTCTCCTCTGGCACACACTGAAAATATGACATGGCGTCACGAAATCGTGACACTTTTGCTGCCTTGTGCTCTTCTCTATCTTTTGCCCGTGGAGAACACAACATGTCGCGAAATCGGACACATTCGCTGCCTTGTGCCTTTTCTTGCCTTGACCTCGTGAAAATAGAACATGTCACGAAATCGTGACACTTTCGCTTTCGTACTCTCCTTCTTTCCTTTTGTCGCGATATCGTGACACTTTTTCTCCTTGGCGCTTTTCTTCTCATCGGGTTGCGAAAACCCGACATGTCGCGATATCACGACACTTTTTCTCTGCGAGCTCTTTCTCTCGAACCTGTCGTGAAATCGCGACACTTTTCTTTGCGACCTCTTTCTCTTGAACCTGTCGTAAAATCGTGACACTTTTTTGTCCGTACAATCTTTCTTGCAAATTGTCACGAAATCGTGACACTTTTCTTTGCGAGCTCTTTCTCTCCGAACATGTCACAAAATCGTGATAATTTTCTTTGCTTGCGCCTTCTCTCCAAACATGTCACGAAATCGTGATAGTTTTCTTTGCTCTTTCTCTCTCTTCCAACATGTCACGAAATCACGATAGTTTTCCTTGTGCTTTCTCTCTCTTCGAACATGTCACGAGATCATGACAGTTTTCCTTGCGCTTTCTCTCTCTTCGAACATGTCACGAAATCGTGACAATTTTTCCTTCTTGCTCAACATGTCGGATATCGCGACACTTTTTCTTTCTGGCCAAACATGTCGCGATATCACGACAGTTTTTCTTCTCGACCAAACATGTCGCGATATCGCGACGCTTTTTCTTTCTGGCCAAACATGTCGCGATATCGCGACAGTTTTCTTACTTGTCTTTTTCTTTGATCTTTTGAATGTTGGCCTCTTCTGTCTTCTTGGAAATTCATTGTACATGCTTTGACTGACCTCTGAACTCCTGTCCACTGCATCAACTGATCTATCTGTCTGTGTTGACAACAATGACAATACTGTTTCTGCACCTTGCTCAACACTACATGCACATTTACATCATTGCACATTCTAACATGTGCATTTATTAAATAACTCTTATAAACTATTTATCTCCTAATATAATCCTAATCTAAATATGTACCCATGAAGGTACATTAGTAAAGAATTAAATGATGCAATATCCATATTTTCCAACAAGTGTTATTTCCAAACAAGGTTAAGTACACAAACTGTAATCTTTTCCATATAAATTTCTAAAACTGAACACTGTTGAATCAAGTTAAAGAATATTTTTAAAAAACTACTTATTCATAAAAGCCCTTCCAATTAGTTAAATATAGGGTCATATAAATGCATATCCTTTGCCATTTTTCTCGAGACCATTCAAAAATTGAAGAGTTGAAAGACATCAATCAAAAGAATCCAATAAGCATTTAACTTGATTACCCTAAAAATAAATAGATTTAAGGATTAGGAAATATTATTTTTGACAAAATAGGGAGCTAGTAATCATTTAACCAACATGTTTCTCATCTCAAACAAGGCAGTGAGACAACCATTATAATAACATGTTCTCTTTCTTCATTTTAAAACAACATTAGTTAATAAAGGAATTTAAAATATCGAAGCTTAGCATTACACAAAGTTTATTATGAATAATATGAGGAATGTTTTCTCTTAGGTTGCTGGATGAAAACCAAGTTATTATTTATGAACAACAATGATCTATTACACCTCTTACATGTACAAAAGCAAGCAAGAAAGAAATTAGTAATGATTATATATGTAAATGGAAAATTCACATTTCATGTGTAATTATTATTTACAAATATAGTGAATGGATAACTTGAGCCCTCCATATAATGGGTAGATGTCTAAACATCCCTAACCACACCAACCATCAGATATGAGGTGAGAAGGTATCTTGAGACTTTCATCAGATACATAAATATCCATATATGCAAATTAAGTACTACTGCTAAGGACTAGGACTAAGAGTAAAACATGATATATCAATTTCATAACTAACACTCAACACAATAAACCTTCATTTCAACACATTACAACATGCATGCATGATTAGACTCTTAATCCTAATGCCCTAGAAACACTTGCATTCTATCTCTTTTTTACCAAATTACCTTCTTGTATCTGATTGACCAACCTCATACTCCTACTCGCATCACTCCTAGCAAGGTTTCCCATTGATTATCTACTAGAATTTTATAAAAGTAGAACAAAAAATGTCTAACGATGGTGAAAATTTTAAAATTACCACAAAAAATCTAGAAAAGACACTTAAACGTTGTGAGGAAACTAACTTGTCCTTAAGCAATGAGAAATGCTATATGTTGTATTAATTATAACTAATTTTGAAGTACAATAATCAGGCTTCCAACCATGTACCCTCACATTCTTCAAGAACATATTGAATGTTGTCATTGTTTGCATTTTCATCTTGTGCAGTTTCAAGTCCAATAAAATCTGTTACTCTAGAGACATTGCCATATTCTACCTCATATGCTTTAATATATTTGATCCCTCTTGGATGTGAGAACCACATACCAACTGGTATTAAGTGGATCATTTACATAAAAGACTTGTTTGACTTGTGATACTAGGATAATTGGATCATCTTTTAGTCTATCTCAACCAAATAATCTGTTCATGTTGACCAGTGTGAAGCCCATTTCATCCTTTATACATCCATTCCTCATATCAAGAAAATTCATCCAGTCACATTTGAATAGGAGGTATCAAAACTAATAGTAATCCAACAAAATTATTTTCCCAATAACAATAATATGTGATTGTTTGAAGCACTAGGTTTGTGTCTTTTGCACTTACTCTGCATAGAGTAGTAGCATAAACACACACAACACTGTTTTGAGTTGTTCTTTGGTCCTCTTTGTCTTTGTTATGAAATCTATAATAGTTGATAAAATAGTTTGAATGTTTGGTTGTAACTTTTCTTGAACCACATGCCAACCATTTTATTGTGTTGGAGTTGTTGCCATTATGTTGCATTCTATCTCCATGAAACTGAAATAGATAAGAATATTTTAAAGATGATTGCAAAACATTACATGATGTTTAGTACATGAAAATTAGTATAAATATAAAAGATCATATTCATGAGAGCAAATACTAACCTGATCTTATAACCAAGTGATGAATGTTTGATTATGGATTTTTCTACACCCTTCATGTCTCACTGCACGAGAGTTGGATTCCTTGATACTCTTAAGGTGATTCCTAATTTTACTCAAATTTTTTCAAGCTTAGTTGGATCTAATTAATATTTTTCCATATATATAACAACAACAAATAAACATCTACTTACTCTACCCAAGGCTGAACTTCATCCATGTTAAAGAGAACACATCGATGGGTTTGCTCGTAAGAAGTTTAATCCAAATCAAAGTCTATATCACTGGACAAAGACCTCCCATCAATTATAGTTTCTTCTTCCTCATCACTCCATACCTCATTGCAACTAAGGTGATTGCCAATTGCTTTCATACCTCTCATGTAGTCAGTATAGAATGAAATAGATTTCTTGACAAGATAATGTTTGACAATACAACCTTCAAGTCTAGCTTGGTTCTTTACATAGCCCTTAAAAATATTCATAATTATAAGAAATGAAACAAACAATTTTGATTAGATGAGACACTACAAAATTTTTAAAAATGGTGGTTTATGAAACTGATGAATGCATACAAATCTCTCGATAGGGTACATCCATCGATATTGTATAGGCCCACATAGACGTACCTCCTTCACCAAGTGAATAGTTAGGTGCACCATGATATCAAAAAATTAAGGGGGGAAGTACTTTTCGAGTAAACATAATGTCTCCATGATCTCTATTAATATTTTCTCTATTTTTATGGGATCCACCATTTTAGCGCATATATCCCTATAGAACATGCACAATCAACAAATGGTTTATTGCACTAGCTTATCAAGCAAATGTCGTAGCACTATAAAAAAAATTTGTTTCATGAGAACATGGAAATCTATGATTTTAGGCCTTGGATCTTAAGTTCTTTCATAGAGACACATTTTCTAATATTCGAACTATATCCATACAATAATTTCATATTGTATAATGTACAACAAAATCTTTCTTTCTCAACCTTCGATAGATTGTAGGGTGTTGGTGGAAGATATATCTTGTTTACAATGTGTTCCTAATACCCATATTTTTAAATCCTTATAGGATTTTTTGCCATCCTTTGACTTTTTGTTGATACCTAGTAGTGTTTTGAATAGGCTTTTGTAGACATTTTTCTCCACATGTATCACATCCAAGTTGTGAAGAACTAGAAGATGTTGTTCATAGATAGAAACATCAAATAGAAATTACTAGATATTGAGAGACATAAAAATAGATACAAAAATAAAGTTGCATGTCATACCTCCCAATATGATAGATTGAAGAATATAGATTTCTTCTTCTATCCTGCTATAAGAACAAACACACTATCCTTATTTGTGTTGCATTTCCTTTTAGATGAGTTGCTCTTTCCTCAATTTGATGGAATTCTATGCACTATTTTTAGTATTTCCATCCCATTTAAAGGTTTGGGTGGTTTATCAAGATCTTATTTACCATTGAAATATGTCCTTTGATGATGAATTGAATGATCTGGAGGAAGGAAACTCCTATGGACCATGTAGGTGATCTTTCTACTACATTTAAGATATTATGCACAAGTGTTCTCCTTGCATATTGGACATGCTACCATTCCATTTGTCATACATCCTAATAGGTTTCCATAATATAGAAAGTCATGGATGACCCACATCATTATTTCTCTCATATTGAACACAGTATTGGAAAATGCATCATGTGTTTCTGCTCTTTTAGTCCATAGTTCATGCAAGTCATCAACCCACAATTGTAGATAAACATCAATATCATTGCCTAGTTTCTTGGGGCTAGGTATTAACAAGGTGAGCATTATACATTTCCTCTTCATCCACATCCATGGTTGGAGGTTTTAAGGGACCAAAAAAATAAGCTAGCAACTCCAAGCAGTACTAAAGTCAACAAAATGGTTGAACCCATCAGTTTCCATTGCAAGTCATACACTACATGGACCATCGGTGAAATATTTCCACTTAACATCTATAGTTTCCATATTGGGGAGTCGATTGGATGTCGCATATTACCATCTAAACTCCTATGTTGAGAATGCCATCTCATATTCTCTACAACCTTTGCAGAGCTATAGGAAGAAAGCAACTCACTTCAACCGTGTCTAACAATGTTGAAAGAAACAATTATAACAAAGCTAATGATATAATTAAATACCTTACCTATACATTCTCTTAAACCTTGGTATAATCAAGAAATACCTCAACACCTTCACAGGAACATTAATGCATATATTTTGTGAATAAGAGTCAACTTTCCATCAAGATAAATCACATATTGGGAAAGCTTACTTCTTTTCAAGATATTTCCAATATAAAATACAATCATTGATGCATGCATGTATCATTAGATAATATAATCCCAATGGCCTCATTATTTTCTTCAACGCATATGTGGACTCTATAATTGTATTATCGATTGAGAGCATATCTTTCAGCAACTCTAGTAAGTTGTCGAAGCTTTTGTCCAACCAACCATGTTTTGCTTTGAGATTATACAATTTAGTGATTACTGATAGCTTTGTGTACTTTGTACAACCTAGGTATAATGGTCATTTGGAATCTTCAAGAAAGCTACAATATTCATCAATAAAAACTATTCCATAAGATAATTGGAACTCAACATCATCTCGTAGTTCTTGTCTACTCTCTAGGAAATATATATTGAACAATCCATATGTATCATTGACCATTCCAACGATGTCGTCTTATAAATATTTGATAATTGGACCCTCATTAGTGGTAGAGCACATGATCGATGCATATTTGTCAAAACTAGAGGGTTTTTCTCCATGTAAAATAAACTTGGTATATGTCTTGTCAATCCTGTGTCAAATTAGGTGGTCAAGAACCTTTGAAAAACCAAGAGTTTCCATATTTGAGCACTTTCAACATAGACATCTAGTTATTTCAAGGTCCATTGAATTATTTCTTGCAAAATCTAGGAATTGGTGAAACCCACAATAATAGTCCTCGCTATTTCTACAAACCCACCCAAACAAAATAAGAAAGTATAGTTATACGAGTAGATTTGATCGAAAGCATAATTTTTATTTGTTAATGGAGATAACATAGTTGAAATACATGGTTATTTTTAGCCAAGATTTGTCCATGATACTTGATGGATAGAAAATATTGATCCAATTGACCTGGCTAAAGTCTGCACTCTAAGTCTTGAGGATGATCCAACTGTTGAAAGTAAAGACAATAATATTGCTGCCCAATCACAACCTACACAAGGTAAGTAGAGTTTCTTATGCAAATTTGACTACACAGTACACTCCATGGATAAAACTAAAATACCAAATAAAACTAAAATATAACTATACCTAGAGGAGGTAGCAAGAAAATGGAGAGAATTTGAACAGCAAATTCTAAGACAAAAACTAAAGAAACTGTTGAAACAAAAGGAAGAAACCTTAGCTAAACAAAAACTAGAAGAGTTAGTTAAAATAAAATATATGATTTCAAAACAAAAGAAATATCCATGGTTAAATCTATCTCCATTAGCATTAGTTGTTGTTACATCAATGTTTTCAACTACAAAAAAATTTAGAGCACCAAAAATGAAGACTACTTCTTCATCAAATAACACATACACAATCCAACATGCACACATGGATATAAACAAATATGACACACCTTTCGGGTCATATGTGTCAATATTTGGAGAAAAAACTAGTAGGTTTGTAGAGATCTATGATAACGTTGCTGTGAAAAGTTTCAATGAAAGTAAGGCCAAATCGATAGATCATGCAAAAGCAAACAACAAAATGTTAAATGTAAAACTTATACCTTTACCAAAAAGGTTTATTGTAGATCCAAAAGGAGTCATATCAAAAGAAATCAAAAAATAAGAATTAGAATAATATGACATAAGAGTCATAGAGTTAGTTGATCTATCATTACCAATATTAGGAACAAGACCAACTATTGAAAAGAAGCCTTCGAGAACAAAACATGTGTCTTATGCCATTACGATAGAGATGGCCTAACAATGTGTTAGAATATATAGGCCTAAATAAGGAAGAAGATGACAAAGAAAATATTATTCAATTTCTGCCAAGAGAATAAATACATGATGAAAAGAAACTCAAATATATTCCTACAATGCAAAAATAGTTAAATCACTTAAGCCAATACATGAACTATTTAGCAAGAATTTTGATGGCTTTGAAAGATTCTGCAAAAATGAATTCATGAAAATTGAAAAAGGCATATGTAAATATATAAATTAAATAATTATTAAATACACCTAAATATTTTTTATACAGAGTATGTGGCATAGTTTAAAATTATAAAAATAGAGATATTGGATAACAATCATGACCTATAAACTATTTAAGGTATATACTAGCTTATTTTTTTTTGATATATAGAAGCAATGGTTACAATCACGATTTTTAGTAACTACCGGCACAGCTGGTAGGGTTCAAACTATCTACGAAGGCTCCCAGGACTTCCACCGTCTCGGTACATGGTAACCCGACGTGAGATGGGGACCGTCGGACGCACAAGGGTTGCACCGTCATCATCAATTTGGTGCACCACTCAGAGGAATCAGATCTGGGCTACTATCTGTGCATGGGCAAGCCCATGGGATTGGAACCTAGGTCTCCTCTCGGTAAGCGCCCCAACTTACCAATCCACCTAGACCCACGGATAGCTTATTTTAGAACCTCATGGTCAAGTATTTCTATGTATGAGGATACCCTAGAATATATATGGAGGAGTCAAGTTGTGTTACACTTTTTGTATGAGCAAAAGATTTATTCATGAAGTAAGAAAAATAAATGATCTTTATTTTCATGAAGTTTCACAAGTGATAAGAAGAATGTGAATACAATATATGGACAAGATATAATAAGAACATATGTTTATCAATGAAATATTATCACAATTTAAATATAATCATTAATATGGTAAAAAATAAGAAATCCCCAAATTGTTTAATTGATCAATTATTCAAATTTCATATTGAAGTGGTCTCAAGGCCTAAAATTATAGGTTTGTGTTAGTTGATAGAACACAAATTTCAATAAAAAGTAAAGGTATTTTTTATATAGTGAAGAAGATATTATTGCACAAAATAATGCTCAAGAAATAGAATAAAACTATATTTATATATCCAAGAATAAACCAACCTTCAAGAAGAGGAGGAAATAAAAACCATATTGAACACTAGTCTAATGCAAGCTCCAATGGAGTCAAGAATAAATAATTATGTAAATATGTGTATTAAATAAATATTAAATACACCTAACATATTTATTTTATCATATTCATTGTAGATGATAAGGTCATAATATCTAGTGTTCTTGGGATCTCCATCCACATAATTAATATCAAAAGAATATTTATGATTCAAGCACGTATACCAAGAATTTACATCTAAATGTTAATATGATCTATTTAAATAGAGATAATTTTTTAAAGGTAGCTTAACATGAGTACATTATAAATACAATAGGGATGAAATATGGTTAGTCTAGTTTAAGTATATGAACAATAAGTTCTATTAGTATAATGAGTTTGTATGATCTTAAATCCTTTTTATAAAGAGTATGTGGCATCATCAAAACTATAAAACTAGAGATATTGGATAACAATCATGACATATAAGCTATTCAAGGTACATACTGGCTTATTTTAAAACCTCATGATCAAGTATTTTTATGTATTGATCATAACCTAACATAACTATGGAGACAAGTTGTATTACACTTGTTGTATAAGTTAAAGATCTATTCATGGAGTTTCACAAGTGATAATAAGAATGGGGATACAAAATATGGAGAATATATAAAAAGAACATATGTATATCAATAAAATATTATCCCAAATTAAAGATGTGTTAAGATGTGTGAGGTTGCCAAAGTAAAAGAAAGACAACTAGCAAAAGCATGATAAGGACAAACCCAACTCAAGTTCCCTACATTGTGATGGACAAACCCGTAATAAGGAAGACCATGATAATTCAATCCAGCTCTATTGTAATTAATGAACTTTAAAAAAGTCAAACTTCATAGTTTTGCACAACTCTTATTTATTATCTAAAGAAGCAAATGAAATAATACATTTTGATGGGCAATATTGTATTTTTGTAGTCCCAGAGGTTCTTATTTAAAAAAGCAAATGAGATCATATATTTTGATGGGCAATATTGTATGTTTGTAGTCCCATAGGTTGTTTAGCCTTGAGGGACATAAAATTATTCCAATATATTCCATTGGTAAGGAATAAGTAAGATTATATTTTGATTGGTAATATTGTATTTTTGTAGTCTCATTGGTTGTTTGGCATTTGTTGATGTTAAAAACCTTTTTATTTTACTTTTTAATAATTACATAGGATTGAAATTGTCGTACCTCTATGACCTTAGAACAGTGTTACAATATTTTGGCAATTATACATACATTGCCTGTCAATTTTTGAATCTACTCTCTTTGTTAAAAGTTGGGTATAATTTATCAATTGAGATAATGTTATTTCATAAAAGGTTAAGGCTTAACAGAGGCTTGAAACCATAACTCTTGGCTCAAATACCATGAGTTTTTTTAATTTTGTTCTACCGACATGATTCAAAGTTCCATTAAATGATGCATTTCAAATTTAGAGGCAACTTAACCAACAAACACAAACAAAATTGTATTAATGTTGATGCATGACCAAAATAGGTCAATAGATGAAAAATATAGCCTAAAAATAGAAGGGGTGCACATTCAAGTACACCATCGCTCAATTTATACATAAACATTTAATGGATATATATTCATTGAGTATATATAAAACCACATATTCCTAAAACCAAACTGAAAAGGAAAAAGAAAACCCTAAATTTTGAACACAATTTCCCTCTACATCCCCAAATCCTAAAGAAGGTAAATTGTATTAATGTTGATGCATGACCAAAATAGGTCAACAAAAATAAAAAATATAGATTAAAATAGAAGGGATGTACATTCAACATTCAAGTACATCATTGCTCAATTTATGCAAACACATGCAATGGATATATATTCATTGAGTATATATACAAAACCACATATTCCTAAAACCAAACTGACAAGGAAAAAGAAAACCCTAAATTTTGAACAAAATTTCCCTTTGCATCCCCAAATCCTAAAGGAGGGAAATTATATTAATGTTGATGCATGATTAAAATAGGTCAATAGAACTCAAAAATATAGCCTGAAAATAGAAGGGGTGCACATTCAACATTCAAGTATATCGTTGTTCAATTTATGCAAACACATGCAATGGATATATAGTCATTGAGTATACATACAAAACTATGTATTTCTAAAACAAAAATTACAAGGAAAAAGAAAACCCTAAATTTTGAATGTAATTTCCCTCTGCATCCCCAAACCCTAAAGGAGGGAAATTGTATTAATGTTGACACATGACCAAAATAGGTCAATAGAACTAAAAAATATAGCCTAAAAATAGAAGGGGTGCACATTCAACATTCAAGTACACCATCACTCAATTTATGCAAACACATGCAATGGATATATATTCATTGAGTATATATACAAAACCATATATTCCTAAAACCAAATTGACAAGGAAAAAGAAAACCCTAAATTTTGAACATAATTTCCCTCTGCATCCAAAGCATGAGTAGTGCTTACCACTTAAAATCTTGAGCTCTCTGTCCAACCCTAGCTCGAGCTCTCTATCTAGCCTCCATATAAGTGAATACCCTAGCTTGAGCTCTTTGTCCAATCTCCATATGAGTGAACACCCTAGCTTGAACTCTCTATCCAACCTCCGTCTGTGTGGGTTCACTCTCGAAAGAAAATGCTCATCTCTCTTTTCTCATGGTCTTTATGTTTTTTTCATTGAGACCCTAAGAGGGTGGTTTTAGACCGCCTTATTAGGGTTGCCTAAACCACCCTCTTAGGGATAATAGGGTTGCCTAAACAACCCTCTTAGGGCTAATAGGGTGGTTAAAAACCACCCTCTAAGGGTGACCCTAAGAGGACGGTTATAAACCACCCTCTTAGGATCTATTAGGGCAATTTTTATCATCGTAAAAAAATACTTTATTTTAGCCATTGTTAAAGCTTTTTTTTGGGTGTAGTGAATTTCCCAATGTAAGGCAAAGAAAAGGTAATATTGAAAAGAGAACCCTTTAATAGATACTCAATTGAATTAAGGGAACCTAATGATAATATGGTCAATGTCATGAGTTTCATTGAAGAAAGAGATATAGGTGTTTATTCTATTTGGCATTCACCTTTTCTATTGGATGTACCTAATGATAAAAATATGGATCTAAAATTAAAAGCTAAGGTAGATGTAGAGGTTGATAGATTTTTGACTTTTGAGTTTTGGACTATGAACTTTGATGGAGTAAAATCTTAGACAAGAGCAGGGGTTAGGGTAATGTTAACTGATATTAATGGTAATTACCTTGGTATACCATATAGATTAGAATTTTCTTGTACAAATAATGTTGCAGAGTATGAAGCTTTATTGCTAGGGCTTAGGAAAGCCAAAGAACTAGGTATTAATTACCTTAAAGTTAGTGGGGATGTTGAGATAATAATACAAAAAATCAAAGGAAAGTACCAAACAAAGCACCCCAGATTAAAGCAATATAAGCAAGTAGTATTGGATGAAATAGACAGATTCTTAGCTTTTAATATGCAATACATTTCAAGAGCACAAAATCACAATGCAAATATGTTGGCCATGAATGCTTCTGGAGTTGATAGCCTTCAAATAGACACTTGGTTTATGGATAGGTTTCCAACCATATCTATTTATAAGCCATTTGTCCCTGATAATGTGGTATATTTACAAGTTTTACATGATGATATACATATTAATGATTTTATGACTTACAAAATGAATTCTATGATATTGTATGTGATGAAAAAGATGAAAAAAATTAAAAAAATATTATTGGAGAACCTACAGAGGTCATACAACTAAAGACCAATAGATTCCCTAGTGATATTATGTCTTTATAAGGCCTATTTGATGATTTCAATAGGGCTTACAAACCACTATTCAAAGAATCTAAAACTAATGATGTCAATATTGGAACAAAAGAAGAGCCAAAGTTTTTAAAATTAAATAAAGCTCTATCAAAAAGAAAAAAATAACAACACATTAGAAGATGTCTTTGCCTAGTGTTATGATGATTTGAGGACATTCAAAACAAATGTTATGTCTCACATAATTCCTCTTCAAGAAGGAGCTAATTTTTTTAGGCAAAAGCAAAGGAAATTCAATTTGACTTTACATTTAGCTATGCAAAAATAATTACATAAACTACTGGATGCAAAGATAATAAGGAAAGTAATATTTTCTTCCTAGATAACAAACCTATTCCCAGTAAAAAAAAAACTGGTTAGATCAGGCTTTGTATTGACTTCAAAAATTGGAATAAAATATCATTTAAAGACAAACCCAATTTCCAATATGGAGAAACTACTTCAAGTAGTGGTTGGGGCATCAGGAATGTCTTTATTGGATGACTTCTTAGGTTACAATCAGATTTCACATAATCTAGAAGATAGATACAAAGCAACTTTCACTACACCCTACGGTATATTTGAATATCTCATAAAGACATTTGGATTAATGAATGCTGGAGAAAAATTCCAGAGGGCTATGGTATTCACTTCCAAGGGCTTAATGTTTAAAATAATAGTAGTCCATCTGGATGACATTACAAGTTTCTTCCAAGCCTCTTTAAGATCATTTCATGCACTTGACTAAAGTGTTTGATAGATGCACAGAGTTTGGTATTTATTTGAATCCTAAGAAACGTACATTTGGAGCTACATAAGGTAAATTACTTGGGCATGTTGTTTCCAAGGAAGTTATAAGTATTGACTTCCAAAGAGTAGAGGCAATATCCAAAATCCCTCCCCAAATAATCTTAAAGGGGTATGTTCATTTTTTGGTAAAATCAATTTTATTAGGAGGTTTGTTATCACTAAAACCCCATTATTAACTTACCCTGACTATTCTAGAGCATTTAACAATTTCTCATTTTTCTAGAACATACTATTGTTGTAGTAATATCTCAAAAATATGAGGAAATAATGAAATACCTATTGCTTTTATGAGTATTATATTGAAAGGTGTTAGAGTAAACAACAAAATATTCATTAAACATATGATGCTTAAATAATACAAAATGGTGCCAGGATTAGTCTAGGGAATCAGGAACTAATCAACTGCAACACACTATTAATAATGGGACGTTCAAATAAACAAATATGCCCAATAATAATGTAATAACTATATGCTAAAATATAAAATATGCTAACATCCCCCCTTATTACATTATTTTGGTAATGATAGAACTACTAGCTATATTAACATCCCCCCTGATTACATCATTTTGCAATACAAAGAGAGTTGCAAAACAATTCAAATTTGACACGTGCAAGTGCCTTAGTGAAAATGTCTGCAACTTGAGCATCGGTGGGAATGTGTTGAAGCTGAATTCGATGCTTCAGAACCTCATCTCGAATGAAATGACATTGTGTGTCAATGTGTTTTGTTCGTTCATGATGGACTGGATTCTTGACTAGGTTCAGAACACCCTGATTGTCGCAAAACAAGTGTATTGGAGATTTGGATGGATGACCCATACTTGTCAGAATGCGATGCAACCATATCACTTCGCACACAGCTTCATGTGTGACGCAATACTCTGCCTCTGTTGATGAAATAGCAACCACCTGTTGCTTCTTGCTGTGCCAAGAGACAGGACCGGATCCTAGATGAAAAATATATCCTGAAGTTGACTTGCAATCATCAAATGATCCGGCATAGTCAGAGTCCGTGTATCCTTGCAAGAAGAATTTGTTGTTCCTCTTGTATTCTAGGCCATATTCCATTATGCCACGGACATAGTGAAGAACACGTTTTGCTGCTTTCCAATGAGTGGTTTTAGGCTCTTGCATGAACCTCAAAATATAGTTGACAACAAATATGAGATCTGGCCTAGTATTGGTCAGATATATGAGACTCCCAATCAACCGTCGATAGAGAGTACCATCTACCTAATGTGAATCATCATATCGCGATAACTGAAGTCCAGTCTCCATCGGAGTTGCCATTGGCTTGCAATCAGTCATGCGATATTTTTCCAACAATGTCTTGGCATATTTTTTCTGAGACACTTTGATGGAGTGCTCCTTTTGGCTGAATTCCAGACCAAGATAGTAATGGAGAAGTTTGATATCGGTCATCTCAAAATATTGACACAAGTCTCTTTTGACAGTAGAGATCATAGTTTTTGAACTCCCTGTAATGAACAGATCATCAACATAGAGTACAAGCAACACTATCTCAGAACCCTGTTTCTTAAAATAGAGGTTTGCATCTGACGGACATCTCTTAAAACCATGATGTAGGAGGTGATTGTCCATTTTTATATACCAAGCTCGAGGAGCTTGTTTCAATCCATTTAAGGATTTGACCAATTTGCAAACTTTCTGCTGTTGGCATTCCACTGCAAATCCTTTTGGCTGAGTCATATAGACTTATTCTTAGAGATCACCATTCAGAAAGACACTTTTGACATCCATCTGATGAACTTTCCACCCAAACTATGCTGCCATAGCACAAATAACTCGAATTGTTGTCATCCGAGCAGTAGGTGCAAAAGTTTCCTTATAGTCAATGCCTTTTGAGCATAGCCCTTTGCAACAAGATGGGCCTTATGCTTATCAATTGTCCCATCTACTTTGTACTTGACTTTATACACCCATTTGTAGCCAATGGGATTCTTTTCGTGCGACAGATCGATAAGCTTCCAAGTTTTGTTTTTCATCAAAGACTTATACTCTACATCCATAGCAGCCTTCCACTGAGGCTCACCGAGAGCAACTTGTACTGATGCAGGTTCAAGATCGTCTATGGAAGAAATAAACACATTATCACTATCAATATCCATATCTTCTGTATCTTTCGTTGGATCTACAGAAAGTTCTTCAAAAGATTGACACAAATCATCAACCCCAGTATTCTCTGTTGCAGCTTTCTCCTATCGAGCCATGCTACGAGTACGAGGCCTATCTAAAGTCAAATATGGTGGAGTAGATAGCTTAGAGTCTTTGATTGTATTTATATACCACTTTGGATTCTTCTTCTTAGGTGTTGAAGAAGATCCAGAAGATCCTCCAACCTTTGATGAAGGAGATTTAACAACCTGAGTTTCCACAAGGTCTAGGTATACATCTGATGTGTTTGCTGATGTGAAAGCCTCATCAAAAACAACATCTCTACTTATGTGAATCTTCTTGGTTAAGGGATCAATCAAACGATAACCCTTATAGTGCTCATCATACCCAAGAAGAATACACTTCAATGTCTTCTCATCTAGCTTCTTCCTTTTCTCTTTTGGTATGTGCATGAAAGCTTTACATCCAAAAATGCGTAGATGAGAAATGGAGGGTTTCCTACCACTCCATGCTTCCTGTGGAGTCATTCCTTGTAGGGCCTTTGTGGGTGCCCTATTTAATAGATATACTACTGTGGTGACAGCTTCTGCCCAATATAGTTGCTCAAGTCTAGCTCCTGTGAGCATGCAACGAACCATTTCCATGATGGAACGATTCCTCCTTTCAGCAACTCCATTTTGCTGAGGAGTATAAGCAGTAGTTAACTATCTTGTGATCCCATTTTATTTCAAGAATGCAAAAAATTCTTTAGAGGTGAACTCCCCCCCTCGATCTGAGCGGAGGGTCTTTATAGAAGTCCCTGACTCCTCAATAGATTTCTTGAATTACTGAAAAAAGCCAAATGCTTCAGATTTCAGTTGAAGAAAGAATACCCACATATTTCGTGAGTAATCATCCACAAATAACTGAAAATACCTCTTACCCCCACAACCGTTGGGAGTGAAGGGACCGCACAGATCGATATGAACCAACTCTAGAGGTTTCTTTGCTCTTGTAGAGCTCTTTTCAAAAGGCACTCTATACTGCTTTCCTGCTAAGCAGTAAGAGCAAACTGGTAAAGTGGTAGAAAGGGAAGGAAGACCCTTTACCATCTCATACTTACTTAACTCAAGTAAGTAACCAAAACTCAAATGTCCATATCTCTTGTGCCATAGGGAAGTTGCCTCCTTTGTAGAGACTGTCATGGCAACATGTGGAGTAGAGATAGTATCTAAGGCAAATAATCCATGCTTATATGAAGCGGTTGCAATGTTCTTACCCCTCCTGGTAATAGAACAACACTTCTTGCCTCCCTCAACACTAAAGTTCACAACCATATCTTTGTCTAGAATTTGTGTGACTGACAACAAATTGTTTGCCAATCTTGGAACATAGAGAACTTTATCAATCTAACACTTGCCATCAAGAAGAGTTACTGAAACAGTGCCTTCTCCCTGAACCTTGTAGGTTTTATCATCAGCAATAGTGACAGGTTTGCCCTCTTTGGCTTCAAAAGACTCAAACCATGATTTGTCACCAATCATGTGCTTATCGGCTCTAGAATCAACATACCATATAGGATCCGTCTGCTTGGACACTATGGTAGTCATGAGAACTTTGTGGGATCTCTCAGAATCCGTGTCAGATTCTTCAACAACAACATTCACTTGTTGTTTGTTCTTTTGTGGTTTGTTTCGACCTTTCTATTTTGATTGCTTATTCTTATGCCAACATCTCTTTGTATCATGACCTTCTTTGTCACAGATCTTGCAATATCTCTTTTTTTGTTGAGGTTGTTGAGTTTGTTTCCCTTTTGAATCCTTTTGTGAATTCCCTCCCTTCTGAAAATTACCCTTCTTCTGGTTCTGCCCTTTCTTGTTGATGTAGAGAGCAGTGTTAGAAGAATCATCTCTCTGTAGTTGGCGTGCTTCCTCCTCTTGAAGCATATTAACCAATTCTACAAAAGTAACTTTCCGTTGTGATACCTAAAGGGAAGTGATCAACACCCGATAAGAATCAGGTAAAGCTCTCAATACAACTAAAGTAAGGAGCTTGTCTTCAACTGGTTCTCCCAAAGAATTCAACTTTGCTTTCAATTCAGAAACTCTGCAAAGAAAGAATTCAACTGTCTCACCCTGCTTCATGCTTAGACTATGTAATTGAGATTGAAGAAATAGAATGGTGGAATAATTCTTTCCCTCATATATAGTATTAAGGGCATCCCATGCCGCTTTACTAGTTGCACAGTCAGCAATATGGGGTTGGACTTCATCAAACACAGCAAGCAAGATGAGCACTTTTGCTTTGCTGTCTAGCTTATCAAAGTCTCTTTGAGCAGTAGATGGAGCTGTAGCACCAGTAGTAGATGAAGGTTTGGTTGTTGCTCCGGATACAACATCCCATAAGTCATCCATTGCTAGGATGGCCTTCATCTTATTTTCCATGGTGTGTAATTAGGACCTTTCAAAAACTGATGAGAATCAGTCATTAGTTTTGTAGACATGATGAAGGTTCCTTATAACACCAATTGGTCCCCCTTTCGATATACCTTTTGCTAGGTCGTTATACCGTACTAAATACCCGCCCTTACATGAGGGAAACTATAGGTATTTAGAAATATCAATAAAAAAAATCACTTTCCCTTACGTGAGGGAAACTATAGGTAATTTTTAGAGATCATATGATACGTGGTACATAAGCAGTACTGAAAGGGAATAGTCTTGTTGATGGCACCTACCATAGAAAGTCTGCAATCCACATGTGTGGGGCGTAACTTCCCCTAAACACTTTGGATTTCAGAACTCTCGTCAGGATTTACACCTAAACACAAGAACTATTAGGGTAATGGATGGAGTAAAAAAATGCAAAATGGCAAACTTATCTCTCCCCGACGATTTATAGAGAACAAGCTCAGACATCGTTGTAGCAGCTATATTAGGCGACGGATACAGTAGCGCAATCACGACAGCTTTACCTGTAAGTGCTGGCCAGAGGTATCACAAATACCGAATCCTGCAGTGCAATAAATTGCACGGATGGGTTTTAATTATTCCGGGGACTTAGGGAGTGAATTTGATTTTAAATTTTAATGTTATAGTGCAAAAAACAAATATGCAACATACAACAAAAAAAATGCCCACAGGAATAACCCACTAGGTGTCGGGTGCAGCCAAAAATGCACCTTTACAATAATGCCAAAATTGCTTTTCAGAAAATTACTCACTTTCCCCCTTTGATTTTTGAAAAAAAAAATACCCCCTTCTTTTTATCTTAAAAAAAATTTCCCCACAAATGATTTTGAAAATTATTTTATAACCTTAAAGTTAAAAAAAATATTAATTTTAATTTATATAGTTTTTAAAAAACCTTTAAAAAAATTAAAATCAAATTAAAAAATTTAATTTTAATTTATAAAGGTTAAACTATAGAAAATAAATTAAAATTAAAAATTAAAGTTTAACTTTAGGAAAAATAATTAAAAAAAAACATGTGGAATTTTTTTTTTTTACCTTTGTTGAAGGGGGTCGGCGGGATTGGAACCCGCGACCTGCAGGCTCCCAGAGCCTTATCGCACAGTCCACCACCAGGTGGACTAGCGGGCTGATCCGACAGGATCAGGGGCCCCCTCATATTTGAGGAGGTCCCGACAGCCCTGCTACTCTCGCTCCTCCTCCTCTCCTTGTCAGTGGCAGGTGGCTGCAGGGGTGGCTTGCAGCCTCCGCTGCTAGCATGGCCTGTAGCCTCCACTGTTGCAGCGGCGGCTGTCACCACCTGGTCGCGCGTGCAGTGCGCGACCTCGACTGTCGTGCCTGCAACGCGACCTCGAGAAGGGGAGGGGGGGACCAACGTTGCGCATATGCATGACATGGTATGGGGGAGGGGGGATCCTCCCAACGTCGCGCGTATGTGCGACGTGGTAGGAGGGAAGGGGGTGGCCGCCCAACGTCGTGCATAAGCGCGACGTCCTCCCAATCATCGCGCGGATGCGCGACGTCCTCCCAACGTCGCACGGATGCGCGACGTGTTGGGATGGGAAAAAAATGTGCGTCACGCGTGTGGGGGGTGGGGGGGTCGGGAAAAACGTCTCGCGTTTGCGTGCGACGTGGGGGGTGGGGGGGTTGGGAAAATACGTCACGCGTTTGCACGCGGCGTGGGGGGTGGGGGGGTTGGGAAAATACGTCATGCGTTTGCGCACGGCGTGGGGGGGATCACGTGATGGGCTGCGCGATCCTCAATCAGCCCAACAAAAAAAAAATTCGCCTTCCCAGCACAGAAATCAATGCTCCTTCCTAGCACAACAAATGCGTCCTCCCAACAAAATACAGCAAACAGATGCTGTGTTCCCAGCAAAAAAAAAAAACCTCTATTTTTTTTTTTTTAAATTGTTGTGTTTCCAGCCAAAAAGAATTTACAGTCGCACGTCCCAGCAAGCGTCTGCAAAAAAAAATTTGCAATAGCTCGGATACCATGTTAGAGTAAACAACAAAATATTCATTAAACATATGATGCTTAAATAATACAAAATGGTGCCAAGAGTAGTCCAGGGAATCAGGAACTAATCAACTGCAACACACTATTAATAATGGGACGTTCAAATAAACAGATACGCCCAATAATAATGTAATAACTATATGCTAAAATATAAAATATGCTAACAAAAGGTGCTTAGTTGAAATACAAATTAATAGAAAAGTAAGATTATGCTCTTATCAAAGAGCTAGGTCACTTTAAAAGCATTTTTGGCTCTAACAAGGTCATGGCTTATATCCCTCATATTGATGTCAAAGATATATTTGTTCAATATGAACCCTTAGGTAGGCCTGCTAGATGGATGGTAAAGTTATTACAAAATGATGTTGAGTTTAAAACCATTCAAATTTTCAAAAATCAAGGATTAGCCAAATACATGGCTAATAAAGAAGGGGAAGATATGCATACTAATGCAATATTCGATGATGAGCATGAGATTAGGATGACTCACATTTCTAAATGCAGATGGTATGATGATATCAACTTTTACCTATAATACTTATCTTTTCCAGATAGCATGCCTAAGAACAAAAAGATATCAGTCAAACAATTGGCTTAGAAATACCACTATCATGAGGGTAGATTGTATTGGAGACATCTAGATGGAATGTTTTTTTTGATAAATTAAGGATTTCATTTAGAACGAGTTTTATAGGTTTACCCAAAACCTTAGTACAAAAGTCATCTTAATAGTTATACTCCCAAACTTACCAAACTAAGGACCCTCAATCCGGACACGCTACTGACCACACTTAGGATAACTCCTGAACAACAAGGCAATTTACATGATAACCTTCGAGGAATAAAAATGAGACATCCAAATAACCCGAGAACCAGAAAAACCGCTAAAAGGTACCAAAAGAGAAACCCAAACATCTAGATGGAATATTATTGTTGTGTGTTTTTGAAAAAAAAGTACCTCAACTTCTAAAAGAGTATCATACTGGTTTTTGTGGAGGTCATTTTGCACCAAAAGATACAACTCAGAAAATCATGAGATTTGGCTACTATTGGGCTTCTTTGTTCAAATATGTCTACCAATTTATGAGAGGTTGTCATAGCTTCTAAATTTTTGTAGGAAAAAAGAGATTATCTGCTATGGCTTTAAAGCCAATGGTGGTTGAAGCTCCATTTTATCAATGGGGGATTGACGTTAGTGGAGAAATAAATCCAAATTCTTTTGGATGACATATATGGATAATAATTACCATCGATTACTTCACAAAATGGGTGGAAGAAACTCCTCTAAAAAATTCAACAAAAGAGGTGATCATCAAATTTATTGAAGAACACATTTTGACAAGATTTGGGACTCCAAGAAAAATAGTCACTAATAATGGGTCCAATTTTACTTCTTTTGAGATGATCCAGTTCTATGCAAATTATGATATTGATATTTCTCATTCTACTGATTATTATTCTCAAGTAAATGGTCTAGAAAAATCTTCAAACAAAAAATTGATTACTAGAATCAAAAGAGCATGAGTAAAAAATATGAGAAGTTGGGATTATGAATTAAAATTTGCTCTTTGGGCTGATAGGATATCTATTAAAAAAAGCACAAGAAAAAATCCTTATGAGTTTGTTTATGGAGAAAAATCAGTATTTACTCTTTATATAGAGAGTCATGCTATTTCACTCCTTCTAATAGATCATGAGAATCTAGACAATCTTCATAGAAGGTTAGATATGATAGTTCAATTGCAGGAAGACAAGAGAAATGCACTTTCTAGGATTAATGAGCAAGCTGAAAAAGTTGCATAGAAATTTAATTAAAAATCAAAAGGAAAACCCTTTAAGGATGGAGATTTAGTGCTTTACTGGGATCCCAAAAATGATGAGCCTAGAAGAAAAGGGAAGTTGGAGCCCAAATGACTTGGCTCATATCAAATTCTTTAGATTGTTGATTAACATACAAGTTGCAAAATTTGGATGGTAGAGAATTCTCAACTCCTATCAATGACCAACACCTGAAGATCTATAATTCTACACCAAAGGCTAAAACATTATGACAAAAAAAAAGTGTGTGTGTGAATTTTTATCTTTTAGTCTAGGTCATAGGTCATTAAGTGTTTGTGTATATAATTTGTCTTAGCTTAGGTCAATCAACAAGAGAAATATGGTGTTATCAGTTGCATCAAATCATTTGTCTACACCTGTCCCAGTCAGATCCCATGTTGGATTCTCAAAATTCAACATAAGAAGTGCCCTAATTTTCTGAAAATCAAAGTATCCCATAGTTTCAATTTTATCATTAGGAGTTCCCTTTATTTTTAGTATTAATTCGTTTATTGAATCAATCATTTTTTAGGTGTGGTTAGAATGTTTCTTATATTTTTTCTCCATAGGTCTTCTTAAGTTGATCTTCAATTTATATTTTAATAATTTATCGAGTCTTCTCTTAAAATTTTCCATTCATAAAGTTTACTAATTTATGATGTTTTTCCCACCAAGGTTCTTAGGATTATTAAATCTACCCCCTCGCCCAACTTTAGTTGTTAAAAGTTTTCATTCTAAAGTCTTCATGAGTAAAATCAAAGTCATTCTATTTTGTCTTGTTTGGTGTTTCTCTTTGTTAAAATTTGCTCACCTTCCCCTAAAATCTATTGTCTACTTTAATCTATAGCCAAAGAGTAACCCAAGTCGTAGATAAGCCCAAAAGATCCTCCTGTTGACTAGTTAAGTTCCCAAATCACTTTGAAATCTATGGTCCACATTGTCTTGACATTCGTTGATGAATCTTAGTTGTTAAATAATTAGTGATTCGTATTCATACTAATACCACCAATGAATCTAGGCCATTAATCTATCTACCCATGAAAATAAAAGTTAAAGTCATTTTAGAAGAATATATAGTTCGTATTTATTTATAAGAACAGATGAACAACCCACATTTGTTTATGAATACAAACAAAGGCCCTTTAATATGATCTATTAGAATATGAATGGTTTATATTTGCCTATTTTGAAAGGTAAAATCTAATCGTCCAAAATTTTCAATGAAAGTCATTCTAAAAATTATGTGGACCGTGTTATTTCATAATCATGAGATGTGTGGTTTGGGTCGCTTTGCTGTGAGACAATTATGTGACCTACATTCATTGAAGAATAAAGATAAAATATTTGTGCCATGGCTAAATAAAAGAAAAATAACTTGGGCCATAGAGATTAATAAAAATATGCATGAAAGGTGCTTAAAGTTTTATGGATGTTGTGATCAGCTTGGGTCAATATAAATGGTTCACATTTAACAATAGATAAATATAAGACTTTTTGATATAGACTCTTCATAAAGAATCAGTGGACTGTAATAGAATATTGCATTCTCATACTTGTCAAAAAAATGGGTGGTCCATGCAAATCCTGTGTCAGGCCTGTCAGAGATTTGATGGCTCGCATTCGCTAACAAAAAATGACAAAAATATTTGGAAGAGTCTAGGAAAAGAATGTGTGTTTTGGATTCATATAAATACTCAAGGCAAAAATGAATGGTCTGAAATAATCTAGGCACTAAGATCTATGGCCCATGTTTTATGTCAAACAAGGATAAATCTCCTTTATTGAAGGTTTGTCAAAGAAAATCAATTGGCCTTCCTTTGCAGGTGAGAAAGAGATCCACAGTCTGCATTTGTCAACAAATAAAGATGAGAATTCCTTGGTCAAACTTGTTAGAAAATATCTATGACTCATGATGGCCCTCATGTAATAAGATAAAAATGGTATATAGGCTATGCAAAGAGTGATCAACAATCATGATTTAAATCGTAAGTCTAATCAATCAAATTAATTTTATTTGACTAACATATTGGGTGGTTTCTTTTGTGTAAAATCCAATAAGATCTAAGGCTCATGACACCAAAAACCTAGTATATCAATGGTTTTTTGTGCTTCCATGTAAACTATCAGATAAGTTAAGGAATTAAATCTATGGTTGTGACCTTCTAAGGTTAATATAAGCATCAATAGTCTGGATTTCTTCAAGAAAAATCAAACAACTCAGATAGAACAAAGACAACAAAGGGTTTATATTGATTAGGGAGATAATTTAAGGCTTTTCAAAAGCTTAAATACAATATTTATATATCAATGACTATAACTCAAAAGGAATGTGGCACACCAACCTAAGATCATAATGAGTGCTTTTATTGTAACAACCCAAAAATCCAACCAAATCGAGAGAGATTTTTTTGTTTTTGTTTTTACACTCATTAGGGATCTAAATATACCCACCTTACATACTTATTCTATGAAGGTGCCTATTAATGAGAAGCACTATGATTAAGTTATATGTCTCATCTCATGATGAGCCAACTTATCCCTTTTGTTTATCAAAGGGTACACCCATCCCTACACCATACATAATTCTATTTATGTAGGTGTATTAAGTGCAATGCAAATAAGCTATTAGTATCATCTCTGTGATGAGCTAATTTATCCTCTTTTGTTTCTAAAATGGTACACCCATATCTACACCATACATAAGTCCATCTATGTAGGTGTAATAAGCACAATGCAAATAAGCTACCAGTCTCATCTCCACGATGAGCTAACTTATCCCTTTTGTCTATCAAAGGGTACACCCATCCCTACACCATACATAAGTCCATATATGTAGGTGTACTAAGCATAGTGACATAATATTTCCTTGCTTCCTTTACCATACATAAGTCCATATATGTAGGTAAGTTTTAGTTGTTCGTCTCATTTAAATGATGAGCCAACCAAAGCATCTATCATTTCGCATGATAGTTCATTCATTGACACAATAACCTAGTTGTTGCTTCTCCACAACTATCTAAGGTTAGGTCATTAAGGTGAAGTTGTGAAACTAGGTTTACCCAAAGTTTCCTTCTAAAGGGATCCCATAATCCCTTATTTTTAACTTTTGCTAACTTTTAATGAATAAAAGTCCTTCTTGCTAACTAGGAGAAGATTCCAAGTATCACTAGCATGTAAAAACCTTTCACATATTAGTAGGGTACTTCTAATCCATAAGCATACATTCAATAGATGTCATTTCCAATCATCTATAATTCATTAGATCATTCATAAATACCACCCAATATTTCTTTCTTAAATAGGGATGCAAATAAGTCTATCTATTTAATTAAGCATCAAATAACATCTACAACCTCATTAATAAGAAATCACATAAAATATGAAATCCTATTTAGTTCCATTATCCTAACATGATAATTTACCAAATCATAACATCATAGATTTTTATCAATAACAAGTAAAAGATATGTTCCATTCATCTAAGATTTATTAAATGCAATATTAAAGAGGAAGATATATGAAGCACACACAACACATCATATATCCAGGAAAATGATGCACCTTGTCGGAGCCATAAATTGTGAACCATACGCCCGTTTGCCTTAAAATTTAATAGGTGGTTTCGTGTGCATGTTCTGCATAAGGATGATCTTTGATCCTCCTAACCCTCCAAAAATCATGTTTTCGGGACCTAAATCCTCCATCTAGTGCCCAAAAATTAGATTTTAGAATAGGTTCCCAAGTTTATTGGGTTTTTTTGGTTGTTAGAAGTTTATTATATTTTGTTATACCTTAAGTTGAGACCTAATATTTTAAATTAAGGTTCATTATTGTAAGAGGAATGTGTGCACCGAATTTGGGTGCAATCCGACTCATTTCTATTTTTAGCAATTTTTAGAAAAAAGATCTATTTTTAGTAGTTTTTAGAAAAAAGACGTTTTAGGGTTTATTTGGTTTTCGGTTGCTATATGATGGATTGTAATATTTTGGAGAAGGGGTGTGAATTCAGGAATGATAAGAATATCGATTTGCAGGTTTCTTCCATTATATTGCATTTGTGTTATGTGATTGGAGTCCATTTTTTTGGTCTCTTGTAGCTGAGTTTACACAGAAAAAACCCTTACAGGAAAACCTAACTTCAAAACATCCCTTTTATTGCATAAGTTTGGTTGTCTCTAATACAAAGGAATCCCATAATTCCTTTTCCAAAATATATGCCAATATAAATGCATAAGAACCCTATAGTTCTTAAGTCCTCAAACCGTGAATTGTTCTTTTAATTCTCATTACAAAATCAATGAGGGAACCCCATAATTCCCTCAAATGAATTTCACATTCATTCTACTAAATATGATTTCTTCCTTCTAATAATTTAAAGGAATAACATATTTCTAAAGGTCTAATGTATCCATAACATCAATACCAAAATAAACACATAAGAACCATTTTATTTAGTTAAAAGCCCACACTTCTAACCAATCAATTGCTTATCAAAATCAATTTATTTAATCAATTAAGAGCCTATACTCCTAATAAATAAAATACTTATCAAAACCTCTTTCTTTAATCAATTAAGAGCCCATACTCCTAATCAATCAAATACTTATAGTAACCACTTTATTTAACCAATTAAGAACCCATACCCCTAATCAATCAAATACTTATAAAAACCACTTTCTTTAACCAATTAAGAGACCATACTCATAATCAATCAAATACTTATATAAACCACTTTCTTTAACCAATTAAGATCCCATACTCAGAATCAAACAAATACTTATCCAATGAAACATCTTATCTAATAATATATCTCTAACTCATTTAATCCAAAAGAAATACATTATTCACTAATATTTTTCTATCACATTTAATCCAAATGAAATACATTATCCACTAATATATTTCTATTACATTTAATCTAAATGAAGTACATTATCCATTAACATATTTCTATCTCCATTCCATCTAAAATGAAATATGTTGTCTATCATATGTTTGTAGTCCATTCTATCTACAATGGAACATACTATCCATCATATATTTCAAGTTCATCCTATCCAAAATGAAGCATACTATCCATTTCAATACCATCTTATATAAAATTAAACATACTGTCCATCATATATTTCAATATTTCATATATAAATTTTATTCCTTAAAACTTAATAAATCCAATCTTTCAGATATAAAGTTTATTCTTTAAAACTTAATAAATCCAATCTTTTAGATATAAATTTTATTCTTTAAAACTTAATAATATAATATTTAATATATAAAGTTTTATTCTTTACAACTTAATAAATCTAATATTTCAAATATAGCAGGAGTGCAATGACTACGAGCGAGAGTGCAAAATTTGAATTTTTTACAAGCGGGAACCTAGGATCAAGTAGATCGAACAATGGTGGAGGATCTATAGGGGTTGATGATGCTAAAAATCTCATCCCAAAGGATAATATTGATGGAATTTAGCCACATGATCCCTCGATAAGGGATTTGAAGTCACGAGGGTCAAGGGGACCCACCAATAGCCATCCCAAAGTCCGACTCTATCTCTTTTGTGGAGATAATTCAGAATGGTCCTTGGATCAATCCTCCTTCCAACCAGGGTAATCCTCTATCTCTTATCCCTAATGGAAGAAATATGGTCATTCCTAAAAGCATAACGGCCACATATATCTCCATGGAATCCCTGTCCTTGGTGGAAAAATTCATAGGTGGAAGATCCGATATGGAATCCATTCGCAAATGGGCCTACTCCAAATCGAAGACTTATGGAAGTATGGAATTGGTAGCCCTCTCCAGAGGGTTCTTCCTCATTAGGCTCAATAATTCAAAGGACACCAAACACATCTTAACTGGTGGCCATTCATTATTTGGTTGAAGAAGTCTCTTTCTCAAAAAGTGGATTGAGGATTTTGATCCTGAAACCCAAAGCATTAATGTAGTACCCATCTGGGTTCATCTTCCAAATATCCGAAACCAATTCTATCATGAAGATATTCTTAGAGGGATTTATAAAACTATTGGTAATATCATTTCCATTGACCTAACAACTAAAGCCAGATCTTGAATGGTGCATGCACAAATTTGCATCAATGCCAACCTCAACTCTGAGCTCCCCATGAATGATAATTTGATATATGGTTTTTTTCATAGATGTCAACTATTTGAGTATGAAAAAAAGATGTTTTTCTTCATTGAATGTCATACCTAATATTATCTTAGAGTTCAGTGTCCAAGACTCAGACCTACCAAGGAGTTGAATAATAAATAGATTGATTGACAACTCAAGGAGTCACGTGGCCAACAAAAAATCATTCCTATGCCCAAGAAAGGTCTTCTTAGGTCAAATCAACATGAGGAAAAGCATACTTAATCATCCTTCTCTACTCATGAGAATGCCTCGGGTAAAATCTTCATCCTCAAAGGAAAACAAATGGTGGACCCTTCTTAGAAAAATGATCATGATAAGGTATGCTCTCTTTTTACCATCTCTAACCAATTTAACCTCTTACCCAATTTGAATGTCTTTGGCCTAGAAGATAGAGATGACTTCCTTTTCCCTAAGTCTATCCAATTCTCTCAATATTTTAGCCTCTGTATTCAACATCATTCTCCATATAGATCTAGACCCTCATCTCCTCCTCCTCAATATCATGTCCATGATTCAATGGTGCATCCTAGTCATAACTCACCCGATAATCCTAATACTCATTTTGCCACCCTTGGTTCACCTTAAATTCATAGCCCAAGTCAACCTAATAGCTTATCCTCCCCTAAATCCTTCAGTCCTAAGCACACAAAAATCTTTAAAAAGGGTCCCATTGATGTTGGAAGTGATAAAAAAAGGAAGACCCTCCATAATGGAGCAAAGGAAAAGGGAGGTTGAAGATGATATTGCAAATGGTACTTAGACAACATTTTTTTCCAAATGTGATTGAGTGGACTAAAGATGAAATAAAAAAGAACCAAACCCTCCTCTTAGAAATACAAAGGAGGAAATAAGTCTTCCAACAAATGTCTAAAATGAAAATCCTCTCATGGAATGTGAGAGGCCTCAATGGTCCAGCCAAACAAAGACTAGCTGCCACCATGAGGAAAAAAATCAGATCTACCATTATCATTCTACAAGAAACCAAAATTTAAAAGAGCAACACTAAGAAAGCTACTAGAATTATATGGAAGAATAACGAGTTTACTGTGAGCCTGGCACATGAAGCTTTAGGAGGACTCTTGTGCCTTTGGAATTCCTCTAAATTTGAGAGGAGACTTATTTCTTCCTCTAACAGAATCACCAATATCCTCTTCTATAACAAAGATACCAATACAAGCTTGGTACTATCAAACATCTATGCTCCCAACACCCCAGATGGTAGGATCACCTTATGGAATACCCTCAACCAGATGAGGACTATATTTTTAAATTACCCTTGGATCCTTGCTGGAGATTTCAATTCCCACTATATACATCTGATAAGATTGGTGAGATGGTCATCTCCCCTAGGAGATATGAATATTTTAGCAAATTCACTTATAATAATGAATTGATGGATGTTCATCTCAAAGAAACCAAATTTACATAGAGTAATAAGAGGATTGAATCTCATCACATTCAACTAAGGCTTGACAGGTTCCTTCTTTCCAATGATGTTGTTCTCATGTTTGGGGATGCCACCCTCTAATCCCTCCCCAAAATTGGATCAGATCATAAACCCCTAGTATTTGAAAGTATCAATCCACCTATCTTCAAGACCCCCTTTTGATTAGAGGTAATGTGGATCCAATATCCAGATCTTAGGGAATGTATTGTTGAGTGATGGAACCAAAATTTCTTAGGACCTCCCATTTCCCAAATTGCCAAAAAACTTAGGTTTATCAAAAGCAATATTAAAGTATGGAATAAATATTTTTTGAAACATATTTAAAAATAAGCAAGCCATCAGAGATAGATTGTAGATCATAGAAAATCATATTCAGCAAGGAAATGTTGACAGTCAAATAAATATTGAGGAATGAAGACTCCTAGCTGACTATCATAATGTTCTTTCAAAGGAGGAAATCTTCTAGAGATAAAATTCTAGAGTGTTATGGCTCAAGGAAGGAGATGCCAAAACTAAATTCTTTCATGCTTTAACTCTCAAGCATTGAAGCTCCAACAAAATAAAGGAGTTGGTTAAAAGTGATGGCTCTATCACAACTAACATTCAAGAGATCAGGTATGAGGCTATCATTCATTTTGAATCCCTTCTTGGTCATAAACCCCATAGCTCCACCAAATCCTATGATTTCTTGCTCCATAATATTTCCAATATCATAACTTCTAAAATGAACATGCAACTCACTAGAAATTTCTCCCATGATGAAATCAAACATGCCATATTTTCCATGCAACTTGACAAAACCCCAGGCCTTGATGATTTCTCTCCTTGTTTCTTTAAAAAATTCTAGGATATTATCAAAAAATATGTGTGTAGAGCCATATAGGATTTCCAGAAGTCAAAATCCATCCCCAAGGATGTCAACTCAACCTTCCTTGCCCTCATTCCCGAAAGCATTGTGTGCAGGATTGTATCTAACCTTCATCCTATAAGTCTATGCAATGTGCTCTATAAAATTATAACTAAAGTAATAATCAATAGAATGAAATATATTCCCACCTTAATCATTGGTATGTTTCAAGGTATAATTGTTCAAGGTAGAACCATTACAGATGACATTATTACTATTCATGAACTTCTAAATTCTATTTCCCGAAGTAAAAAGTCTAGGTTCTTCCTAAAACTTGACAAGAATAAAGCTTTTGATAGGGTCTCCTAGGAGTTTCTTTTCACTATTCTCCTAAAGTTTGGTTTCCACCACGAATAGGTTGATGTCATCAAATCTTGCACTACTTCAACCTGGTTCTCTATCATCATCAATGGGTCTACTACTGGCTACTTCCCGAGTGCTAGAGGGCTTAGGCAAGGTGATACCTTATCCCCCATCTTGTTCATCATCCTCATTGAATCCTTAGTAATATCCCTTAAATTAGCATGCTCCTACAGAGCTATATTAGGTATCAAATTTACTTTGAACCTAAGATCCATCACTCATCAACAATTCATAGATAATATCATTTTGGCTACCCTGGCATCTATTTTTGAATCCAAAGCCATTAAATTCATTCTCAACCTCTATGAGGATGCTACTGAACAAATTGTGAACTCCATAAAAAGTAAAATATTTTTTATTAATACCCCCATAGCCTAACAATTAAATATTGCTCTCCTTGAATGCACTATAGCTAAGCTACCCTCATATTACCTAGGCCTACCCCTTTTCATAGGTAATCCAAGAGAAATCATGTGGAATAAAATTCTTGAGAGACTCCATAAAAATCTTGTTGGGTGTAAGGGAGCCCTTCTAATTCAATCTGCTAAAGCAACTGTCATCCTAGCCTACCTTCAAAGTATACCCATCTATTATTTATCCATGTTTAAATCCCCTGCAACCATCTATACCAAAATTGAAAAAATCCAAAAAAGGTTCATGTGGTCAGGTTCAAACAAAAAAAGAAGATTCCCCTTGGTGGTTTGGGATAAAGTATGCTATACCAAATCCCAATGAGACCTCAATTGTAGGAGAATAAAACAATGAATATGGTCCTTATAACAAAGCAAACCTGGAAACTATTTACCAATACTAGTATCAAGTGGGTCTCCATTATCAAAATAAAATACCTTCAACACCATAGTTTCATGGAAGAAATTATTCCCCACCATGGCTTTGCTGTATGTAATTCTGTCACCCAAACCGGATCCTACATCCAAAAAGGTGTTAGATGGTATCTTGGTAATGGTTAGTCCATTGATTTATGGAAATACCCTTGGGTTTTTGACTATCCTCTTCTTGATGATCCTGATCTCACTGGAATAAAACCTCTTACTATTCACCTCTTTGGTAGCAATGTTTCTCACTTCATTAATCTTTCCCAAGGCCAAACCTCTTGGATATCTATCCCTTCCTTCAACCTTATAAGGGAACTATATTCAACTACTAACTCCCTATCCACCCTAATTAACTCTTATGTAATTTCTACCCCAGGGTCACCTAACTATCCCATATGGAAGGACTGTGATAGTGACATTTTTACTATTAAGTTTGCTTACCTTTTGCAAGACAACCCTTAGGCCTACCTGATCCCTGCTAATCTCATTTGGCATAAAAAAATCATTCCTAAAGTGGATTTGTTTTCCTGGTTGGCTACTCAAAATAAGATCTTAACCATTGAAAATATCATCAAATGGGGTGTAATCATTCCCAACCACTTCTACCTATGTTTATCAGAGTGGGAGTCAACCCATCATATTTTTATTGACTGTGAGTTTTTTGAAGCAGTCCTTAGCTTCCTCTTAACCACCTTTAGCATTGTATGGGTTCGTCCAAGATCTCTGGTGGACTTATTTACCCATTGGCCTAATCTCTTCTGCAATACCATACTTAAATCTCTTTGGAACTTCTACCTTCATCACTTCCTATGGCAAGTGTGGCTTGAACGTAACAACACAGATTCAACTAAAATTTGAAACACTAAGAATAAACCAAAAAGTACCATTAGTGTTTAGGGCACTACTAAAATGTTGAAAGGAATATATTTCTCCCTCGAAAAAGGGTCAGGCCCCCTTAGTCCTTTTAGAAAGTTTTAAAAGAAACAAGAACAAAATAAACGAGCTTATAAACAATGTTATAAAAGCTAAGAATGCCTCTATTTGTCTAGAACAAAATATGCAATAACTTAAAACTAAAATTCACAGTGCGAAGAGAGTAATTAGAAGGAATAAAGAGTAAGAAAAATCAAATAAATAATAATTGATATGTCTGCTATGTGGTTGAAAAATTGAAGGCATACAGGTTGGTATCCATTGTTATAGGTGAAGACTTTTTTGAATGAGATGACAACCAACTATAGGAGGGTATGAGCTTTCAGACAAAAGTGAGGTAGCATGACTATAATGGAGTAGTTATGGGGTGTAGATGGTTTGTGATATTATGCAATAGAAAGTTGGTATAGATAATGAAGTAGTTGAAAAAATTTAGATAGTTCATAGTCCCAAGTGATGGAGAAGGTTGCATGTAGAGAAAGGTATAGTAAACTTTAGATGACCTATGATTACATTAGGAGACATCTAAGGCAAGCACCAAGCAAAATACTATAGACACTAGGTTTTAGGATAAAATGTACGATGCTTATGGTATAATGAATAAATAAATTTGATAGTCCTCATAAACTAAGGTGATATAAGATAGAAAATCAACTAATATTGAAATTGATAGAGCAGTACTAAGATTTTTTACAATTAACTAAGTGTTAGTTAATAGTATTAGAAAATACAAAATGCAAGTTTCCAACAACTCTGGTAGAAGATTCAACTAATGTCCAATAGTTTTTATAATGGCCAAGTGAGGCTGGAGTTGGTAGGTAACGCACATGAAGACACAACATGAGAAAACCATGGCATATGACTCGTCTACTACTGAAAATGATTATTGTATGTCTCAAGTAGAAAATGAGGGAATCAAAGGTGTAGGAGTAGGTGATATCCTTTCATCATCATTGAAAACATGCATGATCACTTTGAATTATAGTGGATGGATACAATCACCCACTCCTACTTACTTTAAATGATATCAATACAACTGCTCACTCCTGCACCTTTGATGCCCCCATTCACTACCATAGGAATATGATTATCATTTCCAACTATAGTATGGTTGTACAATATGGTTAACTCATGTCACATCTTTGCATGCCTTACATGCCAGCTCTTTCCTAACTTGACCATTATGAAATTTGTCAATCCATTAGTTGAATCTCCTATTTAAGTTATTGGTGACTTGCCATGTTTCTTATCCAAAACTATCCCATAATGCCTATAAAACTATACAAGGGAGAGGGTAATGTTGGTTGCCATATTGTGTCATAGTGGGAATGAGGCTAACTATCATAATATGTGTCAAACAATAATTAATTTCTTGTAGGTGTGGCCAACCATTGAACACTAGTTGTCGTTACATAGGTGATAAGGACTAATTTTATTCATTTATAGGAATGCGTTAATCCTAAGATACCTCGGTTAAATGATTGAGATGACACAATATTACTTCAATATGTATATGTCTTATCCTATATCTATGTTTGATGTGTTAATTACACATAACACCTAAGAGTTGTTTAAGATCCCTAAACTTAACCTTTATTGGCTTCTCTTAAAAAAATTGAGGAAAATACATACCAAATTATATGCAAGAAATGGAGATATGAAGGCAATAATTATTTTCCAAATTAGGAATGCAAAAATATGATAATGATGAAATAGCTACAATAGTGCAAAGAATAAAGGAAGATGTAGAGAAATAACAATGATACAAAAGCAATCATAATATGGAAATAATAAAGACACATAGAGAAATAACAATAGTGCAAAAGATAACATAGATGCAAAATATAATGCTAATGTAAATATTAGTTATTCTATTTGAAAGCAAGAAAAATTGTTGCTTCTCAAAATGAATATGTAGAAGAAAAACAAGGGAACATTCACTCTTTCTTAGATTAAAAAACTATAAGCACATTATACTAGAGTTTTTACAAATATTTTGTCCTACTATTAAAAGTAAATATCATTTTATCCTATGGCTACCATGTACCATATATAGTTTTCTTAGATGCAACAACTATAATGCAACTGAATAAGCAATGCAAAAATTTATTAACAAGCAAAAAATGAAACACAAAAAGGGTACCTAGGCATTTATTCATAGGAATTAGTGACAACATTGTCCCACTAGATCCTACACAACAAAACAAAGACAATCAAATAAAATTTAAAACACAAAAAAACCAAAAAATACCATTAGCGTTTAGAGGCCTACCAAAATAGTGAAAGAAATATTATTCTAACTTGGCAAAGGGTCAGGCTTCCTTATTTCAAAATATTGCGAAAGTGACAACAACAAAATAAATGACTGTATAAACAATGTTACAAAATCTAACAATACCTCTATTTTCCTAGAATGAGATATGCAGTAACTTAAAATTGAAATTCATAGTGTAGAAAGATTCACCAAAAGGTCAAAAAGCAAGAAAAACCAAAGAAAGAATAACTGATGTGTCTATTATGTAGTTGGAAAATTTAAGGCACACAGGTTGCTCTCCATTGTTGTAGGTGATTGATTGTTTAATAAGGTGATGACTGTCTATATGAGGGGATAATATTTAGAACACTAGTGAGGTAGCATGACTAGAAGTGAGCAGCTATAGGATGTGGACGGTTTGCAATCTTGAGTAGTATTAAGGTGGTGTAGAGAAAGGAGTGGTTGAAGGCTTTTAAATAGTTTTGTTGTCCTAAGAAATAGATAAGGTTGCACATAGAAAAAGGTAACAACAAACTTTATATGGCATATGGTTGAGCTAAGAGATAGCCCTGAGGTAAGCACCAAGCAAAATCCTACCACCACTGGGTGTTTGATGTTATATTTTGAATATTTAATACTAATGCAAATCTCACAAGGAAATCATTATAGGATTTAATATAATGAAGTTGCAATATAATGAATCAAATATAATAACAATACTCATAGAATAATCATATAAACATGCTTACAATATTTCACATAAAATATTGAAAATACTATTGAATAAAGGTCTACTAATGCAAGCATAAAGCTATGCACATTTGATGATAATTACAATGCTTTGTCACAAATATATAATTGCATGTGACTTCTCATATGTTGCACTCTTGAACTTCACACTTCTTTACAAATCTTCACTTTTCTATTCTAATAACATATGTGCACACTTACATATTGGACACTTGTGCACATTTACACTCATAACACTTGCACACATATTTACATGATAGTTGTGTGTTTCATGCACATTATGACATTACATAAAATATTAACTCACACTCTAATCTAAGACACAACTCTAATCTAATATTTACAATGATGTACCAAGGTGGTACATTATCATGTACCAAATAATGTAATATTCTCCAACACCCCTGTATTACATTATTTGGTTATTGAAGATTTAGTCTTCAATATGATCTTCATCCTTAATGTGACTTTGATCTTTGTCTTGTTCTCCTTATTTCTTGTCTTCATTTTTATTTTAACTTTATGTTCTTTAGTCTTTGTACTTTCTTGAGATTTCACATTGTCATTAGATTCTTGCAAATGAATCTTCTCTTTACCTTTGTCCTTCACATCATATGTCTCATATGTTTCTTTCTATATAGAAACTTTTGAACATTCAATTAAAGCATCATGATAATATTCTAAATTAGATGACCTTGGAATATCAATGTTGCCAGAAGAATTAAATATCTATTCTAAAAAAGATCCATCTACTTTTGCTTTCTTCTTAAGATATTCAATCAGCTCTTTTTGTTTCATGTTCTCTTCTTTATGAAAATTAAGTGTAAGAAATACCATATATATTATGCTATCACAATCTAAAGGTATAATTATACTATCCTTTCCATCATTAATCACTTCAACAATTATTGCATGTAGAGAGTATTCATATGTTTCAAATTTTTCTTATATAGTTTCACTATAAATCAATTTTGAGACTAGATCTAACTTTCCTTCAATTTTTGCAAGCAAATTTTTTATGCCATTTACTTTTTCTTTTTTATCAAAATATCTAGATCTATTGAATTCAATGATTCTTTTGCAGTAGACATCCTTGTGACTCCCTAGGTTAAAGTAATTCAAGGTTTCTAAGATTCACAAACCTATGAAGTTAAATTCCTTATGTCTCCCTAATAATTTAAAAACTGATAAAGGAAGAATTTTATAAATTTAATATTCCTAAATTTGAAGTAGACTTCCTTATCTCTCCAAGATTAAATAATTTTCAAATATTCTATAAACCTTGAGTTTCAAGAAATATTAAAATAAAACCTTTCAAATAATTTAAATGACTTCAAAAAATTTATACTAAGTAATATTAACTTTTACTTATTACTCCATGAATTCTAAAATCAAATAATATATTAACTATTCAATTAATTAACTTATCTCTCCAAATTAAACTTTAAAAACTTATAAAAATTAAAATAAACCTTATCTCTCCTTAGAACCTTAGAAAAATTTAAATCAAAACCCTAATATACCTCTGCTTGGAGTTTGATATTCTACTAGTGATTCTCTATTGCACTATCTGACTTTGTGAATGATGTCTTGATGGCTTTGGGTGTTTCATTGTATTGCTACCTGTCTTGAAATGTATGACAAGTTTACACAATGCAAGTGCTTTATTGAAGCACATTGGAGGGCATGTAAATTGGACATTTCATGCACTCAAAAACTATCATTTCTATTGCTTCTAATATTTTGCTTTTCCTTGGCACAATATTCATTCGCCCAATGCTCAGTCTACATTTTATTGATGCATTGTTGGTTACATTGATTTGGTTGGCATCGCTTGAATTTCTTTTATGTTGCACTTTATAATTTAGGTTTTTGATATGTCTCCTCCTTAACCAAAATGCATTTCTTTATTTATGAAATTTTATACAATTCATGCAAGTGATTCTCTGACCTCCTTGAAATAACATTCCAAGTTGAATCATTTCACTTGGCTCTGAAGAACACAAGCTTATATTGAGAGGGGGGTGAACAGTAGAAGATAAATTTTTTTACTTTTCAATCCAAATGATAACAACAAGAATATCAAAGCAATAATAATGTATAAATCATCACACACATGAGAGACAAGTTTATGGACCTTTGTCCAAAGGAGACACCAATATCCTATGCTCAAGTTCATGGACCTCTATCCACAGGAGAACTCTATCCCCACTGTTATGGTTTATGGACCTATATCCATAGGAGAACTCTATCCCATTTTCTCTAGTTGGTTTCAAAGCCTTATCTCAACTCTTCTCAACTTTGATCAAATCTTCTCAACTTCTTGTACTAATATGTCTCACACCTGTTCACAATTTTACCTCAAACCTATTCATAAATTTATCTTAAACCTGCACAAGTCTACCTCTAGCCTGCTCACACACCCTTCTTAGAATTTCTCATAAGCATTTTGAAAATCCTATTAAAAATAGCTGACAATCATGCTCTAATATGCTCAATATCTCTGCTCAACTTTGCTCTAATACATGCTCAAAAATTATTCATAACGCATGCTCAACAACCATTCATAACACATGCTCAACCACATTCAATGTCACTCAAATCAATGTCCAAAATCTTCACAAATTCATTCAAACAATGAAGCATAATTTGTTATCAAACCCCAGCACATGTGTTTCCAATATCATCTATCAATTGAGTTCAAACAATGAAGCATAACTTGTTTCACAAACACTAGCTCAAATAATTCCAACAATGCACATATACAAGGTTAGAATAATAAATTATATCCTAAGTTGTTACTAGGATAATTTGTATGGTTGAGATTAGCTCAGTTAGTTATGATCCAATGGATCAGATTGTATGCCTTTTCTATTTAATCAAGGTTCTTTTCATTCAATAACATAAAGTATTTATTTTTTCCATCATGGTATTAGAGCGGGCTTTCCCTACCCTATGAGCCTAAGGAGCTTTTTCTTATGGGGGGATTTCCCTCCCTCAATTTTTTTTCCCAATTTTCCCCCCATTTTTTTCAAAATAGGGAGTATGCTCTCCATCCTTTGATGGATGGATCAGAAACCAGACCTTTGAAAATTAATGGTTGCCATTTTTTTGGGTCATTGATGGGGAAAGTTTTTGGTTAGTTGAGTTTTATAGGTTTATGATAATCCTCTTGAAACCATCTCCATTTTTTCCCCCATATGTATCCATCCACAGAAGTAATTTATCCATGGAGAAATAAAAAATGGGATGCCATTAATGGCTGCCCTTGAAGCTTTAGTTCTTGGAGCCATATTTTTAAGCCAGCCCCTGTTTGAGTTTTCTGAGAGGAGTTTCAAAAATTTTATGTGTGTTGTTGTTCAAAATTCTATGCACTGAAAATTTATTTAAAAAAAAAGGGTGCAGCCACTAAGACTTCCTAGGTGGTCACCCATCCCAGTTCTACTCTGCCATGGGATTCTTAACTATAGAGTTCTATTGGTCTTCACCTCCAGGAGACCTTCATATATCTTCCACGACCAATGAATATGGTGAGCTCTATTTGATGGACTCACAATACACGGTCGATGTGATCATTGCAGCCCTTGGCTGCACCTAAGATCAAGCTTCAGATAAGCCATAGTGCTATTTTAATCTCTTCAAACTCAAAATTTGTGGTGCTTCAAAATAGCCAACTACTGCAAAGCCCAACGCCTATAGGTCCAATTTTTTCTTTGAAGTCTTTTTTATAAAAAGCTCTTTTTTCGATCCTGTAGACGTCATAGACGAGCAGTAAGCACAATGAGTAGGCCTGACGCTTGTTAATGACCTCCTGCCATGCAACCGATATTGGACCTCTTGAAGGCACGCGGTGACAGAATCCAGTATTCACTGGCTACAGATAAAGTGGTATTTTACTACCTTCTATCATGGGCTTATACTGTGTAGAGTAGATTGGACCTCTCAAAGGTAGTGGAGATTAGATATTTTCATTTAGTTAGCATCGGAGCTAAATGGTGGCCTTGCTAGCATATTATTTGGGTTCCTAGAAATAAAATCGGTGCACATTGCTATTCTACAGAGATACTGGTGATGGTGTCTCCACGATAAATTTTTTTGAATATGAAGAGGCGAACACTTTCGACAACAATATGATAAATGGTGGAACTTGATGTTAATATCGAAGATTATTTTATGCGATTTCATGGATGGGTTCACCTGTTGCTAAGATGGTTGATTTTGGGACTGTGATTTGTTATTGGCACATCAATATCTCCTGGCAAAGACTACACATTTAGAGTGGAAGAGATCACCTATTTTTGTGCAGCTCGATCAGAGATCTCAATAAATTTTAGCAATTATGAGATCTCATTTAATTTCTAGCCGTTGATTTAAATTTTATTACTCATATTGATTATATAGGGGTGGATTTAAAATGTTAAGGACCAAATATTTTGTCGTTTCCTTGTTGTGGTAGTCGCCCATGATGATATTTTTTTAATGGTGCATGCCTGTATTTTCATTATCAGGATGGATATGCAAAGGAAGCACAACGAAAGAGCCATCAGCGGGACAATTTTTTTCCCAGATCTACCATTTTTTTGATTGAAGATATGGCCAATTTGATGTGGCACAAAATAATGTCATCATTGGTAGAGAAGGGATTAAAGGGGAAGCGCGTTTTGGTGCACGTAGGTATCCATAGAAGGAGGGCACCAAATGGCAAAGGAATATTTTTTTTGCATATTTTGCTACAGCTTGATGCCTGTGATGTCAGCGCACCACGTATTTTTCCCTCCAATCGATGTCACTTATATTTCAAAAAAAAAAAAATTGAACTAGATCAGCTTGCTTGTAAGTGTTGTTCGAGGATCATAAGGTGTGCAACTACAAGACCATTGGGGAACAAGTGGGTCGATGCTTGTTACAAGGCTGTGTCTATTTTTTTTCTCTCCTACTGTGTCATCTGAGATAAAGAAAAACTCCACTTGGCGGTAAATATTCTCTCTTCCATTTAGACGTCACGATGTGGCAACTCTTTGCAAATCACCTCTATGTTTTGAATAGCCCTCTAAACATGAATAGTGCATTGTTTTTCTTCCTCTCATTTCTATTTTTTTCACAACATTGTGTAAATAGCAGCACACAACAAGGGAGTATTTGGAGCTATAGCATTCAGTAAAAAGCCTTGGATAAGCATCCACTCATAAGCCAACTTAGACATTTTTTTTTCAATTTATAGTTGAGAAATGCACCCGGTTTATCTCACCAATTATCCCTCTAGAACTCTCACCGTCTACCTTTGATAAAGCTTCTCTACAATCAATAAAGCATAGGACTATTTGCTACTAGTTGTTCTGCAAAATTAATTTTCTCCTGGGATGCGATTGTACCAGTGTTCTTGGAGCATAAATTCTATGGATCGGATTGGAGTGATTGTGTCTGGTTCATACTAGTGGAAATCGATCTTGGAATCTAAGGTGATGGTAGCAATTTGGGCTGTGAGCTAGTAATGGCATGCAATCTCTACACGTATTGCAGTCTTAGGATGATTTGATTTACAAATAATATTCTTTTGCTATTTTTCTTGCCATGTGTGGTATCCCACTTGTTGTTTGTTACGAGTGGTGCATCTGAGTTGTTATAGTTTCTGATTTTTTATTGCTTTGATTGCTACCTGATGTTGCATGCCTATTTCCTCCAAGATCCATGTCGATGGCAAACTATTATTTCAATAGCAGACTGTTGTGTTTGACCCTGCATGTGCTGGCCCCATAAAATTATATACCATGTAAAGGAAATTTTTCTTATACTACTAAAATATTTTTTAACAAAAGGGGCACTATTAATCTCAAGGGTATTAAAAATTCTATTGGTTTTGGATTTTGTAAAAACTCCCAAGTTAAGCAATTCCTTGTAGAGTAGCACTCGAATGGGTGGCAACTTGGGAAGTCCCGAAGCTACACACATTTAAGGTCGTTATTTTTTGCCATTTTGAAGCTTCAATTTGTATCCAACTATAGGCTTATTTATATTCGTCAAAAAAAGTTTTTGAGATGGACAAGATGGTGCAGTCCATTTTTAGTTTTGAAACTATTTTCCATATTTTTTTGTGGCTCAAAATATTGTATCATGGAGTGCATTCTCGGTTGAACCCGACACTCCCACCATTAGTGACTTTTGTTTGTTTCTTGTCCACTTTCTTTGGACCTTGTTAATCATCCCATTGTGTTCATATTGGTGGAAGCCACTACTTATGCTTGTGGAGTCAATTTGGACATCCCTTGCGATTCGTGTGGTTCTTTCCACACTATTTTCACACTCTTCTTTTTGTGAGACACTTTGGTTTCAAGGGGTTTTTTTAGTGACATTTTTTTAGGGTTCACCACCTTGATATGTGTCACAAGCACCAGTCTAGGATTGCTTTCATTTTGGCGATGAGTCTCTACTTTTTTTGAGACATCTGATGGATCCTTTGCAGGCATCTTGATGGAAGTTGTCCTGGGGGGGTTGAAGAGGACATCTTCCTTCCTCTCCATCCTCCATGCACATATTCCTTCTTCTTCTTCTTCTATTCTGGTAGGTGGTTTTCTCCCTTGGGGTTTTTCATCATTCCCCTTGTTTTGCTATTTGTCCTTAGTTTTAGACCTTGTTAATCAGCCCATTGTGTTCATATAGGTGGAAACCACATACTCATGCTTGTGGAGTCATTTTGGACTACCCTTGTGATTTTTGTGGTTCTTTCTCCATCCTATATTCACACTCCTTTTTTTGAGACACTTTGGTTTTAGGGGAGTTTTCTTTAGTGATATTTCTTCTTTTTGATCACATATTGTACATGAGTACCTTATCAGGCCTTGTTGTTGGGACTCATACTTGTGGATATGCCACTTGTTTTGGTTTTGTTTATTTTCACTACCTCCTAGTTTCACTGAAAGGGGGGTGTTAGATTATCCTAGTACCACTTAAGTTGGGTGTTAGGATAATAAATTATATCCTAATTTGTTACTAGGATAATTTATATGGCTGAGATTAGCTCAGTTAGTTATGATCCAATGGATCAGATTGTATGCCTTTACTATTTAAGCAATGCTCCTTTCATTAAATAACATCAAGTATTTCCTTTTTCCAACATACAATCCTTATTTCTCCACCTTATTATTCAAAAATATTTGCTCAACCAAACACCTTAAAGAAGGAAAAATATCACCATACCTCAAATTTACCTCAATGATCTTTTGTTTGTATAAGCCTCTCTTAAACCTGTCTTAACAAAATATTTCCTTTCCTTTTATACTTCAAAATAGGTTAGCAAGTTTCTCTTATAACACACTCAAAATAAGGCCTTATCAAACTTTACAATCTCTTTACAATATTCCAAAATACACAATATCAAAAATCACTATTTACACCTTATTACTCCTTATTATTGTTTACCTTATAACCTTATATAATAGTATTAATAAATATTATAATATTTCCTTTTGAACCTTAGACTTCAAACTATTTCCCAAGAGACTTTTATTTAAACCTTTGGCCCTCTTGTTTTTAAAATTTACCTTCTAAACCCATTCTTAAACCTTTTGTCCTCCTTGTAATAATATTTAAAAAATAAATATTATAAACCCTTTTATTTTAATAATTTCCTTTCATGTCTTACTTAATTCCATGGGCCTTACAATTGAGCACTATACGAGAAAAGGTTCTAAATTTCCCACTCATCATAGGATTTTTAATGTTTTTTTTAAACATTGGCTATTACATTACCCTCAGTGCATCACTGTGTCTTTACCCCCTAAACCTAGGCCAAGCCCTATTAAGCCTAGTTCATCCCAAATGACACCCCAGTATTTAGGCATCCCTAGGCTCTCAACCAAGAATCATAAAGTCATTGAAACTATCCGTAACCCCAGAGCGAATCTCCTAAACCTAATCCTAATCTAGAGTAGAAGCCTAAGTGCTCCTCTCTTCGTCTTAAGAAATTAGTTCAACAAAAGAAATCTCTGGTCATCAATTCTAAAGATGACAAAAAGTACAACCCAAATCATTGCATGCAGATGTTCATCATCAACTTCATCTCCAATTGTATCTCTCATCTTATTGACCTACGCAATGTTCTTAACCTGTATTTTTTTAGGACATCCTTTACTGATGGTAAGAACAATGATCCTGTTGAATATGTTAAAGTTGCAGCTGCTCCTGAGGATGACACTAGAAAAGCTAAAAATGCTGATGTGGACAGTTCCAATGATGAAATTCAAGATGTCGATGTTGAACCTGAGGAGGAAGCTTAAGTTATGTTGTTCTATCTAGACAGGGTCCTGGTTGCTTCTTTGTCACTTGCAATTTATGCTTACTGTTGTTTTTTTGTTATGCCTAAGGATATCCTCCTTTTTGCTTTGTAGTAAGGACTGCCTTTTGAGGTCAACCTTGATGATCGGGTTTATCATTGAATTGTATCATGTTTCAAAACATTTTGGTCTTTTGGCTTGTACAGTTGTTTTGTAATCATGTTTTGGGAATCCTACTAAAACTCACTTTTAATCTAAATATTTTAATTGATCAAAAAATTTTTTTTTATTTCATAGGAGATATACCTTGCCTTGAAATTTATCCATAGATTGCTATCAAACCCATGTAGAATATGCTTGACTACCATGTTATTTCTGCCTCATGAATCCTTTGACATCAATGACAACTCAAAACTCAATTATGCTAAATATTTCCAATAGGCTCATGGATGTTTCATTCTTATCAATGTGGCACTTCACTATTTGGATATTCTCTAATTTAGGATCCTTTGAAATGTTTCATTCTTCCATAATGTAGTATTCAATGGTGTTGGCACTTTTGAGCCATAGTGGAGTTATTCTTAGGTGGCACTGATTAGAATGGTGATTTATTTCCAATGATTGTATACTTATAAATGCCAATTAAAATAAATTTACTTTGTCCTTTCAACTACTTTGAATATAGCAATGCTTCATTGTCTTTGAATACTATCACCCCTTTGGATGATGCTTCATTTTCTAGGTGCTTTCTTAGATGGCATTTTAGTTTCCTTGAATGCTATAACCCCTTTGGATGATGTTTCACTATCTAAGCACTTGCTCAAATGGTGTTTCACTATCCAAACAAATCTTGGATGATGCTTCACTATCCAGGTTTGTTCTCCACTTAAAAAAGAGCTATGGAACTAGTTTTGTTTTTGAGTGTTCCCTTTGTTATTTCGTTGGCTTCGTTTCCAAATATTCTCTTTGCTTATGATTATAGCTTAGATTTTTTGATGTTGCTAAGACATTAACTTCTCTTTCTTAACACTAGTTTTATTTTTTGACTTTCTCCTTGCTCGATATTGCTAACTATGTTATAGATTGCCAATGCTATAGAACTAATTTGTCATGGTGCTACTTTGGAACTAGCTTACTATGGTACTTCTATGGCACTTTCTTTCTATGGTACTTCTATGGTGCTACCTTTTTATGGTACTGCCTTGCTTATAGAAGATGTTATGAATACTATCAAAATCTCCTTTTTTATAGCTTGTTGATTTACCAATATTTTGCTTTCTATGTATATGCAGGTGATATTCGTGGCACTAGTTTATGCAAATATAACTTCTTGACTATTGCACTAAAGAATAACACAACATATCTTCCTTGTTGTCTATCCTTTCATTATATTTTGCACTGCAACTCTTTAAACTACTTGTCCCTCACTCTTCAAATTTTCAATCCTACATTTTTAAAACTTTGTTGTCTTTCTTGTCTTCAATGATTGAATATTTTGCCTTCTCTCTTTCACTTTGTTGTTTTTCTTTTTCCTTGACTAAATATATTGCCTTATCTTTTTCACTTTAAATTGGTGGCCTCCAAGCCTTGTTGTTGTCTTCAAGTATTCTTATTATCTTGAAGTCTTCTTATTGCCTTCAATTCTTATTGTTTTTCTTACGAGATTTATAATGATCTTTCCTTGACCACTTAATCTTGTTGTCCATCTCTACGTAGTATACTTTCAAACTATCAAACTTTATCTTGGCCAAATCTTCTTATCTTTTCTACTTGCTATCTCTTCTAAGTATATGGTATTTTTTTATTAAGAACCACTATCTCTTATGATGGACCTCTCTCAAATGGGTCTTATTCCTCTATCATCAAACTTCAATGGGACCTTCTCCTAAGGGTATCCTCTTGTTGTCTTCAATGTGACCTCTTTCAATGGGTCTCCTCTTACATATTGCTCCATACCTTAAAATTGCAATATGTAAAAGGTAAAATTTTCAAGGATACTTACCTCTTCCATAATTGGGTCATCTTACATTGATCATGACTCAAGATAATATTGTATCTACTTCCTAAAACAATCATCATGGCTCAACAAAGCATCATAATCTATTGCAATAAATCATGGATCAATCATAATCACCCATCATCAATTCATCTTCTTTAAAATTAAACCACCAATCTTGTGTCATAAATTTTTGCATTGCACCATGTTTTCACACAACATAGTACAAAAGGGGTAAATGTAGACACCTAAAAATATCATATTGTCTCTCATTCCATCATAACAATAAATAAATTTTCAAAACATCCTTAATTTTACATTATTTACCTAAAAACACTATTCATCACCTTAAACCCCCTTGGTCACCTAAGCCCTATCCTGCGTTTAATCCCTAGTCATCATGCAACCACCCCTCTAGCCTAACCTAGGGACACTTCACCCTATCCCAACCTTGGTTAACCCTTAACCTTGGTCAAAAATCCGTATCATAGTCAAATCCAACCTTGATTAAACTCTTAAACTTGGTCAAGCCACAAAAGTCAACATTAAACCTAGGGTCAACCTGACTCTAGTAAGACTTAAACCTTGCTCCACATATCTTTCCATGAGCATTTAACATCATAAATGACATTTGGAGACTTTTGGCTTTCAAAGCATTGAAAGCATGGGTGAGTCACCTTCCACCTCACCTTGGTCAACCCCAAACCCATGGTTAACCCAACTATGGTTAGAATTTAACCCTTGCTCCACTCCACATTCCTATGCACATTCAATACCATAAATGACAAATGAAGACTTTTTACATTATGGTATTCAAGGCATTGAAAGTTTGGATGAGTCATCCTCCACCATTCTATAATGGGGAGAAGACTTTTGTGACTCACCCATACCTATTTATTTCATGTGGATGGGTGATGACTTCTCTCACCCAATTCCATTTATGAGGTATGCCACCCCATGTCACCTCGAGGGACCCTTGTAGGACACTTTAACCCCCCAACCTTACCAAATATTATAAATAGATGATCATTTCCTCTATATTTATCATCTATCCATTTACATACCTAAACTCTATCAAAATCAGCTTAGACTTCACTAGACTCAACTATCACTCACCATAAACTCCCAAGGAAATCCACATGTGCTTATTTACATCCCTTTTACTTTTGTTAATTGCTCCCAATCATAGGTACAAAGGATCACCAAACATAGATAAAATTTGTAACAACACCAGAAGGGCCCCTACGACTCAACAAAATTTTGTTTTGAATAGCATAGTCAAATTTGTATGGAGGGGTACGATTCTGGCATTCGTACCTAGGGGTACAAACCCAAAAAATGACTAAATTTTAACATAAAACCCTGCAATAGATCACAAATATTAGGTAAGTATCTTTATTTTATCAATTTTCAATCGTTTCAAGCATTCAATCATGTTTTAGACTAGATATTTGAGTTTTTTAGTTTGTTATTATAAGGGGTCTGATTGAGACAAGCCCCCAAACATTTCTAATTATTTTTGTAGGGTTATGCAGGTTTAGAGGACCCACATAGTTAACAATGGTCCACGAGCAGTAAGCCCACTCACCTTGAGGAATACAAAGAAGAAATCTGCGATTATTTACCATTTCACTGAAAGAGGGCTTCCCTTGTGGAAGACCCCAATTTGTAGCCACCAATGGCGAGTTGTAAAAAGGACATCTTTTGTAACACTCTTTTTTAATATCAAATGCAAAACAACATTATTTGTACTTCATATATATATAATTTTATGAAGATTATATACTTAATTGTGTGTGTACATATGTGTGGTTATGTAGTTATTTTTTATAATTATATGACAAATAAATAATAATAAAAAAACTGAATTAAATTAAAAAAATGATTAGATAAAAAATTGGAAAAGATATTGAATGACATCATTTTAACTGGTTCAATTCTTAACTTTTATAGAAGAAATCTAAGTTCAAAACTTGCAAAGCCATACATACATAATCTCAAGCTATTATAATATTGCTATGTAGTCACAATACGACTATTTCAATTCCATATAAGCTATTACTAATAATAATCAAATAAAAAGTGAAAAAGACATTACTTATATTGGATGTTTTATGTGGTATAAAGAATAATTCAAATTTTTTATATGGTTATGGTTATATGGTTTTTGAATTGAGCTCCATCACTATTATAGGGCATCTAAATTATTTAGGTTTGTTGGATACTTTAAATAGTATAGTACCAGTTCACTTGTTATGAACCTCTCTTCTCATTACCATAAATTATTCATCAAAATGCAGATATATACAACATGCATCCATAAATAAATTGCTCAATAACAACCCACACAATAAAATAGATATTAATAATACCCTTGAGGTAGGGCAACATAGTGCAATGCTTATTACAAATAAATTGCTCAGTAACAATCCACACAATAAAATAGAGATTAATAATACCCTTGAGGTAGGACAACACAGTACAATGCTCCTTATTGGAAGGAAGCCACTTCACAAGATCTCCAACTCCACGAGCCGACTTCTACCAAAAATACTTCATATATGATCTCTTTACGATGGGGTACATCTCTCTTTATATAAGAGTGTGATGGTTCACCTTCTATGAGTTACAAAGTGCATAATAATATGATGATATTTATTAAAGGTTACATATGACAATATTCCCTAATGGTTACATATATAATTCTATAACATGCATATTTCTAACATGTGTTCTTTCTTACTCAATAATTAATTTATGTCTCATACCATTATACAATACAATATTTAATTATTAAGCACCTATCTTAGGTATCAAATATCACTCAAGTTATATTTTTTGGTTACATAGTGAATTGGTTACAGCCATAATTTTTAGTAAATGCCAACGGTTCAAACCATCAATGAATACTTCCAACAAACCCACCGTCTCGTTAACGTTAACCAGCGTGAAATAGAGACCGTCATTTACACAAGGTTCGTACCATCATCATCGGTCTAGCACATCACTCAGAGGAGTCAGATCAGACTACTACCTACGCTAAGCTGGGCGCACCCATGAGTTTTGAACCTAGGTCTCCTCTTGGTAAGTACCCAAGATTACCAATCCACCTATCCCCACAGACTCATCACTCTTGTTATATGACTATATGTTATTTTATTTTTTATTTTTGTATTTACATGGTGGAATCGGTATCAAATATCACTCATGTTATATTTTTGGGTTACATAGTGAATTGGTTACAACCATAATTTCTAGTAAATGCCCGTAGGGTTCAAACCATCAATGACTACTTCCAACAAACCCACCGTCTCGTTAACGTTAACCGGCATGAAATAGGGATCGTCGTTTACACAAGGTCTATACCATCGTCATCGGTTTGGCACATCACTCAGAGGAGTCAGATCAGACTACTACCTACGCTAAGCTGGGCACACCCACGAGTTTTGAACCTAGGTCTCCTCTTGCTAAGTGCCCAAGCTTACCAATCCACCTATCCCCACAGACTCATCACTCTTGTTATATGACTATATGTTATTTTTTTTTGTATTTACATGGTGGAATCGGTAGCCGCCACGAATCCGGTCAAGCTGTCCAATTTTTATGGTCGTCACAGTATTTTGCGTTGTCCGTCCTGGAAGCCACCACATAGATCTTCGCGCAGTCCGTCCCTATAACCACCATGCCACAATCATTTTAAACCTTTTACGCAACTGAAAGCACCAGGAAAGGGACAAGCGTTCAGTCCGACGAGGCCCGAGATTTGAACCTTGGACCTCCGTCCCCCTTATGGGATTTGGATGAACCAATTGGTCTACACCTCGGACCTAATATGACTATATGTTATTGAAATAAGTTTTTTTATATTATATAGTCATTAATAATATATTATAACTAGAGCTATCATAATATAAGGATTTAAATTTTGGTTGTATATTATGATTATACTTTTATTTTGTTGAATAGTGTCTTTAACAATTTTAAGAAAATGTTACTAATAAATTAAAAATATCAATGAATATAATTGTTATATGGCTATATGTTCTTGAAATAAGTTTTTTTATATTATATAGCCATTAAAAATATATTATAACTAGAGCTATCATAATATAAGGATTTAATTTTTGGTTGTTAATTATGATTATACTCTTATTTTGTTGAATAGTGTCCTTAACAATTTTAAGGAAATGTTACTAATAAATTAAAAATATCAATGAATATAATTAGGTGAGTAATTGGTGAAAAATTATAATTTTTAATCTTAGGAGTAAACTTTTATATTTATGAAATAAATGAGATGAGTGGCTAAAAATAGATATAGAAGACAATGTGAATTATTTTCTTATTGATTTATTGGATTGAAAAACATATACTGATTTAAGCAATTAGTGGAATTTGTGGAAAAGGACAAGTTTCATACGATAAATCAAGGTTTCGATTTCATGGATAAACTTTAATAACTATCAAATTAACTTTAACAACTATTAAATAGTATGAATTCAAATGATTAAGAATATCAACTTTTAATGTAAATTTTTATTTTAGTTTTTGGTTCAATGTGATATGTTTTTAAATTGGTTATATGGGATTTAAATAGGTTCTAAGGAGATTTACATAATTTGACTATTTTTTTTATTATTATACTAGAGGAATCTGTAACTTCTTACAATTTTCTACGTCTCTTTGTGGGTTCGAATCTTGCACCTTATCGCTACTATAACCTCCAGTTGCATTGGGTAAACCTTTTACATAGCCGGTTACGCTGACGCAACACGTCCATCGATATTATGGGGCCTAATGGATTGTAAACTTGGTCTCCACACTCCTACAGAAGCATTTTGACCGTTGAACCAAGCCCTCGGACCCAAGGACTATTATGCATGTATCACATGGTAATATTTGAACCTAAGTTCACTATAGATTGAGTGGGTCTAACAGTAAAACTTTAAAACTTTAAATAATGGGATAGAATTGCATACCATGCTTCAACAATTACATATCGATTGCATAGGTTAGATAAACATATATTAGATAAATAATGTCCTTCATGAGTGCCACTTCACATGGCCTATGGTTACATGTCACATAAACATTAAAAATTATTTTATCTTTACCTTTATTGAAAATTGAAAATTTTAACCATTTGAACTCATGCCATTTGATAAGGCAATGTAATTTGTGAAAATACTATGAAACAGATAACAAAAAGTAAGGATTTTTTACACCATAACATAAATTTAAAATTATTAAATTAAATAGAGTTCAAAATATTAAAAATATAAACTTCAAAAGAAAAGAAATGTTGAAATCTTGTAGAACTGTATAAAAAAAATATTAAGATGATATAATAATATCATTATGGTGTTTGGTTGAAATATAATATTAATGTAATAAAATTAAATCTATTTTATATCATTATTTTAAAAATATTTTTAATTTATTTTTTTTAATATTATAATATAAATAATAAAAAATAATTAATTTTTTATAAAAAATTTGAAATATGTATATTTTATTTTCAATGTGTAGGATAACAGTGAATATTAATAATATATTTTAATTTTATAAATTAATTAAAAACTTATTTTTCTAATTATTCTCATATATATATATATTTTGATTGGTTGAAAGGGTGTTGAAAGGTCCATGAACCTTGTACAAGACAGCCGCGGGCCTCCGAAGAGGGAGGCAAAGGGGAAGAATGGCGGCAAAGAAACGAGACAACTCGAAAACAGCGAGGGCCACCTAAGGTAAAGGCGCCCAGAGAAACCAACTAGAAAAACTAACTAAAGGGAAACATGACCAGAGGCTAATCAGAAAAAGGGAAGCGAAACTTAAACAGAAAAATTCACCATTTGGAAGTGTTGTTGTTGCTCCACAACGTACCCCAAAATTGGGGACCCACCTTTTTTGCATGTTTTCCAAGAAGACCGAAGAGACCCATATGCTAAAGAACAAAGAAAAAACAAATCACCACAAGAAAGAAAGTATCGCTATATATAATTTTTTAATTTTAATATATAATGTTTTTTCAAAAAAATATTTTAAAAAATAATTATCACTTTCAAACCCACAAATTTGATTATACAACTTGCATAACGCAAATTTAATAATAATACAAAGTTCCACCCTCGGTAGCAGCCAGGTTTCTTCCTTTCCTTAAAATGGTGTTAGTCCTTAATCACGAGTTTGATGTGAGGAAGGTTTGTTCTCAGCTTTTCAAACTCACTTTCTGGCAGCATCTTGCAACTTGTTACATTCAACTCTTGTAGAGTGCTAAGCTGGTTCAATCCCTCTGACATCTTCTTTACTTTTGGTAATTCTGTAATCCTCAATATTTTCAGCATCGGCATTGCTCCATTCTCTAACTCTGGCAACTCTTTTAAGTTTTTAATGAACCCGATATACAGCTCTTCCAGCTTGGGAAACCTCCTGTTCTACCAAACTCCTTGGGCAACTCATTGCAACTTTTATTATCATATAGTTCTAGTTGTCGTAAATTGGGTAATCGATCCAGCCTTGGTAACTCTTCCCAATCACATGACCATAACCAAAGACTGAGGAGGCTTGGGAAACTAGAAAGGCAATCTGGGAGAACATGCCCTTGTAACAAAACACTTTCGAGTTCACGCATTCTTTCCATGTCACTTGGAAGAGGAGTTCGAATCTCTGAGTATTCACTTACTAAGAAGAGTTCCCGCATCTTCTGCATGTTGCCAAAGATGCCCTCCGCAACCATTTGCACTTCATCTGAAGCTCTCAATTTTCCTGTGAATGCTCGAAGCTTTGCCAAATCTTTCAAATCTCAAATCATTTCCACCCAACAAATTATACTCCTTAGGTAGGCTGAGAGTCTCCAAAGACGTGAGCAAAGAGACCGCTTTAGGCATAAATTCTATTCTAAAGCATACTGACAAGTCTAAATAAGTCAGACATTTAAGTTGACCTATTTCCATGGGCAACTTCTGCAACCGCTGACACCAACTGACATCCAAATACTGCAGATGACGGAGGTGACCGACGGTTTCTGGTAGCTCTTCTATGTTTGACCGGTAAAGATTGAGAACCCTTAAGTGCTTCAAACTTCCTAACCTTTGTGGCAAAACACGGATTGCAGTCTTCCTCAAGTCCAAGACCCTCAAGTGTTTGAGATTCGTAAGGAAATCTGCACCTATCTCTTCCAGATCTGGGTTTTCAGACAAAAGTAACGTGCGAAGAGATTCGAGGCCTGCGCTGTTTTGCAGGGTGATGTGCGATTCACATGCCATCAGCGAAGCTCGTCGACGGTCACTCAACTGTTGCAGACGAAACTCACCGGTGTTTTTCCCCGCTTGGAAAAAACACCTCATTTCATTCTGCGACTTGTCAAGAGCCATCTCTCGAAGCAAGTCATGCATTTTGCAAGAGGAAGCTCTTCCCGCTTCTGTGAAGTCCGTGGCTTCAAGGAGACAAAGATTGAAAAGTTCATTCAGACGACCCTCTGCTACATCGGAGGGTTCTGTCCTCTCTCCGCCACACACAATTCCTTCCCCAATCCACAATGCTTTCAAAAAATTGCAATCTATTTCATAATCTTCAGGAAATGCAGAGCAAAAAAGAAAGCAGAGTTTAAGGTCAGAAGGCAAAGCTTCGTAATCAACTCCAGGACGGGCATAACATCGCGGCTGAGGTCCACTTTGATGAGACGCTCCAATGCATCCTTCCATTCCGTGGGACGTCGCCGCCTAGCCATGGATGCTGCAACCGTCTTGATGGCCAGGGGCAGTCTTCTACATTTGCCTTCTATCTCCCGAGCAACATCTTCAAGTTCTTGAGGAGGAACGCCATTGGGTGGAAAAGCATGTCGGCAGAAAAGTCTCCAGCTGTTCTCCTCAGATAAACGGGGCATATCATAGATCTCGGCACTCAATTCCTCTGCTACATGTCTGCTGCGAGTGCTGATGATAACTTTACAACCGTCCTCATCTGGAACTCCGAGATCATCCAGCAACTGTCTTCCGCTCCAAACGTCATCCAAAATCAATAGAGATCTTTTTCCTCTCAAGAACTCGAAAATGCGATCCCTGGCCTCTTCAGCGCTCATGTATTTTATTTTGTCATAAAGGGATTCCCTGGGGGATTCGTCGATTTCTCTGGCCAACCTCTCCTGTAAGGCTTTAGGGGAATAACTTTGAGATATGGTAAGCCACGCAGACTTGTCAAACTTGCCACGTTCAGCTTTGAAGACGTGAGTGAGAAGGTGAGTCTTTCCCATCCCACCCATGCCCACCACGGCAATCCGTCGGCGAGGTTGGAAGTGAGAGGGACTTTCATCAGATAACCAGCTGGTGATTTCAGCTATGCTGTTATCGATTCCAACAGTTTCTGACTCGTCACGCAGGAAGACAGTCCTGCGCAAGGTTGTCTCTGCGCTCGTATTGAAGGCCGACTCAGAATTTGCAATCGCTGCAAGCTGAAAGGCTTGAGAGCGCTCTTTGATTTTTGCAATCCTATTCATCAACTCATCTACTCTTTTCCCCATTCTATGGCGGAAGGCAAGGTTTGAAGCAGCAGAAACAGCAGCAGAAGCAGGGCTGGCCCAGGAGAAGCAGCAGCAGCGAGGGCGAGGACGAGGATAGGCTGACTCAGCAGCAGCAGCAGGGCTGACCCAAGAGAAGCAGAAGCAGCAGCGACGACGAGGAAGAGGATGGGCTGACCCAGCAGAAACAGCAGCAGGACGAGGATGGGCTGACCCAGCAGCAGCAGCAGCGTCGAGCGAGAACGATTGGCACTCCTCGAAGAGATCCTCGGCATCGTAGACCACGTCTTGCAGATCGAGCAACCAATCTTGAATTAGCGCATTTCTCTTGCTCTTCTGATAAGCATCGCTCGCCCTTATTCGTCTGACTTCATCTACCAACGCACTCAAGTTCTGGTGGAAGTGGAAGAGACGATCTGCCTCCTGAAAAGCTTGGTCGGCCAACATAGAAGACAGTTTACCTACAACGCTTCCGACTATTGCGTCTGCCATAGCTGCTTTTGACTAATTTTGGGCCTGCCAGGAACAAATCCCTTCCTTTCTAAAGGCCGAGTAAACTCACACAGAGATGTTAATGCGGAGGAGATTCAACACAGAAGATGACTATTGACGAGGATGAGGAGACTACGAAATATAGGGGCAGATGGAAGCAAATAAATTGCAGACTTTGCTCTAGCTGGGCACCATATAAATATCAAAATAGAGAGATACATACACTGTAAAGCAGAAAATTCTGTAAAGCTGAATAATAGTACAATGACACAGGGAAATATCACTTCAAAAGGCCTTTACAGCGTATAAAATTTAATTTGAGAATTCTGGCTTGTCCAAGTTGTTAATTATTCGAAAGGAAAAGACGTGAGCGAGCCAAGTAAAGTGAGAATAATGGTGGGACCAAAGAGGAGCCTGTTCATCATTCCTTTCACTTTTACACAATCTAAAATGACATGTACTACAAGGATTGGAGTGGGTTGAATAAGAGCCGAGAAATTATGTATATATCTTTTACACACTATAATAGAATGTGAAAAATCCATAATACCTAACACACTAATACATCAATTAGGTGTTGAGGATAGATCACATAATTGTGATTGGATTTGGAATAGTCTACTAGGCAAGCCGTAAACATTATTATTCTAAAGATGGATGTGGGGCCGGGGCCAAAGCAAAAGCCAAATGTTCCCTTTACCTACAACTTTGGCAAAACATTCTTATTCCGAAGATGGATGCGGGTCCCAAAGCAAAAGATAAATGTTCCCTTTGCCTAAACTTTTGGCGAAACACTATTATCCTGAAGATGGATGTGGGACCCAAAGCAAAGGGTAAATGTTCCCTTTGCCTACAGCTTTGGCGATCCCAATCCTGATGTGCATGAGGACGCGAATTGTCATAAGATAAACTTATAAAAGCAAGGACGCCAATTATCATAAAAGAAAATTAAAAAACTCTTAATAAACGAGTAAACTGCTCGTGTAAGACAAGGGTGGTTCGACCCCTGAACTTGCTGATCCCACCAACATAAAACAATCCCAATGTTTTTTTTGGTTTGGATTGCAGAGCATAAATAAAGATGTTAAAAAATAATATGAATGAAGGTTTTAAATTAAAGATGAAAATAAAATATAAAGGATTTTTAATATTAATAACTGATTTTTTAAGTCTCAAGATTTATTGTATCATTATCATTTTGATATGGTCCAAAGCTATTTCCTTTCACTGTACTCGGATTCCTAAATTATGCCTCTGAACTTGTAAACGAGTAAACTGCTCGTGTAAGACAAGGGTGGTTCGACCCCTGAAGTTGCTGATCCCACCATTGGAACATAAAACAATCCCAATGTTTTTTTTTTGGTTTGGATTGCAGAGCATAAATAAAGATGTTTAAAAAAAATAATAATGAAGGTTTTAAATTAAAGATGAAAATAAAATGTAGAGGATTTGTAATATTAATAACTGATTTTTTAAGTCTCAAGATTTATTGTATCATTATCATTTTGATATGGTCCAAAGCTATTTCCTTTCACTGTACTCGGATTCCTAAATTATGCCTCTGATTTTCACAAAATTTCTCCTCTTTTTTGTTTTTTCCATTTAGATGGGTAGTATTATTATTATTATTATTATTATTATTATTATTATTATTATTATTATTTCTTTCGTTATTTTTTTACTTATTTTACTGTCTTTCTAGCTTTTCCATAGTTTTTACACCTACATTTTTGAGTGGTTTACCGGTAAGGATGCCACTTGCATTATCGATGATGCACTCAATAAAAATAATATAGTTATTTTATATATTATTAATAATTAAATTATTTAAAATAAATAATTAAATTTATAATAAGAAACAATATAATATTCTCGTCTTTTATGTAAATTGAAATAAGTTTTATATTACTCAAAGGTATACAACATAATTAGAGCTATGGTTTTATGTCACCTTTTAATTGTGATTAAACTTACATTTTCACATTTACAATTACAAAGCTCACAATATCTTAGTTGTAGATACAATGAAAACTTTATTTTCATTTTTTATTATTTTTTCAAAAACCTTTCATAACAATGAAATGAAGTTATATTAGTCCTATAAAGTTTGAGCCAAATACACCCCTAAGGCTTGGAAGCTTTGGACATAGCTTAATAAAAGAGCAAAAGTTAATGGTTTCAATTATCTATTCCCTCATTTCTTATATATTTTTGTAACCTAAACGACTTTCTCAATTGCTTTGTGTTCATTTTGTAACCTAAACCATTATTATTATGCTCCTTTGACATAGTTGTCATTTCCATCCTTGGAACCATCTTTTATTTCTTTTTGTGATGAGATTCTTTCCACTCATTTCACCTTCTTTATGGATTTTTAGTCATCTTCACACCCACCTTTTTCTTTTTCTTTTTTCCCTCTGGAGGGGTTTTATCACTAATTTTTTCCTCCTTTGACATGGTTGCCATATTTATCTTTGAGACTGCATTTTCTTTATTGTGATAGGAGTTTTTCCACCCATTTCACCTTCTTCGTAGCTTATCTTCACACCTACCTTTTTCTTTCTATTTTTTTTTTGGATGGGTCTTATCATTCTTATTGTGCTCCCTCGACTTGGCTATCATATTCATCATTGGGGTTGTCTTTTATTTCTTTATTGTGCTTAGATTCTTCCTACTCATTTCACCTTCTTCATGGTTTTTGAGTCAACTTCACACTCATCTTTTCTTTCTCCTTGTTTTATTGATTCTTCTCACTTATTTCATCTTCTGCTACTTCTAATATTTTTAATATATTTTTTTATTGTTATGAACTCTTCTCAATTACAGGTTTCTTAATATTTGTTATTCACTTTAATTAATCTTAATGAAATTTGAAGGAGGGAAAAAAATCAACTAATGCCATCAACATTCGATAGGTTAATGGTAATAAAAAAATGTAATATATAATAATATAATTATTTATATATTATTAAAAATCAAATCATTTAAAAGAAACAATTAAATATATTTATTAAGGGCTGTAAAATAAAAAGTTAACTAAAAAATTAAAACTATTTCATAAAATGATTTAAATATTCATTTTTATCCTTGTCTTTCTTCAATAAAAATAACCTCCATCTAAATTAAAACAAATTTTACATCACCTGGTCATACAATACTATTAGAGCTATAGATCCATATCACATTTTAATTGTGATTGAACTTCTTCGTGACTACATATAAAAGCTCACAATATCTAATTTAATTGTAGATGCAATGAAAAATTTATTATTATTTCAAATAACTTTCATAAAAATGAAGTTATAGCAATTCTATAAGGTTTGAGCCAAATTGTCTAAAATAGTTCTTAAGCCCTATTGCCCTAGTTTTAAGGGGTAAATTTATAATTTTCTATGTAATTAGAATTGTTGGCCTAATATTTTGGGAGATTCATATGGATTTGTGATAATTGTAGCATATTTTGAGTCTTTTGGAGGCTTGCAAGAAAAATATTCAAGATGTGTTTTAGTCAATTTCTCTTCCTCTTTTGTATAATTTATTGAGCTTATTCATTAAGATCTAATATTTCGTAATCTCTTCCTTCTTCTATTCTTTATCTAGCTACCCTTGGAATTTTGTTACAACTCTTATTTTATGCAGGTTCATGCAAAGTCTCTTTTAGTGATTGAAATTAGGTGGTCCACAAGCAAGAGGAGGTATTTAAATAGGGTAATGCATATCATGTAGGTAGCAAATCCACCTCCCATAGGAAGAGAAAATAATAAAAAGGATTTGCTCAATTTTGATAGTTTTGATAGTTTGCCCAAGTTTTGTAAACCGTACAAGTAGGGGCAAACCGTACAACCAAGAAGGCAAACCATACAATGCAAGGGCAAACCATACAAGGTGCACTGAAATGCAATGAAATGCATGAGAAATGTAATTTTAGGATGAAATGGCGCATAAGTTTGCTAATTAAGGTTTTAGACTTAGTAAAAGTCTAAATTTATGCATTCTGTTATGGATGGGTAGTTGAAATAACTACTTGCATTATGAACCACTTTGGAATGAATTGGGAAACGTTATATAAGGCCCCATTTTCAAATTTGTAGGTATGTTTGTTGCTGGAGATATATTGAGTATTTACTAGTTAGAATCCAATGAGATAGATTGTTAAGTTCTAAGTTATTGTAGTAGATTGATAGAACAACCATATTGTAATTGCATTTATGATAGAATAAGACACAAATGAGTATGAATACATTTGTTACAGGTTGTGTATGATTCTGGCACTAATGGATGAGGATTTATGGTTTAATATTGATGCATGTGTTTTTTGGTGAATGTTTGGATTAGTTTTATGCATTGTTGCAACATATTGTAAGAATCTATCACTGGTGAAGCTTGAGGAATGATATGTGAGCATGATAGTACTTAAGAGGACATCATAAATCTTACTATATGATTTGTAGATGCAATCAATGGAATTGAATCTCTCACAAGTCGCGTTAAGATGTTTTACATGTTGTTGATAATGGATTAATTGACATATTAAACCCTTACAAAACATACCTAAGAGAGACTAGCACAGTAGAGTATATGATTTAGCTCCTAGTTGTACCTTCATTTCATACAAATCGTACACCATTTTTTGTACAAATCGTATAAGGAAAGCTTACCCGATTTGGCAAACCAGGCGATTGAGAGAAACTTAACCGATTTGGCAGTTTAGAAAAATTGACTTGAATGGCTACAAAAATGTGTACAAAAGCCTCCAAAATTGAGTTTGATAGTTTGGATGTGTGTAAAATTGTACAAGCCTTGCCACTGTACGATTTGGTATCATACAGTGTGCGAATTTGACTTACGTATAAGCTATTCATTAGGCGTAAAAGGGTAGTTTGAAGGAATATATGGTTGTAATATTTGGAAATCGAGTTGGGACTTATGTATTGATAATTCTAAGCCCTATAAAATACCTCCCCACTGGGAATACTATACCCCTATGCTATATTTGGTGTCATTGCCTTATCGAATCTGACATTTTTGTTAAAATGGATCAAGTTGATGAAGTGTGAATACTATAAAACTGGAGGTGAATGATGAATACTAGTGCACAAAGTCATAGGATATAGGAAGTACAAGAGAAAATTCTAGTAAAAAGTAGCACGAGGATTTATCATAGAGAAAACACAAGTAACTCAGACCATAGTACTCAAGAACCAGAAATAGAACAAGTTTGGACATTCGAAGAAGGAGACTTTGAGGCATTGTTAATAGAGACATAAGACGAGGAAATAGAACTGCCTAGCGTAGAGGTAAGGATTGACATAGAAAAAGTACAAGAGGATGAAGAGTGGATGGTGACACTTGAGAAAGCGACATAAGGGTTGCAAGGGAGTGTAGAGGATGGGAGTCAGGCACCAAAGTAACAGGTCACGAGGTCTCAAGAAGATAGACCAAGACCATCTCTCTCACATCAGCGAAGGAGGTCACAAAGTGAAGACACACGAGAGTTTGGTCAACGAGTGGCGGGAAAGAACAAGATACCTTAAATAGAAACTTTTGACGATAATAGAGTTAGACACCCCAAGGAGAAATCAGTTAAATATTCCATGGGAAACCTCAAGTGATAGTGACGATTCTTTGAATATGACTAACAAGGTAGCCAAACAGATATGTCCACCATTTTTAGGTGAGAGTAAGGAAGACCCCACAAGACATTGAAACTTGTATAACCATTTGGAGAGCAAATGGTGTAGATAAACCAAATGATTGGGTAACTTTATTTCTTGGTAACTTTATTTCTTGCTACCTTGATAGGATTGGAAATTGATTGATATTTGAAGAGAGAAAATATCGTATATTTTTATACTTGGAACCAGATAAAGGAGAAGTTCATTGCAGAATTTTGACCTTGGAAGGAAAATGGAGACATCGTTACGAAAATTTGCATGAAAAAGAAAAAAATTGATGAAGATGTGAAATCTTATAACTATAGACTAGAGCAATTAGTCGTAAAATGTAGATGCCTTTTGCAAATGTTCTAGTAAAGTAGTGGTTTGTAGATGCATTACTTCTAAAGTATAAGAAAAATATGAAGGCAGTACCATCAAAAATATATGAAGAAGCAAGGAAGCATGCAAATAATTTTGAGAGCGAATCAAAATAGATGTTTATAGGAATTTTATCTCATCCCAAGTCTAATGATTCATACAGTGGAGAAGATGACACTATACAAATGATAGTAGCATCATTTCATCAAAAGAGTGATATTATATTATAAAAGAATAAAATATCAAACCTAACAAGAATGACATTTGGTGCACATAATGCAAGATGGAAGGTCATACAAATGTGAAGTGTTAGAGGAATGACTATTACCACAACTGTAATGTGATAGGACATGAGGTAATGCTATGTCTGTATAATGTAAGAGTAAATCCACAGGTATTGTCAATCCAAGAGCAAGAAGAGAAACCGAAGGCTCAAGGAAGCGGGAAACAAGCAACAAGTGATGATTATATAAATAATAGACGAGGTGGAAGACCGAATTAAAACAATTGGCAAGGAGGAAAAATTCATTTGTAGTATGACTCGAAAGGGAGGCCGATCATACAGTGTCGCAATTTTTAAGAATGGGGGCATTTTGTAAAAAAATATCCTTAACCTCGAATGCTAGAAACATCGTAAGCAAGTAATACACATATGTGTAGATTGTGTGGTCCGAGGAACCACAAAGAAGCAAATTTCCCAAAGCAAGCGAGTTCAAGTAACCTGTAGAATGTCAGTTATATACACATTGAGGTTCCTCAAGTTAAAGAGAAAACCAAGAAGTTTCAATTGTGATGAGGAATCAGGCTAAGAAGGATAAGTATCCAAAGCCAGCAAAGGAAAAGCAATGTTGGCAAGTAGAAAAGAAAATATTGCAAGAAGAATCTGATAAGACTAAACGAGTAGAGTCAACAGTCGATAAGGAACTGAGAAAACCATCAGACCAAGAGATAGTTGTGCAAAATATAGCATCACAGGTTTTGGATACTACAATAGATATTAAAGTATCAAACCTGTTAGAAGCTATTCTAGTATTGCAAAAAGCAATGGTGGAAAAAATACAACTGCATAAGGTGATGGAAGTGCAGAGCAAACCAATTCAGGAGAAGAAGCGATAGGATTAGTTCATGAATCCAACTATATTAATGATTTATGTGGGAAATAAACCTCCATTAGTTCATATGGAGATCCTAGGGCACAAATTGATACAAGTAATTATGGATGGAGGATCCAGTGTCAATGTGCTACCTGAAAGAACATGGCTAGAACTAGGTGCTCCATATCTATGGACATTGAGATTTCGATTATATGGTGCTAACCAGAATGGTATCAAGACAAAGGGAGTCTTGACAACACAACAAGTGGTGATAGCTGACCAAGAGTTTATCTTTGATTTTGTTGTGATTACAATGGAGAAGCCTACATGCTATGCTCTCTTGGGGAGAGGATTCTTATGAGTAGCCAAAGTTAATCACAACTGGGGAAAGAATAAGATCACTTTTAAGAAAGGATAGCATAAATATATGATTAATCTAGCTAATCAAAAAGTTAGTGAGGATGTAGCTACGATAGATGAATCAAAAAATTCCTCAGGAGATGAAGTGTATGAACCTGATGGAGAAGGAATGATGTACCTAGATGAATGTAGCAAATATGAAACCATATCTGATAGCAGACTTCTTCATTAGAAAATGGAGGAGTACAAATTTTTTTAGCCCAACTAAATTTGTATTGAGTTAGAGGAGATCAAGGAAAAACAAGACAAACCAAAAGTTATCCAGGAACCTAAGAAGGAAGCAGAAGATAAATGGACATTTAAAAAAAAAATTATATAGTATACAGTAGGAGATGCGAAGATTGATACAAGGCTAGCACACCCAAATAATGTACAGAAAGCAGCAAGTGAACCAAAAAATATCACTTGAAAATATTAGATATTAGTTGTTGCACGAGGAGAATACTACAAAAGAGACTTCTAGAAAAGGATCGTGGTGAAGTCAGGAGATAACAGATCTCCTTTGCTAGATTTAGGACTTCACAAAAATAAAATGCCATAGAATCCTTGATCCAAAAGAGAAGGCCATTCAAGCCTTGATCCAAAAGAAAATTCCACAAAATCCTTGATCCAAAAGAAAAGGCTACATAAGCCTTGATATTGAAGAAAAGGTCACATAAGCCTTGAAAAGGCCATAGAAGCCTTGATATTGAAATAGGTCACAGAAGGCTTAATCCTAAAGAAGACTCCAAAAGAGAGTATCTATTGGAAATTTAAGCATGTTTTGTTGTCATTGATATCAAGAGGTTTAATGTCCTAAGTTGATGGAAATATTTGTGAGAATATTCTTCATGATGGCACATGAGGTATAAGGTAGTAAGAAGAAAATAATTTCTCTCCATTGTGTTTGAGAAAGAATTTATAAGTCTATTTAATCTACCTTGGTGGTAATTTTACAAAGGTTAAAATATTCATTAATGGTGGCAAGGTTATCCTTAAAGAAAAGACCCAAAAAGGATTTTAATATTTAAATTATAATATTTAAATCCCTTGGATTTAAATTATTATAATTAAATATAATAATTAAATTCGAAGCACCAAATTCAAATTGCAAGTGAGTCGATGTCAAATTTAAAAAGACGTGTATTTATAGGCTAAAGTTTAGCCTAAGCCAAATGTGTTCGAATTAATATTTTCCCCCGAATTAATTACCTTGCTCAATTTTCGTTTGACGCAGTGGAGGAGAAAGATAGCAACTTTCACAATTTTTGAAGCAGTGCATTGGTCAAATTTGGAAGGGGTTTGTCCCCACCTAAAGTGAGGTGGTAGCCGAGCTGGTAAGCTTGGCTTGCATAGAGCGTGGAGGGTAGAAGGAGTAGTGTTTGATTCACGTGAAGACCAATTTTTTGTTTTGCATGGTCAAATTTTATTTTTAGCATCAACGTTGAAGAATATCAAGGAGTCTGTGCTCCTTTGTTTTCCTGTGGATGGCTAGCCCACATGATGGCCTAGCTGCAGCTAGGACGCGAGGCTAGCAGGCAGCATGAGTTCTATTCTCAATGGTAGGCGGAAACAAAGGGATTAATTTTTATAAAAAATAATTTATTCCCAAAGTCCAAAGTTGCTAAGGTATGCGCTAGCTAGGGAGATATAAGGAGTTTTGTATTGATTTTATTTTTGCAATAAAAGGGTTATGAAATGATTTCTTTTTCTTGAGCAAAAATTAAGTTGGTTTGCTTCCTAGTGTATTGGAATAAAAATTGAAATGGTTATTTATTTATCTTTTGGAAATGCATTAATGACTAGTAGGAGATATAAGGTGTAAATAAAACATTTTGCTTATGTAAGTGGTGATCTTTGTTGGTGAAATTTTATTTGCAAAGTTAGGAGTAATAAGGTGTAAAAGTGGTTTGACATTTATTGAATCTTTGTATTCTGAAATATCTATTAAGGTGGAATATTCATGTGGAGGTTTTGAAATAGACTGTTGTTATCTAACCCTTGAAGTGGCACAAGAAGGATTGGTTATTTGTGAGATAGATTTTGTGACATATCTTCATCAAAGAAAATAAGAGGTATGGGTATTTTTCTCTTTATTTGAGGTGTGTTGTTGAGCAAGGTTTTCTGAAATATAAGGTGGAGTTAAAAGGGTTGTTTGGTAAACATTGTTGGAAATATTTGAGTTATGGTTTGAGACCTACATTGAGTATATTTGTTGAAAGAAAGTGAAACACCTATATTAGGGTTTGTGAGTAGATTGTGCTTTATTGGTTGAATAATTATGTGAAGCTTTTAAGTATTGGTTTGAGTGCTTTTGAATGTGAATGAGCAAGTCTTTGAGAAGACTTGAGATCAATTTTATGAGTAGGTTAGATATAAACTTATGAGTAGGTTTGAAGCAGACTTATGAGCATATAAGAGATGTATTTTGAGCAAGTTTGAGGTAGACTTATAAGCAGGTTAGAGATAGATTCTAAGTAGGTTTTGAGATAGATTTAGAGCAAGTTTGAGGTAGACTTATGAGATGGTTAGAGATAGATTCTGAGTAGGTTTTGAGATAAATTTTAAGCAGGTTTAGAGGCATACTTGGGAGTAGGTTAGAGGTAGATTTTGAGTAGGTTTTGAGATAGAATTATGAGAAGATTTATGAGTAGTTTTGATCAGTGTTGAGAAAGAAGAACTAGATAAATAAGGACTAGGAGATTCTTGCTCGAATCTAGAAGCATCAAAATCAAAGATCCAGGAGAAGGTCTGACCACCAACACTTTTAGAAGCATAATGTTGAAGATAAGGTCTCAAGAAAGACCACCACAAGCATTGCTTGGCTGGAACCATCTCAACTCCATCGAAATACATCAAAGAAGAAGGTGGAAAAGTATGTAGAAAATATTACAAGAAAGTGTTAATAATAATAGGGCATGGAAGTGATATTTGTCATCCTCCAAAGGGAACCCTAAACCCTCTCAAAGGTACATTGGAATTTCATACATGTGAGGAAGCGTTACAATAAATATTTGGTGCCCATAGACCATGTGGAAGAGGAGTTACATTCATCCATAGGCGTTACCTTATGGACAACACAAGAAGGGATAAAATGCTTCAGATGTTACACTTGTAACAAACATCCAAGAAAGCATTGAATGTAACCATAGTGACACTTGTCACTAGGTTGACTGCTTCTTAAAGGCATCTTGGACCAGGTAGAATGCAACAACTCAATGAAGCCTTTCAGTTGCATTTACATACAAGACATGGGAGTCATCATAGAGTGGAAGCAAAGAGAAGAGCCTTAAATTCTCTGGTCTGAATAGGTCAAAGGCAAAATTTACAAAGGCCATATTTTGAACATTAAATATAAGTCAGGTTCTAATCAAATCTATTTGATGATATTGTCAAAGCAACAACGAAAATATTGCAACCATTTCACATCTGAAATCAACACTAATTATTGCTTGATATGAGGTAAGGTTTATTTTTATTTTTATGTGCTTTCATATCTAGCTCCATACCTTCAAATTACAATTTGTATCAATTTCTCCCATCAATTCTTATATTTTTAGCCCCAACAATCACTTTATCAAGTGACTCGTCGGTGTCCACTTCTTCAACCATCAATTCATCACTTGAGGGGGTAGACATCATATACAAAATTTGTTGGAAATATGAGCAATATTTGTTGTCATTGATGTCAAGAGTCAGTTTCAATGAGCAATGCAAAAGGAAGGATGTCAAGAGTCAGTTTCAGTAATCAATGCAAGAGAAAGACTGCTTCTAGGTCTAAGGGAAATAATATTATAATATTCCTTATTATAATATTCAAGGTGGACAGATAAGGTCTAAAGGAGCAATAGGAAGGCCCAAGAAAAATAATATTATAATATTAAAGGTCTAATGTCAAGACCTAAAGTTGTTAAATTAATTATAAATTAATTATAATAATTTCATTATAAATTAATTTATAATTTAATTTAATTAACCCTAAAGTTATTAAATTAATTATAATAATTTTATTATAAATTAATTTATAACTTAATTTAATTAACCCTAAGGTTAGGGTTATAAGGGAAAAGGTTTAATTATGAGTCGACGTCATATGTTTTCCCCTCTACCAATGTCCAAAGGGAGATGGCACAATGATATAAATACCACGTGCATTGGTTGACTAAAACCTCACCTTTGTTTGAATCATATTGTGAGTGGTTGTAAATTTTCTGCGATCTCCATGCAAAGAAAGAGATAAATTTTGTTTTATTCGGTGCCAACGAAGGGATAAAGGAAGGGAGGCTTAAAGCCTCATTACCAACCAAGGTGGTTGAGCTAGAGGCAAGCAGCTGTGTGTTGAGATGTTGCAAGGCGAGAGGTCATGCGATCGGATCCCAATGGTAGTATTTTAGAGGTGGTCATTTTTGTTTTGGATGCCCAAAATAGAAGTTAAAGTGCACAAGGTGCTTTTGACTACCAAGGTGAGTGTCTAGCTCACGCAATAGTTGAGCCACGACTAGGGCACTGGTCACAACGCAACAGGAGATCAAATCCCATCGAGGGCAAAAGAGGTATTTAATTTTTAATTAAATTTTATCCTAAGGTTTTATGTGGCATGATTTTTGTTAGGAGGGAGATATAAGGTTTTATTAAAAATTAAATTTTATATTGTGATTTTGATGATTAGAATTTGGAAGGAGTAATAAGGTGGATTAAGAAAATTAGTTGTTGAAGTGAGTTGTTTAATTTTTTCTAATCATTTTTAAGTGTGGATATTATAAGGTGTAATTGAGATTTAATGTTTTGTATGGTGAAATATTTTGAGGGAATATTTGAATGAAATTTTGAGAAGGTTTAAAAAAAGTTTTAAAGTGATTGAGTGGTTGTAAGTGTGAAACATATTGAGTATCTTACCATTCTCTATATATTTCTATGGTTTAACAAGATTTTGAGTGAAACTTGTTTGAGTGATTGAAGAGGTTTTCTAAAAGAGATTAAGTTGAGTTTTGTAAGTGTTTTGTGAGTGTGAAACATATTGAGTCTCTAACCATTCTCTATATGTTTCTGAAGTTAAACAAGATTCTAAGTGAAACTTGTTTGTGGGATTGAAGAGGTTTTTTTGTGAGAGATTGAGTTGAGTTTTTATATGCAAGTTTTACAATTGATTTGAATAAGCTTTTATGAAAGCTTATGAGTAGATTTGAGTAAGTCCTAGAGGGGACTTAAGGATAGAATTGAGGAAGATTTTTGTGAAATCTTAAGGATAGATTTGTGTGAGCTTTTGTGGAAGCTTACAAGCAGAGTTGAGGTAAGTCTTGGTGAAGACTTTTTGAGCACATTGTACAAGTTATAGTGAGGACTTGTTGAGCATATTTAAGGCAAGTCTTAGAGAATACTTGAGAGCAGATTGAACAAGTTCTTGAGAGGACTTGTGGATATATTTGAGATAAGTCTTAGAGAAGACTTGAGATCATATTGGACAAGTTCTTGAGAGGACTTGTGGACATATTTGAGACAAGTCTTAGAGAAAAATTGATACCATAGTGGACAAGTTCTTGAGAGGACTTGTGGATGGATTTGAGGTAAGTCTTTGAGAATACTTGAGAGAAGAGTTGATTGATTGATTTGATCAATATTTGTGTTAAGGCTTGGGGTAAATCTAGCAGATTTGATTTGTGATTAGATCAAGCTTTGTGTTAAGACTTGAGGACAAATTTAAGGAAAGAGTTTGGGATAGATTTGTACTAGACCAGAGACAAAGATTGAGTAGATTTGTGCTAGATCAAAGGACTATGTTTAGTGTAGATCTAAGATAGAGATTGAGCATATTTGTGCTAGATCAAAGGACCATTTTTAGTGTAAATTTAAGATAGAGATTGAGCATATTTGTGCTAGATCGAAGTACTATGTTTAGTGTAGATTTGAGATAAATCTAAGAGTAATATTTGGAGGTGATAGAGTAGAGGATAATAGTCTCTAGTGGATAGAGATCCATTAGCTAGGGTAGTAAGGACAAAGGTCTTCTATGGAGAGAGATCCACAAGCCAATGTAGTGGAGGTAGTAGTCTTCTAGAATATCACCATCTAGAGTAGAGGAGAAATATTTCTCCTATGGATAGATATCCACGAACCAACAAAGGGGAAAGAGTTATCTTATGGATTGGTGTCCATAAACTTGATTAGGGAATTGATGTCTCCTTTGGACAAAGGTATATAAACATTGTAATAGGGAAGGATTCCCAAGATATTTGTTGAGAAAACATTAGTGAAATATTTTCTCCGTGGAGTAGCCCACATTGGGTGAACCACATTAAATTGGTGTCTCTATTGTGTGTGGTGATATGTGGAATGTTTTGACTACTGTTGTTGATATTACCATTGATATATTGGATAATATTGTTTGGAAAAAGAAAAGTAAAAAGTAGTCTTATATTGTTCACCCCCCTCTCAGTATAATATTGTGTTCTTCAATTGGTATCAGAGCGGGTTCCTTTAGAAGTGTTTAACATCTTGAAGAAAAAGCTTACAAGAACATAGATGGATTCTCATAATAGATCTTCAGGGTATCTACACCATTGTTCGATGGGAACAATTATGTACTTTGGAGTATGAGAATGAAGATTTACTTAATGGCACTTGGAAATAAAATATGGGAATCAATTTAGAATGGATACATACCGCCAACTACTCCATTTACAGATAAATATGGTAAGCTTCTACATCTAAATAATTTAAAGGTAATGAATGGAATTTTAAAGGATTTGTAAGAAACAAAGTTTATAAAGGTTATGCATTGCACATCAACAAAGGAAATTTGGTATAAGTTGAAAGGTATATATGAGGGAGACAAAAAGGTCAAAAGAGAAAAGTTGCAAAATTACAAGAGAACATTTGAAGACCTAAATATGGAGGAAGAGGAAAATATTGTTGTATATCTACTTCATGTGGATGAGGTTGTTAACGGCATGCAAGGACTTGGGCTTAAAGTTGAAGAAACAGATGTTTGTGATAATACTTTAAGGTCACTCCCAAAAAGGTATAGTGAAAATATTTTAGCTATAGAAGAGTCAAAAGATATTGAAATTTTGACAAGGTATGAATTACATGGAATTATTACAGCTTTTGAGATGAGAATAAAAGAGGAACTTATTCCCCAGAAAGAAGCAACCTTCAAAGTTGCTAATAAGACAAAGTGTAAGAAGTCATATTCAAGCAATGAGTCATCCAATGATGAAGAAGAAAATTATTTAAGAAGGAAAAAGGACTCGAGAAAGTATAAAGGTACGAAATCAGTTAGATGTTTCAATTATGGAAAATATGATCACTATGCATCTGATTATCCAAAGATTGGAAATAGCAATGATGAAGAAAAATAGGATCATAAGAATAGGGAAATAGGAAAATAAAGGTACCAAAATAAAAGTAGGGATGGATAAGACAAGAAAGGAAAGAAGTTTTTCCAAAGGCATAAAAAGATTTTTTATGCAGATAAGGCAAGTAAGAGTTCTAGTGATAGTGATGGAAGTTCCTCAAGTAATGATGAAGATGAAATTCTATTTCTGGAAAAAGAAAAATTAATGATTAGAAATAGGACACCAATAATTCTCAAGTATTTTAGATGTGGTAATTTTGGTCATCTTGAAGATAGTTGTACAAGGAATGGATTCATTTTTAGTGAATATGAGTATGAAGATGCTAGTGAAGGTTCAGTAGAAGAAAGTCTTCTTATGGCAATAAGAGAAGAATAAGGTGCTTCTAGTGAAGACAAATTAGAAAGGAATAAAGATGATCCCAAAGGCAAAAAAATAGAGGAAGAATAAGAGAAAGGAGAATTTGATCTTGAGGGTGAGCTTATTTCTACCCTTGATGCATTAAGGAAGGTAAGAAAGTAGAACTCAAAACTCAAGCTTTAATTTCAAGAATGTAATGAAGAGAAAGGAAAGCTTATTGAGGATCTAACCAACTCAATAACTAAGACAATGAGATTTAAAGAGAAGTTAGAAGCAAAGGATTTAGAATGTGAAAGGTTAAAGCATGAAGTAGCTTCATTAAGGAAGGAATATAAAGAGTAAGATATAAGCTACACAGGTTTGGGATAAGCTCAAAGAAATTGGATAATATTATCAAGGTACAAAGATCTTCAACAAACAAGATAGGACTTGGTTTTGAACAGGAACAAAGATAACAATGAGAGAAGTCAATATCAAGCTCCAAAGAAGAAGAAAAATCAAAAGAGTAGGGTGTAATATAAAGTGAGACTTCAGAGGATGAGTTGGATAATAGAAAATTCAATAAGAGAAGGAACAATGCACAAATGAGGAACATATGGAACATAAAACAACACAGGGTAGAAGAGACTAAAAAACCATTGGGATCAAAACAACGTAGTTTCAATGGACGATGCTTCTCATATCACAGGTTTGGGCACAAGGCTACATAGTGTAGGACACATGAAAGACAAGAATATGGGAATTTTAGAAACATACATCTTTTTCAAGGGTATTGCTACTCTTGTAATCAGTTTGGTCACAAGGCAATAAATTGCAGGGTTCATGAAATGAATGGATATGGTTTCACAGGAGAAACCCCAAGACATTTGCACCTTTAAGGAATAACAACATTAAGTTTTATAAGTGAAATATTGTTGGACATATAGCCAAGTGGTGTAGAGCAAAACTTCCAAAGACAAGCAGGAATAGGAATAGTCAAAGGAATCAGAAGGATCAGATGAGGAAGAAAGTGGACAAAGGTAAAGATCAGTGTATGCTCAAAGTAGAAATACTCCCACCCCAAAATTAACCACCTCAAGGGGATGTGGGGGAGGGGATAAGCTAATATTCTCACTCTTAGCCCCGATCCCTAAAGGTGACCCTTTGCCATTGATGTCAAAGAGGGAGAGATTTGAGTTAGGGGGAAAGCATTCAGTCAGGGGGAGCAGTTTCTTAAGGAGAGTAGAATAGAAAGAGGTAAAGGAAATGGTAAAAGGTAAATGGGTTGCCATCAATAACAAAGGGGGATATTATTGTAAATATAAGCAATATTTTTTATCATTGATGTCAAGAGTCAGTTTTAGAGAGTAGTGAAAAATAAAATATGTCAAGAGTCAGTTTCAGTAAGGAGTGCAAGAGAAAGATTGCTTTTAGGCCTAAGGGAAATAATATTATAATATTCCTTATTATAATATTCAAGGTGGACATATAAGGTCTAAAGGAGCAATAGGAAGGCCCAAGAAAAATAATATTATAATATTTTATTATAATATTAAAGGTCTAATGTCAAGACCTAAAGTTGTTAAATTAATTATAATAATTTCATTATAAATTAATTTATAATTTAATTTAATTAACCCTAAAGTTATTAAATTAATTATAAAATTAATTATAATAATTTTATTATAAATTAATTTATAACTAACCCTAAGGTTAGGGTTATAAGGGCAAAGGTTTAATTATGAGCACCGACGTCATATGTTTTCCCCTCTGCCGATGTCCAAAGGGATATGGCACAATGGTATAAATACCATGTGCATTGGTTGACTAAAACCTTACCTTTGTTTGAATCATATTACGAGTGCCTGTGAATTTTCTATGATATCCACGCAAAGAAAGAGATAAATTTTGTTTTATTTGGCACCAAAGAAGGGATAAAGGAATGGAGGCTTAAAGCCTCATTACCAACCAAGGTGGTTGGGCTAGCGACAAGTGGTTGTGTGTTAGACGTTGCAAAGCAGGAGGTCCCACGATCGAATCCCAACAACAATATTTTAGAGGTGGTCATTTTCATTTTGGGTGCCCAACATAGAAGTCAAAGCACACAAGGTGCTTTTGACTACCAAAGTGAGTGCCTAGCTCATGCGGTAGTTGAGTCGTGGCTAGGGCGCTGGTGGCAATGCAACTGAATATCGAATCTCGTCGAGGGCAAAAGAGGTATTTAATTTTTAATTAAATTTTGTCCTAAGGTTTTATGTGGCATGATTTTTGTTAGGAGGGAGATATAAGGTTTATAAAAATTAAATTTTATATTGTGATTTTGATGATTAGAATTTGGAAGGAGTAATAAGGTGGATTAAGAAAATTAGTTGTTGAAGTGAGTTGTTTAATTTTTGCTAATCATTTTTAAGTGTGGATATTATAAGGTGTAATTGAGATTTAATATTTTGTATGGTGAAATATTTTGAGGGAATATTTGAATGAAATTTTGAGAAGGTTTTGCTACCTAACCTTTGAGATTTGGTAAAGAGGGTGATTGTGATTGAGACAGGTTTTGAGGTCAATTCTTCATCAAATAAAAGGTATGGAAATATCTTCCTTGTGAGTGAAATATTGTTGGGTTGGATTTTGTGAATGCTAAGTTAGAGTGAAAAGGTTTGTTTGATAAGCATTGTTGGAAATATTTGAATGAACCTTCATGTGCATGATTAGGGTTTGTGAAAATATCGTGAGTATCATTGTTATGTCAATGTGGAATCATCTTGAGCAAAGGTTTGAGTTACATTGTGTGAATTGTTGAAATCATTGTGAAACACTTGTTTAGGGTTTGTAAGCAAGTTGTGTTTCATTGAGTGATTGGTTGAGTGGAATTGATTGAGTATAGTTGATTGAAAGTGTTGGAGTGATAGTTCAAGTTATGTGAAATAAATTATTCTTTATTATTAATAGATTTTAAAAGATTTTGAAAGTGATTGAGTGGTTGTGAGTGTGAAACATATTGAGTCTCTTACCATTCTCTATATGTTTCTATGGTTAAACAAGATTCTGAGTGAAACTTGTTTGAGTGATTGAAGAGGTTTTCTTAAAGAGATTAATTTGAGTTTTGTAAGTGTTTTGTGAGTGTGAAACATATTGAGTCTCTAACCATTATCTATATGTTTCTGAAGTTAAACAAGATTCTGAGTGAAACTTGTTTGTGGGATTGAAGAGGTTTTTCTGTGAGATATTGAGTTGAGTTTTTATATGCAAGTTTTGCAATTGATTTGAATAAGCTTTTGTGAAAGCTTGTGAGAAAATTTGAGTAAGTCCTAGAGAGGACTTAAGGACAGAATTGAGGAAGCTTTTTGTGAAATCTTAAGAACATAGTTGTGTGAGCTTTTGTGGAAGCTTATAAATATAGTTAAGGTAAGTCATGGTGAAGACTTTTTGAGCACATTGGACAAGTTCTAGTGAGGACTTGTTGAGCAGATTTGAGGTAAGTCTTAGAGAAGACTTGAGATCAGATTAGACAAGTTCTTGAGAGGACTTGTGTACAGATTTGAGATAAGTCTTAGAGAAGAGTTGAGAGCAAATTAGACAAGTTCTTGAGAGGACTTGTGGATAGATTTGAGATAAGTATTTGAGAATACTTGAGAGCGAAGTTATTGATTTGTTAAAGCTTTATGTTAAGGTTTGGAGCAGATATAGCAGAGTTGATTTGTTATTAGATCAAGCTTTGTGTTAAGACTTGAGGACAAATTTGAGGACATAGTTTGGAATAGATTTGAGGATAAATATATGCCAGACCAGAGATAGATATTGAGAAAATTTATGCTAGATCAAAGGACTATGTTTGGTGTAAATCTGAGATAAATATTGAGTAGATTTGTGCTAAATCGAAGGACTATGTTTAGTATAGATTTGAGATAGATATTGAGCAGATTTGTGCTAGACCGAAGGACTGTGTTTAGTGAAGATTTGAGACAGAGATGAGAGTAAGCTTTGAATGTGACAGAGTAGAGGATAATACTCTCTAGTTGATAGAGATCCATTAGCTATGGCAGTGAGGAAAAAGGTCTTCTTAGTGAGGATAGAGGTCTTTTGTGGAGAGATATCCACAAGCCAATGTAGTGGAGGCAGTAATCTTCTAGAATATCACCATCTAGAGTAGAGGAGAAAAAGTTCTCCTATGGATAAAGATCCATAAACTAGAAAAGGGGAAAGAGTTCTCCTATATATTGGTGTCCATGAACTTGATTAGGAGATTGGTTTCTCCTTTGGATAGAGGTACATAAACATTATAATAGGAAAGGATTCCCAAGATATTTGTTGAGAAAATATTAATGAAATATTTTGTCCGTGGAGTAGACCACATTGGATGAACCACGTTAAATTGGTGTCTCTATTGTGTGTGGTGATTTGTGAATTACTTTGATTATTGTTGTTGATATTACCATTGATATATTGGATAATATTGTTTGAGAAAAGAAAAGTAAAAAGTGGTCTTATACTATTCACCCCCTTCTCAGTATAAGCTTGTGTTCTTCAAAATCCACCTTGCGCATGATCAATATTCAAACACTCAACCTTAGAAATTATGTCTATACAATAACTCTTGATATAGACCATCATGAAGCCCTCTTTTTTTGGAGTAAACAAAAGCAAAAGCTCAATTAAATTTGATATTCTCCATGTTAAGGCATGTGTGGTTACTCATGAATCCCCTTTAATGATATGGTAAGTTAAGTCCACTTACAATCGATAAAATCTTCACGAGGACACATACCCTTGGTTGGTAATTTTATCACATTAAATCAAGCTCAACAATTTGTTAAAGGTAAAAGTTTCAAGGATACTTACCTCTTCCATAATTGGGTCATCTTACATTGATCATGACTCAAGACAATCTTGCATCTACTTCCTCAAACAATCATCATGGCTCAACAAAGTGTCATAATTTATTGCAATCAATCATGGATCAATCGTAATCATCCATCATCAATTCATACTCTTCAAAATTAAACCACCAATTTGGTGTCATAAATTTTTGCATTGTACCATGTTTTCACACAATCCAGTACAAAAAGAAATAAATGTAGATACTTAAAAATATAATATTGTCCCTCATCCTATCATAAAAACACATAAATGTGTAAAACACCCTTAATTTTACATTATTTGCCTAAAAATACTATTCATCATCTTAAGCCCCCTTGACCACTTAAGCCCTTTCATATTCTCAACTCCTAGTCATCATGCAACCGCCCCTCTAGCCTAACCTAGGAATACTTCACCCTAACCTGACCTTGGTTAACCCTTAACCTTGGTCAAAAATCCACATCATAGTTAAACCCAACCTTGGTTAAACTCTTAACCTTGTTCAAGCCATAAAATTCAACATCAAACCTAGGATCAACCTAACTCTAGTAAGAGTTAACCCTTACTCCACATATCTGTCCATGATATTTTAACATCATAAATGACATTTGGAGACTTTTGGCTTTCAAAGCATTGAAATCATGGGTGAGTCACCTTCCACCTCACCTTGGTAAACCCCAAACCCATGGTTAATCCAACTATGATTAGAATTTAACCCTTGCTCCACTCCACGTTCTACATTTAATACTATAAATAACAAATGAAGAATTTTTTCATTATGGCCTTCAGGGCATTGAAAGTTTGGATGAGTCATCCTCCACCATTCTATAATAGGGAGAATACTTTTATGGCTAACCCATACCCATTTATTGCATGTGGATGGGTGAGGAATTCTCTCACCTAGTTTTATTTATGAGATATGCCACCCCATGCCACCTTAAGGGACACCTTGTAGGACACCTCAACCCCCTTAACCTTGTCAAATCCTATAAATAGATGGTCATTTCCTCCATATTTATCATCTATCCATTTACATACCTAAACTTTTCCAAAATTAGCTTAGACTCCACTAGACTCAAATATCACTCACCATCAACCCCCAAGGAAACCCACATGTTCTTATTGACATCCCTTTTACTTTTGTAAACTGCTCCCAATCATAGGTATAAAAGATCATCAAATACAGAAAAAAGTTGCAACAACACCAAAAGGGACCCTACGACTCAAAATAATTTTATTTTGGATAGAATGGTCAAATTGTTATGGAGGGGCATGATTCTAGCATTTGTACCCAAGGGTACAAACCTAGCAAAGGACTAAATTTTAGCACAAAACCCTGCAACAGGTCACAAAAATTAGGTAAGTATCTTTGTTTTATCAATTTTTAGTCATTTAAAGCATTCAATCATGTTGCAGACTAGATCTTTGAGTCCTTTAGTCTATTATTACAAGGGTTTTGATTGAGATAGGCCCCCAAACATTTCTAATCATTTTTATAGGGTTATGCAGGATCTACATAGTTAACGATGATCCACGAGTAGTAAGCCCACTAAAATCGAGGAATACAAATAAAACACCTATGACTGTTTACATGGCATAGTTGTAAAGAGGACATCTTTTGTAACACTCCTTTTTAATATCAAATGTAAAACAACATTTTTTGTACTTCATATATATATGTATAATTTTATAAATATTATATACTTAATTATGTGTGTACATATGGGTGGTTATGTAGTTATTTTTTATAATTATATGAAAAATGAATCATAATAATAAAACTGAATTAAATTAAAAATTTATTAGATAAAAATTTGGAAAAGATATTGAATGACATCATTTTAATTGGTTAAATTCTTAACTTTTATAGAATAAATCTAAGTTCAAATCTTGCAAAGCCATACATACATAATCTCAAGCTATTATAATATTGCTATGTAGTCACAATAGGACTATTTCAATTCCATATAAACATTACTAATAATAATAAAATAAAAATGAAAAAGACATTACTTAAGTTGGATACTTTATGTGGTATAAAGAACAATTCAACTTTTTCATATGGTTATGGTTATATGGTGTTTGAATTGAGCTCCATCGCTATTATAAGGGCATCTAAATTATTTAGGCTTGTTGGACACTTTAAATAGTATAATACTAGTTCACTTGTTATGAACCTCTCTTCTCATTACCATAAATTATTCATCAATATGCAGAAATATAAAACATGCATCTAGAAATAAATTGCTCAATAACAATCCACACAATAAAATAGATATTGATAATACCCTTGAGGTAGAGAAAGGTAGATCCAACACTGTAAAATGCTCATTATTGGAAGGAAGCCACTTCACAAGATCTCGAGCTCCACGATCCAAGACTTCTACCAAGAATACTTCATATATGACCCTCTTTACAATTAAGGTACATCTCTCTTTATATAAGAGTGTGATGGTTCACCTTCCATGAATTACAAAGTGCATAATAATATGACGATATTTCTTGATGGTTACATATGACAATATTCCTAAAAATTGTAGACATTTATATAGAAAGAACATCTCTTCAAGATAAGTTCGTCGTTTGGGATGAGTTAGACAGAGATCATTTTATGTCAGCAGAGGAGACCCTGGAATATGGCATTGTTGATCTCATAATGGACAAAGAGATGGTACCCCCCTGGCTAGAAATCAAATGGGGTCCTAAAAAACAGAACAATTGGAACAGGATTACTCACGAGAAATTTCTAAATGAAAATGGAGCTCCTCCTATAAATGGAAATACTTTTTCACAGTAAAAGTATTTTATGTGTTTGATTTATTGTTTTTTATTATTAATATTGTTTCCAACTTAATATTGAAAAGTTGGTATGTATTCTTTTTTTTTATGAATTTTTTGATAGAAAAGATCAAGATTTAAAATCTTGATCTTTTCTATCAAAAAATTCATAAAACTACTTATCAAATTAAAATTAGTAGTATCCTTCTAATTTTATAAGCTAAGTTCTGATGAACTTGAATTGGTTTCACATTTGGACTGGATTACTTTATTATTTTATTGGAAGAAAAATAATGCACCCGGAGGAGCAGAGGAGGGTTCTCTACCCGCAGGGGACACAAAGAGAAGAGGTGTACCTTGCAGGATTGGAGCCTCGCAATTACTAGCGAATATGCTTTTTCTTTTATACCCTTCCTCGTTCATGGTTTGAGATTCTGGTGTCCCAGGCGTAGAGGAACCACACCAATCCATCCCGAACTTGGTAGTTAAACTCTACTGCGGTGACGATACTGTAGGGGAAGCCCTGCGGAAAAATAGCTCGATGCCAGGATGATAAAAAGCTTTATGTCTCTTATTTCTATTCAGAGGTCCTCTTCTTTTCAAAACCCCGACATTCCTTCTTTCCCGCTCCACACTTCGGAACGCAAGTTTGATTGTGTTTGATCGGCGGTAGAAATGGGACCAATTCCCACATTGTCTATTGGTACATAGAAATGATAAAATATTTCCGCTTATCCTTGCTGCTATTATGAATAGAATTGTTTTGAAACTGTTCCATTAATGGCCTCGAATAGATATTCACCTTTGAGATAAAGGTTTAGTTCCATAGCATGATATTTTCTAATGCGAGAAAGCTACATAGTGTCTACTTTTTCTGATAAAGGGGTATTTTCATGGGTTTGCCTTGGTATCGCGTTCATACCGTCGTATTGAATGATCCTGGCCGGTTAATCGCTGTGCATATAATGCATACAGCTCTAGTTGCTGGTTGGGCTGGTTCAATGGCTCTTTATGAATTAGCAGTTTTCGATCCATCTGATCCTGTTCTTGATCCAATGTGGAGACAAGGTATGTTCGTTATACCTTTTATGACTCGTTTAGGAATAAAGGATTCATGGGGTGGATGGAGCATCACCGGAGAAACTGTAACTAATCCAGGTATTTGGAGTTATGAAGGTGTGGCTGGAGCACATATTGTGTTTTCTGGCTTGTGCTTTTTAGCAGCTATCTGGCATTGGGTATATTGGGATCTAGACATATTCGTTGATGAACGTACGGGAAAACCTTCTTTAGATTTGCCCAAGATCTTTGGAATTCATTTATTCCTCTCAGGAGCAGCTTGCTTCGGATTCGGAGCATTTCATGTAACGGGTTTGTATGGTCCTGGAATATGGGTGTCTGATCCTTATGGGCTAACTGGAAAAATACAACCTGTAAATCCAGCGTGGGGGGCTGAAGGTTTTGATCCTTTTGTTCCGGGAGGAATAGCTTCTCATCATATTGCAGCAGGTATATTGGGTATATTAGCAGGTCTATTCCATCTTAGTGTTCGTCCTCCCCAACGTTTATACAAAGGATTGCGTATGGGGAATATTGAAACTGTCCTATCTAGAACGACCTAAATAATCGACTTGTTTTCCAAGTAAATTTTCATGAAATATTCCTTCTTTGCCTTGGATCAAATCTAAAAATGAGTTATAAGGCCTATCATGGTTGTCTTTCACTGATTGTCCATCGATACTATTATCGAGAAGTGCATCTACGACTTCTTGGACCAATTTCTTTTGACCATTCACACAGTCCAACATTGGCGTAAATAGATCAGCTAAAAATTCGGCAAGAGCATGATTTCGAAGAATCACTTTTCGATAAAGTTCATTTATATCCGAAGTAATAACTCCACCTTCATCTAATCGAAACATTGGCCTCAGTTCGGGAGGAAGAACTGGTAATAGGCATAAAACCATCCATTCTGGTTCTATATTTGTTTGAATAAAATGTTTGGCTAATTTCATACGTCTAACTGAAAAATCCTTTCTTCTTCGAATCTTATACTCTTCCCAATCCTCTTCAGGAATCTCTTCTTCAGAAAGAAGATCTTCCTCAAAAAGATCCTCCTCTTCAGTCTCTTCCTTTTCCCATATATTTAGAAGAGATTCTAGGTTCTCCTCCTTTTCAGGAACCTCCTCTTCAAAAAAAAGATCCTCCTCTTCCTCAAAAAGACCCTCCTCTTCCCATATATCTAGAAAAGATTCTAGATTATCCTCTTAAATGATAATATTCCCTAATAGTTACATATATGATTCTATGATATACCTATTTCTAATTTGACATGTGATCTTTCTTACTCAGTAGTTGATTTATGGCTCATACCATTATACAATACAATATTAAATTATTAAGTGCCTATCTTACCAAATATCACTCTTGTTATATGGTTATATGTTGTTGAAATAAGTTTCTTTATATTATATAGCCATTAAAAATATATTATAACAAGAGTTTTCATAATATAAGGATTTAAATTTTGGTGTATTTTATGATTATACTTTTATTTTGTTAAATAGTGTCTTTAACAATTTTAAGGAAATGTTACTAATAAATTAAAAATATCCATGAATATAAATATGTCTTAGAGAAATTGGTGAAAATAATAATTTTCTCATTATAAATTAAGGTTTCAATCTTATGAATAAACTTTTATATTTATAAAATAAATGAAATGAGTGGTTAAAAATAAATATAGAAGATAATGTGAAAATTCTCTAACTCGAGATCCCGCATCTTCTGGATGTTGCCAAAGATGCCCTCCGCAACCATTTGCACTTCATCTGAAGCTCTCAATGTTCCTCTGAATGCTCGAAGCTTTGCCAAATCTTTCAAATCCTCGAATCTCAATTCTTTTCCTCCCAACAAATTATACTCCTGAGGTAGTCTGAGAGTCTCCAAAGACGTGAGCAAAGAGACCGCTTTAGGCATAAATTCTATTCTATAGCAGCCTTGCAAGTCTAAATGAGTCAGACATTTAAGTTGACCAATCTCCATAGGCAACTTCTTCAACCTGTAACACCCAGAGACATCCAAATGCTGCAGATGACGCAGTTGACTGACGGTTTCTGGTAGCTCTTTTATATATGACCTGGAAATATTGAGCAACCAATTTTGAATTACCTCATTTGTCTTGCTCTTCTGATAAGCATCGCTCAATATATCCCGAATTGGTATCAGCTTATCGACGAACCCTCTCAAGTTCTGGTTGAAGTGGATGAGACGATCTGCCTCCTGAAAAGCTTGGTCGGCCAACATAGAAGACAGTTTACCTACAACGCTTGCGACTATTGCTTCAGCCATAGCTACTTTTGACTAATTTTGGGCCTGCCTTGAACAAATCCCTTCCTTTCTAAAGGCCGATTAAACTCACAGAGAGAGACACAGAGATGTTAACGCGGAGGAGATTCAACACAGAAGATGACGATTGACGAGGATGAGGAGACTACGAATTATAGGGGCAGATGGAAGCAAAATAATTTGCAGACTTTGCCAGTAGCTGGTCACCATATAAATATGAAATAGAGAGATACATACTGTAAAGCAGAAAATACTGTAAAGCTGAATAACAGTAAGATGACAAAGGGAAAGATGACTTCAAAAGGAAGGCATTTACAGCTAAGCCAGTTGGACAAACAATTTTGGCTTGTCCAAGTTGTTAATTATTCAAAAGGGAAAGAGGACCAAAGAGAAGCCTGTTCATCATTCCTTTCACTTTTACACAATCTAAAATGACATGTACTACTAAGGGAATGGAGTGGGTTGAATAAGAGCGGAGAAATTATGTATATATCTTTTACACACTAGAATAGAATGTGAAAAATCCATAATACCTAACACACTAATACATCAATTAGGTGTTGAGGATAGATCACATAATTGTGATTGGATTTGGAATAGTCTACTAGGCAAGCCGTAAACATTATTATTCTAAAGATGAATGTGGGGCCAAAGCAAAAGATAAATGTTCCCTTTGCCTAAACTGAACTATCACTCACCATCAACCCCCAAGGAAACCCACATGTGCATATTGACATCCTTTTACTTTTGTAAACTGCTCCTAATCATAGGTACAAAGGATCGCCAAAATTTCCAACAACACCGGAAGGGTCCTTTGACTCAACAAAATTTTGTTTTGGATGGCATAGGCAAATTTGTATGGAGGGGTACGATTCTGGCATTCGTACCCAGGGGTACAAACCCAACAAATAACTAAATTTTAGCATAAAACCTTGCAATATATCAAAAAAAAATCAGATAAGTATCCTTGTTTTATCAATTTTTAATTATTTCAAGCATTCAATCATGTTTTAGGTTAGATCTTTGAGTCTTTTATTATAAAGGGTTTGATTGGAACAGGCTCCCAAACGTTTCTAAATATTTTTATTAAGGTTATGGAGGTTTAGAAGACCCGCATAGTTAACAATGGCTCACGAGCAATAAGTCCACCCACCTTGAGGAATACAAAGAAGACAGCTACGATTGTTTGTCATCTTCATTGAAAGAGGGCTTCCTTGTGGAAGATCCCAATTTGTAGCCATCAATGGCATAGTTATAAAAGGCCATCTTTTCTAACACTCCTTTTAATATCAAATGCAGAACAACGTTTTTTTTTATATATATATATATATATATATATATATATATATATATATATATATATATATATAACATAAAGATTATATACTTAATTGTGTGTCTATATGTGTGGTTATGTAGTTATTTTTTATAATTATATGACAAATGAATAATAATAATAAAATTGAATTAAATTAAAAAATTATTAAACAAAAAATTGGAAAAAATATTGAATGACATCATTTTAATTGGTTAAATTTTTAGCTTGATAGAAGAAATCTAAGTTCAAATCTTGCAAAGCCATACATACATAATCTCAAGCTATTATAATATTACTATGTAGTTACAATAGGATTATTTCAATTCCATATAAGCCATTACTAATAATAATCAAAGAAAAAGTGAAAAAGACATTACTTATATTGGATGCTTTATGTGGTATAGAGAATAATTCAATTTTTTCATATGGTTTTAACGTGGTTCACCCAGAATGGCTGGGCTACGTCCACAAAAATTTTCTCTAAAATTTATCTCAAAGTTCTTTGGGAATCCTTTCCAATTACAATGTTTATGAGCCTCGGCCCAAAGGAGATACCTTCCCCCAATCAGAATTTATGAGCCTCTCGCTCAAAGGAGATACCTTCCCCCAATCAGAATTTATGAGCCTCTCGCTCAAAGGAGATACCTTCCCCTCTCGCTCCTGGAAATGATCCCTCGGAAGATCAACTGCCTCTACCTCTTGCCAGCACGTGGAACTCCTTTCCACCGAAGACCTCCCTGTCCTCAATGCTTAGCCTAAGAGACCTCTCGCCTTCTATGATCACGTCCACAGCAGCTCAAACAACTCCGTACCAAACACAGTCAGTCGGTCTAGTACAAGTCTTCCTCTCGTCTGTCACGATCTGTCCAACTCTTGAACAAATCAATCCTCTCGCATACAAGCCTTCTCAAAGACTTGCCAAATCTGTCCTCGGGTTCTTCTCATAGAACCAATGCACCTCTGTCCTCAAGTTCTCCGATAGAACTATCAAACTCAGCTCACAAGTCCTCTCGCTAGGACCTCGTCCAAATCTGCTCACAAGTCCCCACCGAAACCTCGTCCAAAACTCGCTCACAAGTCCCCACCGAAACCTATCCAAAAACTGCTCACAAGTCCCCACCGGAACCTGTCCAAAAACTCGCTCACAAGTCCCCACTAGAACCTGTCCAAAAACTCAGCAAGCTCACCAAGAAAAACTTTCTTAGTAGGAAATCACAAAGTGAATTGTTAGAGACCCAATGTGATTTGTCAAACTCATAGAAGCATAAAGAGAATTGTTAGAGACTCAATATGTTCTATACTCAAATCCCAATCTCAAAACTCAACTCAAATCAACTCAGCTCAATCTCAATCTCAAATCTGAAAACTCAACTCAACTCAATCATCTGAAATGGATAGGATAGAATGTTTTCTTTTCAAGAACATGAAACCCCAACAATTGCCAACTATGCAAAGAATCACATAACAATGATACTCATGTTCTTTTCACCATCAATTAGGTTTTCAACAACAATGCTCATCAAACAAGGTTTAGTCAACCAACACCATTCAACTCAACATCAACCTTGAAGCATTCAACCAATCATCACAAGAAAAGGAAACAAGTAGAAATCCTTTTCCCTCCAAAGATATTTGAACAAAACAGCCACCAACACAATATCACCAAATGCAAAGAATAACTTGCTCAAATCAACTCAATGGAGTAAGCCCAATATCATGAATCAAGTAAAGCAATAACTTGATCAAACAACCTCTATGGAAGCAACTCAACCATCAAACTCAAAACAGCCAACCAAGGGTTCCACCAACTCAATGCAAGTAGCTAGACTCACAAATATAAACCCTAGTGCACAAAGCTTCCACTATCTCAAACCAAAAATTATGCATTCACCAAAAACTCTCCTTAAGGATAACAATGCATAAGTAGTCTTCAACAAACCAGAAAATAGGATTTACACCCAACCAAAGGAAACCTAGTTGAAAACCTTTTCACTCCAACCTTATTTCAGAAAAACATACACCAATCATACTCATAAGAAAAATGTGCCCATACCTTTTTGGAGTAGAAGAAAATTGATCCTTAAAGTTGTCACCACACACAACCCTCAAACTTCCAACCAAGTTAGGGTTAGAACCAAGATAAATGAGCATATATAAAAACTTTCCTTAATACACCTTTTAGCTCCTCTTCTTTAAAAACAACCACCAAAGAAGCCAAAAACACAACAACCAAAACTTACACCTTATATCTCCATTTTTAAATTTAGCATAGCAAAAGACTAATCTCAAAAATACAACCAAAGAAATATCCCCTTATTTCTCCTATGTCTTTTAAACAATGCTAAACAATGCCAAAAATCATATCAAGAAAATAATCACACCTTATAATGGCTGCCCTTGAAGAATCCGAAATTCATGGCACAAAACACGTTTTAATAAAAACGTGACTAATCCATGCACAACTCCCTCCACGGGGATCGAAACGTAGACCTCCGCCTACGCAAGGCCCAAACGCAGCCTTCACTGCCACTAGCCCACAAGAGGCTTACGAAGTCCAAGACGGACTTCCTTCCACATAAACGGTCAAGCTTTCCGAAAGCTTTTCAAACCACGAGCTCTCCTCTTTCGCAGCGTAAACAGAACATTCGATCGCAGCCAAACCAATTAATTGCCTTCGATTTTCCAAGAGACTTTAACCTTAGGAACCTTCTCATATTTATAGTCCATACGTGGACTTTAGAACACGTCGACTGCAAAGAAAAGTAATTTCGAATTTAATCGAAATTTGCTTTCTAAAGGGTTTAAAAACCCTTAAGTATTTTTAATAAATTAAAAATAATTTCTCCCTTAATTAATTAAATAATTAATTAATTAAAACCTTGAAGGGTTTTAAATAATAATTAAATAAATAATAAAGAGAACCTCCATTGGTTTTAATAAAAACCATTTAACTTGGTTTTAATGAAAAACCCTTGCCAATGGAATCTCTCCGGATTCTCTTGGAATCTTCCACCTTTGAAGCCAACACATCCTCTTAACATTAATGCCATTTCCTTTTGACATCAATGACAACTCATAGACAAGAAGCTAGGATCTCAAACCCAAAATTGCCAACAATCTCCCCCTTTGTCATTGATGGCAAACCATGCTTCTCAACAACATAGAAACTCAACATAAATAGCTCCCCCTGTCTTGAGGCTCTCCCCCTTACTCAAATCTCTCCCCCTTTGTCATCAATGGCAAAGGGTCACCTTTGGGGCTCGGGACTAAGAATGAGCCTCTTAGCTTAGTCCCTCCCCCACCTCCCGATGAGGTGATTAATTCTTGGGTGGGAGTAAAACTCCCATTAGGCACTGATCATCATCAACGTCTATAACTTCCTTGTCGGGCCTTCTCTTGAACTCTTTGTCCATATTCCTATTCCTGTCACCTTGTTCTTGTTCTTGTTCTCATCCCTGTTCTTGTCCATGCCTTGATCCTTGGACCTGATCATGCCACTGTTCTTGTTCTTGTATTCTAGAATTTCAGCTCTACACTGTCTGATTGTGTGACCTTCATTGTTGCACTTGAAACACTTGACGATGTTGTTTCTCTGAGGTAAACCTGATCTTTGAATCCACCAGTTCTGACCAAACCTATTCTGACCAAACTTGTTCTGGCCAAACCTATTCTGACCAAACCTGTTTCGACCAAACCTGTTCTAGCCAAACCTGTTTTGACCAAACCTGTTCTTGTTATTTGCCTTGCAATAAACCGCCTTGTGCCCAAACTATTGACAATAGTAGCAATACCCTTGAAAGTAACTAGAACTTCTAAAACTGTCATTTACCTCCTTCACTTGAGCCATGCAATGTGAAGCCATGTGACCAAACCTGTGACAAGCAAAACATCTGCCTTGAAACTTTCCTTTAATTGACCTCTTAGGTTTTGAAAACTTCTTCTTCTCATTCTGAATTCTGTTTTCTGTGCATCTATCATTCAAGGACTCCTTTTCTGAAATACTTTCCTCATCAGAACTCTCTTTCTTTTGGAGTCTCTTACTAGACTCTCCAACTTGTTCCTTGTGTGGCTTAACAAAACCAAGGCCTATTTTATCTGTTGTCTTTCTTTGACCTTTGATGAGTGACTTAACCTTTTTGGAGCTATCTTGAAACCTGTAAAGCTTATCCTTGTACTCTTTAGTTTCCTCTTTCAAAGAAGCCATTTTCTGTTCTAACTCACTATACTCAAGAACCTTAGACTCTAACTCATCCTTGAGTTCTTGTGTCTTAGCTATAGAGAAGTCAAGACTTTCTATAAGATCATCTCTCTCCATACAACATTCATCTAACTTATCCTTGAGTCTAGCATTCTTCTTTCTTTCCTTTTTCAAAGCACTAAGAGCACTAATAAGTTCACTTTCAAGATCCTTTATTTGTTTGCTTTTTGAATCATCAAAGCCTTTTTCAGATTTCTTATCACTAGAGGTGCTACCCTTTTCAAAAACCATACATGCATCTTCCTTATAGTTTTCTGAAGCATCCTCATACATACTAGAAACCAAATCATTATTTGTGCAATCATCCTCAAGGTGACCAAAATTTCCACATCTAAGACATTTCATGATAATGAATCTATGTTTCTGGTTCTTCCTCTTTTCTCGATATGAACAACATCTCATTTTCATTATCACTTGAAGAACTTTCACTATCACTACTAGAACACTTACTTGCTTTGTCTAGGTAGAAACTCTTCTTGTGCTTGTGAGAATACCTCTTTCCTTGATTGTTGTGCTCATCTTTGTTTTTCCTGTGATGCTTGTGCTTTTCAGAATCCTTGCTCTTAGAATCCTGTTTATCTTCATCACTTTCATTCTTGGGAACAGTACAATTAGTAGCATAATGACCAAACTTTCCACAATTGAAACATCTTATATTTTTCATACTTTTGTGCTTTCTAGAGAACTTGCCTTTCTTGTTGTAATATGCCTCTTCATCACTAGAAGACTCATCACTATCTTGAAGTTGTTTACCCTTGGAATTCTTGGTAGCCTTGAAAGTCGCCTCTTTCTTGACATCAACCTTCACTTGAGTTCTCAACTCAAATGCCGCAAGTATACTATGGAGCTCATCCTTTTTCAACTTATCCAAATCTTTAGCTTCCTCAATAGCAAAAATATTTTCACTAAATCTATTAGGAAGAGATCTTAAAATCTTATCACAAACATCATTTTCAGCAAGCTCAAGACCTAAGTCTTTCATGGAGTTAACAACCTCATCCATACGAAGCATGTAGTCACTAATATTTTCATCATCATTCATCTTGAGTTGTTCAAACATACCTTTGAAGTGTCTCAACTTGGCCTTTCCGACATTTGTATCACCTGTATGAACCACCTTCAACTGTTTCCACATTTCACTAGTTGTCTTGCAGTGAATCACTTTGGTGAGATCTGCTTTTCAGGATTGCATTCATTGCTTTTGAATTGCTGTGATGTAGGAGCCTTTCTTCTTTAGTATTAGGACCATGTTCAGGAATAGTGTACTCATCTTCAATCACTTCCCAAACCTCATTCCCAAGTGCCATTAGATGAACCTTCATCCTTGCACTCCAAAGACCAAAATCTGACCCATCAAGAATAGGTGTTGCATTGCCACTTGAATGATCCATTGTGTTCTTTACTAGCTTTTCCTTCAAGTTGTTAAACTTTTCGAAGGCACCCGCTCTGATACCAATTGAAGAACACAAGCTTATACTGAGAGGGGGGTGAACAAGTATAAGACCTCTTTTTACTTTTTCCTTTATACTTCAAAATAGTAAAGCAATATACCCAAAGCAATATCAAAGCAATGCATAATATCATCCACAAAGTGACACCAATTTTAACGTGGTTCACCCGGAATGGTCGAGCTACGTCCACAAAACTTTTCTCTAAAAGTTATCTCAAAGTTCTTTGGGAATCCTTCCCAATTACAATGTTTATGAGCCTCGGCCCAAAGGAGATACCTTCCCCCAATCAGAATTTATGAGCCTCTGCTCAAAGGAGATACCTTCCCCCAATCAAAATTTATGAGCCTCTTGCTCAAAGGAGATACCTTCCCCTCTGCTCTAGAAATGATCCCTCAGAAGATCAACTCGCCTCTACCTCTTGCCTAGCACGTGGAACTCCTTTCCACCGAAGACCTCCTATCCTCAATGCTTAGCCTAAGAGACCTCTGCCTTCTATGATCACGTCCACAGTAGCTCAACAACCTGTACCAAACATAGTCAATCGGTCTAGTACAAGTCTTCCTCTGTCTGTCAGATCTGTCCAACTCTTGAACAAATCAATCCTCTGCATACAAGCCTTCTCAAAGACTTGCCAAATCTATCCTCAGGTTCTTCTCATAGAACCAATGCACCTCTGTCCTCAAGTTCTCTGATAGAACTATCAAACTCAGCTCACAAGTCCTCTGCTAGGACCTGTCCAAATCTGCTCACAAGTCCCCACCGAAACCTGTCCAAAAATTGCTCACAAGTCCCCATCGAAACCTGTCCAAAAACTGCTCACAAGTCCCCACCGGAACCTGTCCAAAAACTCAACAAGCTCACAAAGAAAAACTTTCTTAGTAGGAAATCACAAAGTGAATTGTTAGAGACCCAATGTGATTTGTCAAACTCATAGAAGCATAAAGAGAATTGTTAGAGACTCAATATGTTCTATACTCAAATCCCAATCTCAAAACTCAACTCAAATCAACTCAGCTCAATCTCAATCTCAAATCTGAAAACTCAACTCAATTATCTGAAATGGATAGGATAGAATGTTTTCTTTCAAGAACATGAAACCCCAACAATTGCCAACTATGCAAAGAATCACATAACAATGATACTCATGTTCTTTTCACCATCAATTAGGGTTTCAACAACAATGCTCATCAAACAAGGTTTAGTCAACCAACACCATTCAACTCAACATCAACCTTGAAGCATTCAACCAATCATCACAAGAAAAGGAAACAAGTAGAAATCCTTTTCCCTCCAAAGATATTTGAACAAAACAGCCACCAACACAATATCACCAAATGCAAAGAATAACTTGCTCAAATCAACTCAATGGAGTAAGCCCAATATCATGAATCAAGTAAAGCAATAACTTGATCAAACAACCTCTATGGAAGCAACTCAACCATCAAACTCAAAACAGCCAACCAAGGGTTCCACCAACTCAATGCAAGTAGCTAGACTCACAAATATAAACCCTAGTGCACAAAGCTTCCACTATCTCAAACCAAAAATTATGCATTCACCAAAAACTCTCCTTAAGGATAACAATGCATAAGTAGTCTTCAACAAACCAGAAAATAGGATTTACACCCAACCAAAGGAAACCTAGTTGAAAACCTTTTCACTCCAACCTTATTTTAGAAAAACATACACCAATCATACTCATAAGAAAAATGTGCCCATACCTTTTTGGAGTAGAAGAAAATTGATCCTTAAAGCTGTCACCACACACAACCCTCAAACTTCCAACCAAGTTAGGGTTAGAACCAAGATAAATGAGCATATATAAAAACTTTCCTTAATACACCTTTTAGCTCCTCTTCTTTAAAAACAACCACCAAAGAAGCCAAAAACACAACAACCAAAACTTACACCTTATATCTCCATTTTTAAATTTAGCATAGCAAAAGACTAATCTCAAAAATACAACCAAAGAAATATCCCCTTATTTCTCCTATGTCTTTTAAACAATGCTAAACAATGCCAAAAATCATATCAAGAAAATAATCACACCTTATAATGGCTGCCCTTGAAGAATCCAAAATTCGCGGCACAAAACACGTTTTAATAAAAACGTGACTAATCCATGCACAGACTCCCTCCGTGGGGATCGAAACGCAGACCTCCGCCTACGCAAGGCCCAAACGCAGCCTTCGCTGCCACTAGCCCACAAGAGGCTTACGAAGTCCAAGACGGACTTCCTTCCACATGAACGGTCAAGCTTTCCGAAAGCTTTTCAAACCACGAGCTCTCCTCTTTCGCAGCGTAAACAGAACATTCGATCGCAGCCAAACCAATTAATTGCCTTCGATTTTCCAAGAGTATTTAACCTTAGGAACCTTCTCATATTTATAGTCCATACGTGGACTTTAGAACACGTCGGCTGCAAAGAAAAGTAATTTCGAATTTAATCGAAATTTGCTTTCTAAAGGGTTTAAAAACCCTTAAGTATTTTTAATAAATTAAAAATAATTTCTCCCTTAATTAATTAAATAATTAATTAATTAAAACCTTGAAGGGTTTTAAATAATAATTAAATAAATAATAAAGAGAACCTCCATTGGTTTTAATAAAAACCATTTAACTTGGTTTTAATGAAAAACCCTTGCCAATGGAATCTCTCCGGATTCTCTTGGAATCTTCCACCTTTGAAGCCAACACATCCTCTTAACATTAATGCCATTTCCTTTTGACATCAATGACAACTCATAGACAAGAAGCTAGGATCTCAAACCCAAAATTGCCAATAGGTATTGATTGCCTTACAATTTGAAATTTTTCATATTTGAGGACAGAAAAAGGCAGCAATTTGGGCAGCATTAGTGACTGCTAAATATTAGATTTCAGAGGCACATTATGAAGGGGTATTTAAGCCACCAAGTTACAGTATTGGGCATCATATTAGTCAATTATTGAAGATGGAAAAGGTGAGCAAATGAGCTATTTTGGACAGCCTATAAGAGCTACAATAACATCTACAAAAGGGTAGCCATTTAGGTGAGTAGAATTACCATAATCTTCATCATCTACAAGATTGAAAAGGTATGTAATAGAAAGGTGAAAAAAATCATTAGTTAAGATTTTATATTTGGATTTCTATTAAAGTTTTAAAGCACCAATTACAAAGCTTAAATGTTACATCAAAAGTTTCATTTCAAGTCTTCAAAAGAGTGTAGAAGTTATATTTTACAAGGATCATACCTGCACATAGAATAAATTGAAGAACACAAGCTTATACTAAGAGGGGTGGTGAATAGTATAAGACCAACTTTTACTTTTCTTTACCAAACAATATTATTCAATATTATCAGGCAATATCAATAGCAATAATAAAATAAATACATAAATCATCACACACAATAGAGACACCAATTTAATGTGGTTCACCCAATGTGGGCTACTCCACGGAGAAAATTTTTTTACTAAATTTTTTCAATAAATCCTCTTGGGAACCACTTCCCTATTACAATTTTTATGGACCTCTATCCAAAGGAGACACTAATCTCCTAATGCTCTGATTTATGGATCTCTCTCCATAGGATAACTCTTTCCCATTTTATTTGGTTTGTGGAACTTGACCCAAGGATAACTCTTTCTCCTCAACTGGTTTGTGAATCTCTTTCTATAGAATAACTCTATCTTCCCAGCTACTTCATGGATCACTCTCCATAGGAGAACTCTTTTCCCTTGCTCTATTTCATGGATCTCTATCTACAGAAAACTCTTTTTCCTCTACTCTGGTTGGTGATATTATAGAATACTACTACCTCCACTACACTAGCTTGTGGATCTCTCTTCACAGAAGACCTCTATCCTCTCTCAGAATACCTTTGTCCTATCTGCCCTAGATAATGGATCTCTATCCACTAGAGACTACTATCCTCTACTCTATCACCTCCAAAGCTTACTCTCAACTTTGTATCAAATCTGCACCAAACACTATCCTCGATCTAGTATAAATTTTCTCTAACTCTGTCTTAGGTATAGCACAAATCTACTCTCAAATCTATACCAAAATTTATCCTCAAATCTATCCTCAAGCCTTAACACAAATCTTTATCCAATCACAAATCAACTCTGCTTAGATTTACCCCAAGCCTTAACACAAAGCTTGAACAAATCAATAAAATCTACTCTCAATTATTCACAAAGACTTACCTCAATTCTACTCTCAAGTCTTCACTAAGACTTACCTCAAATATTCCATCAAGCCTTCACAAAAGCTTTCTCAAACTCTTCTCAAGTCTTCACAAAGACTTACCTCAAATATACCTACAAGTCCTCTCAAGAACTTGCTTAATATTCTCTCAAGTCTTCACCAAGACTTATCTCAAATCTGCCCACAAGATTTCATAAAATCTTGCTTAAATTTGTCCTTAATATTTAAAAAAAGCTTACTCAAATTTGCTCAAACACATGCTCAAAACAGCTCACAAGATATGCTCAATCAATCTCAAATCTTGCACACAAATGTTATCAATTGTTTTGTCTAATATTCAAAGTAATTCTACTTAGAATTTTTTTAACCTCTAGAACATATAGATAATGATGTACTCTATCAAAAATTCAATATGTTCTACTCAATCATTAAGTATATCGCTTTCACAAATCTAGTTTCTAAAGTTTGCACAATCACTTTCAATATCACTCAAAACCAATGCTCAAGAATTTCACTCATTCATTCAATCAATGAAACACAAATTGCTCATAAACCTTAAATAAGTGTTTTCAAACTTCTTCCAACAAGGTGCACAAAGTGGGTTTCAAACCCTAACTCAAATAGTCCTCAATCTCTATCTCAAATGATCTGTAAACATTCACCAATGAAGCATATAATAATTCACTCAATATTTCCAACAATACTTATCAAACAATCCTTTTCACTCCACCTTGTATTTCACAACATTCATTCCAATATTTCAAACAAAATATGATGTGCCCATACCTTTTTGCTTTGATGGAGATATGTCTTCAAGACCTATATTAATCACAATCAAATCCTCTTTGCCAATTTCAAGGTTAGGTAGCAACAGTCTATCTTAAAATCTCCACACAAATATTCTCCTCAATAATTATTTCAACATACAAAAATATCAAGTCTCAAGAACACCTTATAATCTCTAAACTTCTCAAAATACATAAAAATCAAGTTCTTTTATTAACACCTTATAAACTCCAAATTTCTCAAAATAGCATTCAACATATAAAAATCAAATTCCTTTGTTAACACCTTATAAACTCCAAACTTTTCAAAATAACATTCAACATATAAAAATCAAATTCCTTTGTTAACACCTTATAACTCCAATCCTTTCATTTATTTTTCTAATCAACAAAAATAAAATATTTTTCAATTAACATTATGACTCCCTATGTATTCCACCTATACACTTAATTATCATGTGGCCTCTATAATACTTGCACCTTTCCAAACTTTGGTGAATTTAATTAAAAATAAAAAGCGCTTACCTTATAATCTTTGGCCCACATCTCAAAAACTATTGTGCATGTCTTTTGACTATGCCCAAACTCAAACCCGTGATCAGCTACTACTGTAGTGCCTTAGCCCAAGGCTAAGCTTTTGCCTAGGCTATATGCCCAGACGTAAACCTAAGTTATATTACCTATGCTATTCTAATGCCTTTGTAGGAATTCGGTGAATGACAAAACATGTCTTCCTCCTTTGCAAAACGGATCGCATGGGATTTGAAACCACAACCTCTCCTACACAAGCATATTAGCAAGCCTTTGACCACCGTCTATGCTACCCAATGTCTTGGCAATTTATTTGGTGCTTCACTAAAATTTCAACATGATTTTTGCCTCCCTCAATTAATAACACACGAATCCTCTTCTCCCTTCATAATGCAGCGCATGAATTATATTTCAACTTAGGCATTCGAATAGCATAGGTAAATTTGAAATGAAATTCACTTCCCATTTTTATACTTTGTTCTTTGTACTTCAACATGTCAGCACATTCAATTTTTTAATTTCTATTTTGAATTTAAAAATTAAACCTTGGCACCTTTTGTTTATTTAAATTAAAATTTTAACCATAGGTTAAAATATTTTAATTTAAATAAATTAAATAAAAACCTTTATAATCTGCTCAATGGGTCTTTTCAAGGATATATTATTTTAATGATTCCTTGGACCTCATTTTTCTTCACCTCTTCTTTTTGCCCAAAATATTATAATATTATTATTTCTTTTTAAACCTGCTTCTCTTCCCTTGGGTATTCAATATTTTAGGCCTCTTTAGGCATATAATGTTTAAAATAAATATTATATCCTTTTTCCTTTAACCACTTCCTTGCCTTTTGGAAAATCAACCTTCTGACATCAATGACAACAAAACTGGACATCAAACCTCTTGACATCAATGACAAAAAAACTTGCTCAAATTTCCAACAGAAAATAGAAGTTAGGTATATTTCGAGAGAAAGAAACATATCAACATTCTATTGCTTATTCTAATCAAAAGAAGACTGCAAATTTACATAAATCTATAGTGCAAATATTTTATTGAGCAGCTTGGATTTGAAAGAGGAAAAAAATAGCCAAGAAAGGAAGATATTGCCAAAGATTAAAGGCAATAATAATATCAATTTTATCCCAACCAAACTAGTTAGTTAAAGGCAGATTTCACAACAGCTCTTTTGAAGAATAAAAAGGCAATCTACTTGCAGAATATTGTGGCAAAGTAGTAGCCACCAAAATATCAAGTATTACCTCCAAAATTTGGAGAAGAAAATCAGCTTATTAAGGGAAAAGAAAATATTGAAAGGGAGAAGAAAATCTAAGTCTAAGGTGCAATTGAAGACCACATTTCCAAAAGGATTATTTGGGTAGATTTGAAGAGGAATAAAAATAGTTTTGAAAGCTATCTTGGACAACACAATTGAATAGATATTATAGCCATTTGAATCCTATAGTTTGAGTGATATCAAGGTTCATCTTACAAGCACATAGGGAAATCATAATCTATGTATAAGAGTCATTCAAAAAGGACTCTACATGCGTAGTGAAGAGACATATTAGACAGAAATAGAAAAATATGGCAAAGTATCCAAGTGGATATCCTACAAATATCATAAAGAGAGGTCTCAGTAAGAATTAGGAAGAGCCATCCAAAGGATCAAAAATTTAGTTATCTAAGGTGTCTAAAGACATCCAATAATGTGACATTAGCATCAGAGTTATCACGTACATACAACATGAAAAACAAATTTGCAAAAGAGCCTATGCAAGTGATATCATACAAGGATAGAGCATATGTCACAGAGAAAATGATTTATCATCACCAAGGAGGAGCGATTATCATTGAAACAAGCTGGAAAGGATCAATATTGATGTCCAAAAGCACCATTGAAGATAGCCTAAGTATTTTACCCAAGGACAAGACATAGACAACAAGAAATATTACCAAGAAGTGAGCATTGGAAATGCACCGAGGAAGAAAATTGGACAAGTCTAAAGCAGTTGAAAAAAAGATAAAAATCCATCACCATGTGGAAGGAGTGGTTTCATACACTTTAGAGGAATAATATCACATTGAATAGTAATTTTGAGTGCCTAGAATTATATCATAACATCTCATATTTTACCAACAAGGGTAAGTGAAACAAGTGCTCAACATTATATGAAATTATCATTGATAACGCTCCATATATGAGCATCCAACATGGAGAAATATAGTAGAAGCATTGCTAGCAGGCAAAAATCATCGAAAGGGAAGGAACCAATTGCCACATGTCATAGCCATTGAGAGGAGGTGCAATAAGAATTATTTTCAAGAAGATATAAAATACCAACACCACTTGGCACTTCCATTCTAGAACATACCAAGCTTAAAAGGTGCCCACATACATAGCCTTTGGAAGAAAAAAATATCATTGAAAACAAGTGGAAAATAATTATTTCAAAGAGCATGTAGAGTGGCAAGGAAACCAACAAAGTAGATGTGATTACTCACCGAAGAAGGACGAGCTTGGACATAAGTTCAAGATACATACAACACACGTAATAATCAAGGGAAAAGAGTGAGTTTACAACACATATTCAGCAAGCATTTGGTTGGAGAAAGAAATACAAATTAGCCCATCTACAAGTAGGAGAAAGTGCACAAGCAAGGTGAAGAGTAACGAGAGTAATCAGCCTTGTAAATAGCATTCATTTCAAGTAACTTGTAAACTAGATTCAAGCATCAAGAAGGTGAGAAATATTCATAGTTATATTGCAAGTTTGATATCAAAGTGCACTATATATATTCTAGATATATTAGTAATAGGAGTAATAAGGTGTTAATAAAAATATCTAGAGAGCATATTGGGAAATAAAGGAGTAAAACTAGAAGCATTTACATTATTTTCATTGCTTCAAAAACATTTGCAAACATTAAAAATACAAGAAGATATAAGTATTAGAAAAATCTAGTTTGCAAATACTTAGTATTTCTAAAACTTCTAATTAGGGAGATATAAGGAATCCTACTTCAATTGAATTTCTAGAAGTTTAGAAACCTATCATTGCATTGAATCATAGTTGAAGAGTTTAAGATATTTCTTGCATCAAAATTATAGTTGGAATATTGATTTAGAAGGACATAGACAATCCAACTAAATATATAGAACTCTTATCTTTGAAATAGCATTTCTAAAAAGCTTTCTATAAATAGTTGATTACAAGTGATAGAGGTGAATCATATTTATAATATAAGGAGATATAAGGAATTCTACTACAAAGAATTTATCAAATTATTTCTAAAACAAACAAAAAAAACTAAAACTAAGAGAAATGTCTAAATCAAGTAATACAGTAAACAATGATATGAACAACACTATTAGAAAGGAAAGAGAAAGTGTCATAAAAAGTGGAATTAAGAATTCACTTATAAAGTCGAAAGGAAACTTAGTTCCTACTTCAAAAATGATATATAGTGAATTTTTAAATGAAATATTTGAAATGATGGAGCATTATCTACATGCGCAACTCACTGAAACAAATAATAGAAAGAATGACATTTAAATTTCTTTAGAATATGCAAGTATACTATACATGGAACTACTTACATTCAAATGTTATAAGGATAAAAATGTAGAACATAAAGGATTGATAGAATTACTTAAGCTGAAAACATAAATGGATGAATCAACCCTATCAAATATATTTCAATCCTCATGCAACATTAGTACTACAAGTTCTACTAACTCAAAATATTATCATGATGCTCTAATTGTATGTTCAGAAGCTTTTATTTAGGCCACAGAGAATGATGACAAGGACAACAGGAAAGGAAAATTACTTTCACAAGAATCATGTGAAAGTATGTCCACCTATGAAGGGGAATAAGATGAAGAGGTAAGTGAGGGAGGAATACAATGTAGAGTAAATTAAAGATATTTCAAGAAAACTTCACTCAAGCAGAAATACATGCAAAAGACATAGATCCATATTGAAGACTAAAGTCTTCAAAACCAAATAATGTAATACAAGGGGGTGTTGGAAAATATGAATATTACATAATTTGGTTCTTTAATAATGTACCTTCATGGGTACATATTTAGATTAGGATTATATTAGGAGATAAATAGTTTATTAGAGTTATTTAATAAATTCACAAGTGTTAGAATGTGCAATGATTTAAATGTGATGTAGTCCACATGTACATGAGTCTTAAGTTGAGTGAGAGGCAAGGAATCTATCTTTCTATATAAAGGTCTCATTGTGAGTGATTGTGAGTAGTTTTTTAGTATGCAAAAGTGAGAGTAGTAGTAGGTACAATGTAGCTCCATTTTGCTATCATGGAGGAGTTGAAAACTCCATGAGAGGAGCATTGTAATTTTCATGAGCTTTCTTATATGAGTATTTCTAGAGCATTGTACCAAGTTTTCTATCATATTTTTATGTATGTTAAATTGTCATTATCATAGTTGTAACATTGCATGTTTATTTCAAAACTTGTGAATGCATTTTCTTTATGTTTATGGCTCCAAAATATAACAAGATTGTCAAATTCTACCAAGTTTTATGTTCCTTGAATTTTGCTAGGTTGATAGAGTCGTATTATTATTATTTAACAATAAAGTTTACAATTTTTTTCAGCCATACTTCTAACTCACTCTGTCCAATGTGTACAAGGTATTAAGCCTTCATGAGATATTGGCCTCATATAATAGTGTCCACTATGTAGGTACACTATTACCATTTGTTTTGAAGCCATCAAAAGCAGCCAAGGCCAAGTCCAAAAAGGAACATTAGCATGTAACTACAACTTATCTCATTTAAAGTTGAAGCAACATCACTTGCCTTGGTGATGAGATTTATGGTTTACCAAAATAATCCAATATCAAGCAAGAATTGATATGATTGAATATTACTGCAATACATGTGTCATTATTTCTTTATGTTTCACTTATAGCAACATAATTCATAGTATATTTCATTTTATTAATATGACCATTGAATGGATATTTTAATTTTCATAAATTTTTTGATATTGCAGGGAATGATTAGAATTTTAGGTTTTGACAACAAACCAAATAACTAGAAAGGTCTTGATTTTTATCTTTGTTTTTGTTTATGATTATATAATATTTCTATTTATTTCTTGCACAATTTCAACCAACTTAATATGATGATTTGATAATTTGGTTAACACAATGTTTGAGTGAAAAAATGGTAGTTTAGAGGCAAGGTGTATTGTAACTATATTATTGAGTACTAAGAGAAGTCGCCATCCAATCTAAATATCACCTATTAAACTGATAAACATTGCAACACTACAAAAAATGAGCATATTTGAAAAGTAACTTCAATTGTTTCTAATATGATATGAAATTAAGATGTGATTTATGAACACAAAAAATGTTATTAGAAAATACTTTGCTTTTATGCATTGCTTTAGCAATTTCAATAAAGTTTTTCAATATGTTTATTGTTCATTGTTGTAATTTGATATATTTGCATGTATTAAATTGATTTATGATCAAAGATTATTATCATGTGAATATCACATTATTTTGCAAATATGTTTTTAGAGTAAAACTATAACTATATGTATATGGAAAGTAAATTATTCAATGTTGAAGTTTGATATATTTACATGTATTGAATTGATTTATAATTTAGAGATTATTATATTTTGAATATTATAGGATTTTGTTAATTTTTTCTTAGATTAAAATTGTATCTTTTGAATATTAGAGTATTTTGTTTATATTTATTAGAGTAAAATTGAAACTATATGTATTTGGAAAGTAACAAGTTATACAGTTCTATCATCACAAATCGTTTCTACCTAGTAGATATAACAATATTTTTGTACTCTTTCATCCTCAACATTGGAGGAACGAGAACAAATTAAATTTTCACATATATTTTTTTGAAATTAGTGGTTTACTATTGGACATCCCCTATTGGTTTTCAGTTGCTCTTTGCTCTTATACACTACAGATATAGGTATAGTTATAGCACATTAATTTTAAATTTTGATACAGATACAGTTATAGGTATAGTTGCTCTTTACTCTTATACACCATAAATACAGTTGCTCTTTGCTCTTATACACTACAAAAAGTAAACTGTTCATTGTTGAAGTTTGATATATTTATAAGTATTGAATTGATTTATAATCCAAAGATTATTATATTTTGAATATTACAAGATTTTGTTAATATTTTCTTAGATTAAAACTATATATTTTAAATATTAGAGTATTTTAACAAGTTATACAATTCTATCATCATGAATCATTTCTAGTTATATTCTTTCATCCTCAGCAATGGAGGAACAAGAACAAATTAAATTTTCACATATATTTTTTTGAAATTAGTGGTTTACTATGGGACATCCCCTATTGGTTTTCAGTTGCTCTTTGCTCTTATACACTACATATATAGGTATAGTTATAGCACATGAAAAGGAAACAATGAGAGTTGGAATTGTTGTTTTGCTCTTTGGAGTGGGCATTGTTTCCAAAGCTACCAAAGCTCAACTTTATTTTTCCCAAATTCTTTATATTTTTTTAGGTGAGACCCTAAGAGGGTGGTTTTAAACCACCCTCTTAGGTCATCCTAAGATGATGGTTTTAAACCACCGTCTTAGGGTGACCTAAGAGGGTAGTTTAAAATCACCCTCTTAGGAATAAGAGGGTGGTTTAAAACCGCCCTCTTAGGGTCTAAGAGGGTGGTTTTAAACTACCCTCTTAGGGTATAAGAGGATGGTTTTAAACCACCCTCTTAGGCCTAAAATATCTTAACCCTAAGAGGGTGGTTTAAATTCATCCTCTTATTCCTAATATGGTGGTTTACAACCATCCTCATAGCCCTAATAGGGTGGTTTTAAACCACCCTCTTAGACCCTAAGAGGGTGGTTTTTAGCCATTGTCGTATGTCACAAATATTTTACAATACCCTCATAGATGGTGATTGAATAACCATCTTTAAAGGTCTTTAAGGGTGGCTTATAACTATCATTAAAGCATTTTTTTGGTGTATTGAGTGGCATATGACCAATCTAATTGAATAGTACCACCTAGTTGTTTTGCCTAATGCCTAAATAGTAAGATAGAGAAGAAAGGGTCTACATCTACAACTATGACATCCATAACTATCCCTTTATAAATTGATAGGCAATCCAATAATTATGCCTACACAAGATACTCTCCTATTATCCATTACAAAAATAGGTGGGTGCTCCTTTTGACAAGTCAAGCCTAGTTGATTAGCTACTTGTTCGGACATTATATTCATAGATGCACCACTATCAAGCATACAATTATGAATAACATATTGGTCACCATAGCCTAATATGTACCTTAAGGGTATGTAGAATGGTTTTACTAAATATGGGGATTTGACTGCATTATTTTTAGGGTCTATGGGGCTTTTAGGTTGATCCTATGATATATAAGTTAGCTTAAAAGCTCTACAAGCCTGATATCTATATTTTAGGATAGTTATTGACTCCCCAAAAGTAATGTTAACTTTTTGCTTGGCAGTTTCCAAACCAACATCAAATTGGTATTTTTTATCATCAAAATTTTTACTATTTTCTTGATTAAGCAAATCATTTTATTGTTTTTGAAATACTTCTATATTTATTTCTTCAGGGATAACTTGTTTTATTTAATCAACCTTATTTTGAGATATTACCCTTGTAGTTCTCTCTTCCTGAGTAGATTTATTTTTTCTTGACTACCCATTATCTCTATTTGTGGATCTTTTATCTATTTTTTTCTCTATTTTTATGTTCCTTAGATTAATAGCATGAATTCTTTCTGAAGACTCTACTTTTTCTATGTGAATGAGTTTTCCTTGTTTTATTTTGTCAAACCTATTATCAAAAAGCTTATCTACATTTTATGCCTCTTCAAATACTAGGTCCCTTTGTTCATGATTAGCGGCACAGAGGTCAAGTTATTTTTGAAATTTAATTTCCCTTACCTCATCTTCTTGAGTCCAACATAGGTTAATATTAGTATCTTCTTCTTCATATTCATCATTTAGATCAAATTTAAAATACATACTCATATATACCACAATAAACAAAATTATGTGGTGCATCACAAGAAAAGTAGTAGAAAGGATAGTCTAGTGTTATATTATTGGATGGGATTAGGTTTGGAACAAAATTGAGATCATTTTCTAACTTTTGCATTTTTTGTTAAAATTCTTTCTAAATAGAGGTCTAGTATCAGCTAATTGTTTTTTCTCACCTTGATACTATGAATCCTTAGCATTACTCTTTATATATCTCTCAATCCTAGTTAATATTTTATTCAAAGTGGTAAACATTTCACTCAATTTATTAGCTATTTTTTTCATAGAATCTAGCTCTATTTTCATAGGAATAGAGAATTCAACCTTCTTAGGTTTTCTCTCAAGTTGATTGGGCTCCAGAGAGTATGATTTCATATTTACACTATCATGTTTCTTTCTATTTGTATATCCATGTCCATATATTCATCAATAGTTATTTTGTTTGCCTTAACTCATATTTAAAATCCCCAGGAAAGGCATTCTTGTAAAAATAGATAGACTGTTCATCATTCGACCTTAAGCCAGTTGGAATATTATTTCTAATTTTAATAAATCTTCCTATTGAAAACTTCTATGGAATAATTTTTTTATTTTTCATAGTAGTCGATTCAATTAATAAATATTTTTCATTCTTTCTTTCTCCATACTTTCTAAGGTAATATCCATGTCTTGAAAATTGAGAATAGTACTATTTCCAAGGCTATTGAACTATTCACAGGCATCTTTCTCTAGGGTTTAAAAGAACAACCTGGAGACTACATCTTATTCATCTACTTTTGTATTATCAATTGCATTGTAGAAATATTTGAGGTGATCTTCACCAGTGATAGATGTATTCCTATGGAATTTGGGTAAATATTTACTAGCTTTACTAGGAAGGGGGTTTAAATTTTGAGGTAGGATAAAAGGTCTACATCTATTGGCCCTCCATTGATTGACATTTTGATTTGGTGGTGGATTAGCAACTACCATATTTTCTATAGATTGAATAGCTACAAGTGTTTTATTAATAGCAGGGGATGACTAATTCAAACTAGAATTGGTACTAGAAAGAGAAACATTATTATTTGGAATTGTAGAACTACTATGAGACTTGAAGAATACCTTTGGGTTTGGCACTTCAAGGAGAAATTCCTTGTCACTTATTCTTGTAGATGCTAGATCTGATTTCTTTCTTCTTTTTTAAATTTAGGGTTTGATCGAAGCCACCAGCACATGTGTGCAAGAAAGACCAAGATCTCAAGATTTTAGCCAAGATTGCTCAGCTTAGTATTCTCTCAATTCTTACAAATATCACTCAAGGGATAAAGTAAATTATGCTTTATTAATGGTAGTCAATATTTATTAATCGACAAAACCCATGACCATAGGCCTTTGAATTTTGAAAATTTAAAATGGGAAAGATGATGAAAATTCAAAAGAAAATTTTGTAATCCTTCCAAAAAATGACACCAAAAATTGTTGAAGAAATTTTTTGCATCCCTCAAATATTGTTACGTCGTAGAGTTTTCTAAATCTATTCAGCATTGTGGACTCTGGTAGATCCACCTCTTTTACTCAAGAAAGAATTATCCTAATACTTATGATAGACCAAGTAAGGTAAGTAAACCATGAATCAAGTTTATATTATGATATTAATGCTTACATTCAACCAAATTAACAAAGAAATGTAATATATTAAATATTTTGACCAAGATTTACAAAAACCTTCTAATTATACTCTATTAGTAGACTTGTGCCTTGTCCATTGGGCAATTATAGAAAATATATCAATGATTTAATGGAAAATAAAGAAGGGGAAAGAAATAACTAGGTCACTTATGTTTTTTCAAATAATATAAAAACCATAATTAAAATTTACCAAAAAAGGAATATGTCACTCACACTCAAATAATGCAACATGTAAGTTTTCAACAAACACATAATTGAACACAAAATTTCATAAATGAGGAAGTCATATTTGTATTAATATAAAAAGATTCTTATAATTAGAGTCTGGTAAAATATTCCAAATTTCATTAAACAGATAAAAATATATTTCTTTATTCAAATTATATAACAAATAACCTCAACTCTTCATTCTAAAATTAGTAAAAAATATTCTCCTAACTTCTAATCCAGCCACTGGAAATAAACCCAGCTAACTCGATGCTTCCTTAGCAAGACTTGCAAAATGATGGAGAAGAATAAGGGATGACTACAAGAGACAAGACACAAAAGTAATTACAACTGACAATTACAAGGGTGCCAAACTATACCTTTGGAAAAATTTGTCTATGCAAAACTTGATCCTTATTTCAATGGTTGCAAATTCTTTTTATAGCTTTAAGGGTGGTCTATTCTATTGCAACTACTTTTATCTTATCACTCCATTTGGTTGTAGCTACATCATTGATCTCTGTTGTGCGACATAGCTAAATGATAGTTGTTATGAGTTGTTTTAACTGGATTTCTACACCTAGCTATTTTTTAGCCTAAGGATCCTTATAATGCAGTACAGTTGTATTGAATCAAGGACCTACACCTAGCATGTTTTTAGTTCATTGTCTTATTCCCCTAATGTTTTATCTTTTATTGTGATGGGCCCCCTATTAGATTTGTCTTGTTTGACTTCTTAAAACTTATCTTTTTCTCTTTTCTCTAGTTGACTTATCCCAACAATGTTGGTCATTCCATTCCAAACATCATTATAAAAAGAAGCAGCAATCATGATAGTATGCATCCCCTATAGGACCTTATTTTTATGACTTTCCATTGAATGATCACTTTCTTGAGAAAAGTTGGTTAATGACCTAGCCATTTCATATAATTCATTAAGTTGTTGAGCTAGTTTATTTTTATCTTTATTTTTTTATTGGTTGAAATAAAGGGTTTTAAAAGGATCCCCGAATATTTTATAAAAGGATTAGAACAAAAGATACTATCTCCTGAAGACCATATCCTGAAGATAAAAAAATAACTACTAAAACAGGGAGACAACCTCTGTAGAACCAACTACAAAAGAAACCTAAAATTTGAAAAATATTTCCCACCTAAACCAGGAAAACCAGTGAGCAACAAAAGAGCCCTAAAATTTGAAAAGAGGTTTCCTACCCAGGGAAACCTTCAACTGCAATTCAAAAAATGAAAAGAGGTTTCCTATATAGAGAAACCTTTACCTATAGAATAGAAAAGAAAAGAGGTTTCCCACCTAGGGAAGCCTTCACCTACAATTCAAAACTTGGAAAGAGGTTTCCCACCTAGGGAAACCTTCACCAACAAACTGGACTTGAGGAATTACACCAACAGTTCAGAAAAATAAAACGAGGTTTCCACCTAGCGAAACCTTCACTAACGGCTCTAAAATTTGAAAAGAGGTTTCCCACCCAGGGAAACCCTCATTAGCAATATAAACTAGAAAAATTGACAAAATAGCTATCTATAAAGGACATCTTGAAAAGATGCAAAAACCAACACCACCACTCATCAAGGCCCCTCCAAACATCTGGCCAAGAAGCCAAACCTAGAACCCCCTTCTATAGCCAGCATTGAAGCACCAGGTCCTGTTGAGAAGCAACACACCCCATTGATTATAAAATTTTTATCTTATGATAATTAAATTTTATTCTCCAAGGGGACCCTCTTGAAGTATTTTGATTTTATTTCCAATTTTGTTTTCCTCAAGGTTTTAAATTTTATCCACATCAAGGTGACACAATTGCTTGCCTAAAAGCATTGATCTTAATTTAATTTCTCTGGATATTTACACCTCAATGATATTATTTCAGATTATTGGTTTGAGAAAATTTAATATTCAATGGTTTTCCTAAAGTCTAAATTATTAAAATTATTTTTAGGGTTTTCTACAATTATTCATCTTACCCTAAATTTACATCAAATTTGAAGTCATCATATATTTTTATAGAAGAATCCATTTGAAGTGATTCAAAATCTCGATGAAATATCTCGATCTCCTCTTCCTAATGATACCAAATTTATTAGAAGTTAGACGTGAATTCCATCCAAAAATCATAGTTTCCAATTGCAACTTGTGAACTTCTTAGTGCGATATCTCTTTATAATTTTTTTTTTTTTGTATTTTCTTTGCATATTTGGATACCCATTTGGCCATTTTACAAGTGTGCAAAAGTGCATCAAAATCTGAGCACTTTGATTTTTTGCCTAATTTTGCACTACAAGGATTTGGGAGTAAAATCACAGCCTGGGACAAGCATGCTCCATCCCTTGGTCAGACACGGTAAAAATTATGAAATGAAAATTAAAATCATGGGGTACAACCAACTTCCTTGGAAAGAAGCTTGCTTCGGTCGGCTACCAAATTTTCATCAACCTTGTTTTACCCCGCGATCAAAAGGGTCAACGAAGGAGAAGTCCGAAATCAAATCATGGGTCAGAACCATCTTCCTTGGAAATAATATTTCTCGTGATTTTCATCAACCTTGCTCTACCCTACGGTCCAAATGGTCAACAATGGCAAAGTGTAAAATTAAATCATGGCATAGAACTTGAAAATAAATTTATTTGAAACCAAGGCAAAATTGTGGATTTTTTGGGAGATTCAAGTTCATTTTGATTTCGGACAAAAGCTTGCTCCATGCTACAAGTGAAAGTTTGTTTTTATATTTGGATTTCAATTGCCAATTTATTCAATTTAATCATCTCCAAAATTTTGCAATCTCTCCACCTCATCTTAAAAGAGTTAAGTCTTTTTATTTTGGCAAATCAAAACCCTTGTTCTCTCCCACTACCAAATTTTCTTTAATCATCATGGGCTAGAACCATCTTCCTTGAAATCAAAGCTTGCTCACAATTTTCATCAACCTTGCTCTACCCCATGGTCCAAATGATCAAAAATGGCAAAGTGTAAAATTATATCACGGTATAGAACCTAAAAATCAAATTATTTGAAACCAAGGCAAAGTTGAGGATTTTTTGGGAGATTCAATTTCATTTTAATTTTGTCTAAAAGCATGCTCCATACCGTGAGCCAAAATTTGTTGGTGACTTTGGATTTTAATTGCTAATTTATGCAATTTAATGATCTCCATATTTCCACCATAGTATAAAGTCATCTCTTTGCCACATTTTTAAAAAGGGTTAAGTCTTTTCATTTTAGTGAATCAAATCATGCTCTCTCCCACTCCATTCTCTCTCCCACTCCATGTTCTCTCCCACTCATGTTCTCTCCTACTCCATGTTCTCTCCCACTCATTTTTCTCTCTCTCTCATTGCCCTATTTCACGATTCTAGATGAAGGCATTAGAATTTAATTTTTTAATTATAATTTTTACCCTAAAGTTAAAATCTTAAACCTTAGGGATAATTAAAAATTAAAAAAATCAAAAGGATCAAACCTTAGAAGAATAAAATAAAATAATTAATTATTATATTAACTGTCTAATCTTTGCCCTTTTATTTCTATTGTTGCAAGAAATTTGCTAGTGGTAGGAGTAATGGCATATATGATGGCAGACATCAAACTTCAATGCAAAAGTGGACGAATGTGAATTTGCAAAGGTAGAAGATGCGAGAAGTTAAAAATCCACCAGGATTTTGTATAGCTTACCGCAAACAAAGACTTGATGAGGCATGATCAAAGGAGTGCCCATTTAATGAAATACAGCTGCAACTAGCTGAAAATGAAAACATCTACATACATTCACAGTTTGATGAGGATAAGATCAAATTCTTTCTTTGCCATTTATGGTAGGATACCCAGATAGATTTTCAAAGTAGTTGGATTTGAACAGGACTCTATTAAAATATGTTTTATCATGTAAGGTCCCGATGGTGGGATTTTTACATTAGGGTTTAAATCTTTGAAAGCAAGATATTTTTGAAAAGATCAGGGTATGTCCTGAGTCTATATATACTTCTTTTGAATGTAAAATCCGGATGTAAAAACATAGAAATAAAAGACTTCTTGTATTTTTTAGCAAAACTAGCTTTGAATCCTTTATTTTGTACCTAAGGCTAGTGTGTGAACATCTTCCAGAACAGTGTGGCCAGGTGTCTAATCTTTTTTGGGTTATGATAAGTGCACTATATTTTGTTTTCATCTCACTTAGGATTTATTTAGTTTGATTGTAAACCTATGATTGTTAAGATTATATTATGTTGTTAAGCTTCATTCTATTTGTTTGTGTGTAAGGAAAATAAAGGCTTAGGGTTTGGGTCTATAATTTAATTGCTTTATTCTCACTAAGCGAGCTTAACTACTAGTGAGAAATACCAATTGATGTTTTCCTCCCTTTTTTTTGTAATTTTCTTTCATCCCATGTTGTCTCTGTCCCATGCTCAAGGTAGAAGGTGATCTTAGAAATTTGTACACTTTATTCATTTGATTTTGTTCTATTGTGAAGTTGAGTAGTCTAATTGATTTTAATGGTTGTAACTTGCAATTAGATGAAATATCCTCTCCTTTCTGTTGTTCTTTAAAAATCTTTATTCATTTAATCTACTAAAATATGAAGAGCTAGATCAATACACTAATACAAACCTGATAATTGAACTTAACAAACCACCATCATACAACAATGATAAGAGGTTGAACTCCCTTATAAGTAAAATAGACAATCACATAGGCTATCCAGAAGTAGAAAAGAGTGAAGACGTTTGACCCGACCCTATAACTCACACCTTGGATAACCAACAAGATCCTAAAGTGAGAGGGATTTATTCCCATTTATGTGTTACTTGTGTTTCTTGTTTACCTTTCATAGGGTGTGCATGAAAAGCGAACCGATAGGTCCCCCTTAATACTTCATAGATCTAAAAATAATAGAGTTCAAAGGAGTAGGTCCCTCTTTAGATGATACAAAGACCCCCAACCTCCCAAGGGCAAGCCCAAGAAGCCAACACTGAAACCTCTCAACTATGGTCATCATGAAAGCATGACGTCTTTTCCCTAATGAAATAAAAAATTGTATAGAAAGTCTCATTGGGGCTTCTTCACAAATAGATAAAGGACCAAGGTTGTCATATAAAAAGGTGATCTTTGAAACCCCTCCTCTATGGGCAATGAGAAATCCCTTTATCCCCCATCCAATACCACAAAAAACCACAAAGAAATAGGTTCATCAAAATTCCTCTCAAGTAGTCTACACAAGGCTACACCACCCTTTTCCACAACTATCAGATCAAGAGGCCATCTAAAAAAACCCTCTTCCATGACAAGAAAGTGCCTAGTCTCTCCCCAAATACCACCTAGAAACATGGAGAAAATCCCATCGGACCACATCATGCATTGGTAAAATAGATGATGAATCGACCACCAAGGAGGTACTATTGATTTGCATCAAATAAGACCACACACACTAGCCTAGCCAACATTAAAAAAGAGACAAAAAAGGAGGAAATTTGCTCGGGGTGACCTCCAAGAAATCTAGGCAAGGAATACACCTAGGATCAGCTTCAAAGGAGCAAGGGATGGAGTAGGAAATTTAAAATGGTAGCCTTCCATCCAGAGTGAGAGACCTCCAGCATCCCTCCTCCTTTATTATTTTCATCTTTATCATCACACTCAAAATATTATATTTTTTTGGTTATTTTATTATCAAAATCATTTGTTGCTAAACAATATTGAAGTAGAAATCCTACTTGCTTTCTTCTATTATCCTTTTTATCTTTTCAAGCTTGCATTTCTTTGGAAGAGGAGTCCCAACTGGCCCTTTCACAGAGGTATATAGCTATCTTAAAAAATTCTAAACTACAATCACATGTAGTACATTCTTCAAAAATCACTTGTTTGGTGTGTATTTATGCATATTGCTCTTCACACTTTTGAAATATATTATGTACTATGGCTAATTTGGCATCAACTTCTTCTAATAATATCTTGATACCTTCTAATTTCTTACTCACTGTAGCAACATTTTGGAGTATTATGGTCAATGTGTTTATTTCAGCCTTTAGTCCAACATGTATTTTTGCCTTATATTTTTTTATGAACATAGAACCATCAAAATATTTGACTTATTTTTCTTTGGTTGTATGTGAAGAAGGCAACTGAGGGTTGTTCATTTTTTGGGCAGCTTCTAGTTCCTTGATTCTAGCTTTTAGTGTCTTTGCTTTTGTTCATAACTCTTTGTTTTCTTTATATATATCTTGTTATTTGGGCTTGAAGTTGACCTCCTAATTCCATCATGGCTATTAAGTCCCTTGTAACTTGTACCTGTGCTTCTCCTATTTCCCCTGCTCCTTGACTAATCTCAATTGATTTTATATTTGCTTGCATGGAGAGTGATATGGTTATAGGTGATAACTCTAAAACCTGATCACTAGGTTCTTCAATTGTATATTGAGTACCTCAGGGATCCTTTCATTCATTTATTGTTTGGATTTACCTTTCTTCAAAAGAATCAAAATGGATGATTTATTTTGTTCTTGCCATAGTCAGGATTTTTAGAGTTTTTGATGAAGAAGATGCTTTGATCCTAGCTCTTTGATGCTTAGGGTATTTAATCGGGCTTGGCAGCTTTACTTGGTGTTCTCTAAGTAAATTGGCTAGTCCTCCAGCAAGCTAAATTCTCTTAAGTATTATTGAGGATATATTAATCTCTTTATTGTTAACTACTCGAGCCTTAGGTATGACTTTGGGCTTATGCAATTCCAGTTGTAGTATGTTTTCTTCTATTTTGGCAGGGGATAAAGCAATAGATTGAACCTGTGTAGAGGTAATGGGGACTACTTATTTACCCTTATCTGTTCCAGCTATATAACCATGAGTAGTATGAGATTTTTGAGGAATTTTTTCCACTACTTTAGCTAGGTTGTCAATTTCCACTAAAAATTATATTTGCTCTGATTCTTGATTGATTGCTTCAAGAATAGGGTCATTAAGTTCTTTTGAATGCACTGCTAGGATGATTAGGGCAATTGATTCTACTGAAGCTTGCATAAGCATTACTAATGTATTTAGATAGTCCCCAACATGCTCAATCTGGTTATTTTCTCTCTGGATAAATGGGTGATTTTTCCACATAGTTTCTAGAGATGTACCTACCTTAATAGCCAATAGGAGTTCATCTTCAAAAGGATCCTTTCTATGTGTTATCAACCAAAACTGTATTTTTTGTACTGAACACTGATAATTCCCCTAAGAATCCTATGACCTCCAAGTAATTTCTAAAAAACAATGATCATTTATCTTCCATATGGCTCTCAACAAAGTATGATATCCTTTGTATACATAGTGACCAAATCTACAAGGAACTTCTAGCCAAGGGATTTTAACTTACCTCTTTCCTACTCTCATTTTGGGCTCTTTTGATATTTAGGTTGTGATTTCTAAGACCTCTATTGACATTGAGAAATACTTTCGGAGTGTCTTGGGGGTGGTTTTTCTACAAAAAATCTTATGTAGGAAAAATATTTAGCTAAAATGTAATCCCCTATGTGACTTTTTTGCAAGAATTTGGCTATCCTTGAGCCTATCCTAGTTGGAGGGTGAACACAAAATATCATATGAATGGTTGGGATAAAATCTCAGAAGGGTTGGACTCACCCTCATGGATCCATGAAATTCTATCTTGCATATAAGTGGCATCTACTTTTCCCTATTTTTGGATTCTTTGTTTTTCAACATGTCCTACAATTAGATGGATAAGAATTAAATAGTATGAAAAGGGAGGAATTTCATCTCACTCTTCTCTAATGGATTTTTTGAGTGTTATGAGCTCGTTATCCATATTTTCATAGATAAAATTTTTGCATCGGTAAAGTGGGTTTTGACCCTTCCTATTACATTGAATGATCATGAACATAACTTCTTTGGTGAGCCAGGTCAAATCCTTAACCCCTAATGCAATATTAATCAAGTTTGTGTAATCCTTATTCCATCATTGTAAGGTGAACTTACTTATTGGAAAGTCATATGAGACAAATTGGTAAAGCCCAAAGAGTTATGTATAAGTATATGTATTAAGCATATGAGAGATTGTATAAATAGTACCTTTTTGTTGATAACTAGTATTATGGGCTTTAATTGAAAGACCATATTGAAGTTGTCAATTATGATTTTGAATGCGGACTAATTTTTTATATTTTTGAACACTCTAATTTTTGGGTCATAAGCCATTGGCAACCATGATAGGAGATCTGATGAATAGTGCACTTTAAGGCATACTATCCTTCCTAGGTTGCTAGTCCATCTATTACAGTATGGACTAGTTTCATTATGTGAATTATGTGTCATTTTGAATAATCCTTTGAGAAATGTTGGATGTATCTAGTAGTCTTATTTTGTCCTCTCGAAACTAAATACAATAATATCTTCTAACTTCCACTCTTGTGCATGGGTAATTGTCCTATCTACCCCTAATTTTTTGGCAAATTTTGTTGCATCTTTGACAATAGCTTTTCTAGGTAGCTTTTTGTATTGCTCACATTCTATAACTCTTTGGATGCTTGCTACTATAACCATGGGTATAATTGAAGGAGTACTTGTAGATGCCATAACCGCTATTACTCTGTAATCACTTTTGAAATCACTCTGTAAGCTCTTCTAAACACTTAGAATCTCAAATGCTCAGTGTAATCTACTCTTAAATATTTATAAACATTTATTGCAAGTGTAGTTTGGTGATTTAGGGTAGGTATTTATAGCCTTTTTGGTAGAGATTTTGCATGCATTAGTAGTAATTATCACCAACTAAGTTTATTGCTCCTTGCAACCCTTTGACTTCCACCTCATCTTCAATAACTATATTAACTGTTGCAGCACAATGGTTTCTTGATTTTCTATCAATTTTGAACCATTGGTTTTGGTGAGGAATTCAATCCAAGTCAGTGATTGATTTTGGACTCTTTTTAAAATGTGTGCCTATTTATGGTAAAATAACTCATAGAGATCACGAGTCAATCCTAAGCGTTCATGCTACAAAAGTCCTCATTCTAAGCTTAGGTTAGCATGCCACATTCCTTTTGAATTATAGCCATTGATATCTAAAGATTGTATCTAAGCCTTTGAAAAGCCTTAAAATTATCTACCTGAAAGCATGAGATTCCGGAATAGAAACGGTATTATGCACGAAATAAAGAATAGAGGTAAATAAATGAGAAACGTATTTAAAACACAGCCCTCTTTATTCAAATGTTTTATCTTCGGTTACATGGACGTCTCCTTCCCTTTTAAAGGCGAGGAGCGTTAAACATATTTCCGTTACAAGTGTGCACAGTCATCTTCTTTCTCCCGCATGCCCACATGCAGAATGGGCGGGCAAAGCGTACTACCGCCACTTGATGTTTAATGAGTCTTGTTAGTCGTTGCCTATCTTGCGTTCAGCCGCTTACCCTGCATTCAGAAACACGAGAAGAACGTTAGTAGCACCTGTAATAAGAGGGCAAAACCTTCTGACTTTAGCATACATATGAAGATAGATCAAATGCATGAATAAAACAACTCTTCGTGAAACTGCAACTTTTGCCGAGAATAGAGAACAGTATACATTCGAAATGCCATATATCCGAGGATGTAAAACGTAAAATGTTATTTTTATTCTACTTGAAGACAACACAATACATGAGACATGGACAGTCATTAAAATAATCAACCGATTCTAATGCTATTGCCTGCAAGTTAGCACTTCATTGTGTTGCATGAAAATATTCGATAAAATGTATTGCAAGACACATTCGAGCATATAACGTATGACACGATATATTCTAACGTAAAGTTTATTTGAACAACGTAAAGAATAATCTATTTCGATACTGTTAGTTTTTGCAATGTATTTCAAAAGAGAACAGCATATATTGCATTAACTAGAAACGTTCATGGGCTGCCCAAGCGGGCCACCCTTGGTTTACACTTAGTCTCGACGCCAATCCACTAGGAATGGGCTCGAGATCTAAGGCCGTGTGTTGTCGTCGAATTAGTGGGATGCAGTGATCCACTGTCGGGTGTGAAAGTCCGGTTCACTCTTCTAATAATCACCCACAAACCTCTATTTGTGAGAGATTCTAGATGTAAAGAAGGTGAACTTAGATTGATACAGTCGGATATCCAAATGAGCAGCACTTCGTTGTGTTAACAAAATGCTTCGCAGTTGTTTTTTTTTTCGTTGCATGGAGGGAGTTTTTATAGAGGAATTTTGCCTCTGGAACATTAATGCCAAACCCTAAGTCCGCAGGCACCGTCGAGATTTGACCATTGTCAGGTGATTTATGAGGCATGGCTCGCACAGAGATTCTCGCTAGAAAATCGTGTCAGCAGTTATGAAGTATGGCCTCAGGCTGGATTTGTTGTTGAGAGTGCTCGTCTCATTACTTCAGTTGGTGAAGTTCGCCGTTTTACAGAGCCATGGGGTCTCTTCGAGAAGGGACACGTAGAGGTGCCACATGGCGGTCGTTCCTTGGATGGTCGAATGTATGCTTTTGATTGGTGACGTGTCTGCTTTTGAATGTTGACTGCTTTTGACTTTGGCCAGGTGTTGGCTTGAGGCCCAAAGTGTCGCGATATCGCGACACTTTGGGCCGGCTTTGGCTCGGGGCCCAAAGTGTCATGATATCGCGACGCTTTGGGCCGGCTTTGGGTCGGGGCCCAAAGTGTCGTGATATCACGACACTTTGGGACCGCTTTGGGTCGGGGCCCAAAGTGTCGCGATATCGCGACACTTTGGGTCCGCTTTGGGTCGGGGCCCAAAGTGTCGCGATATCGCGACACTTTGGGCCCGCTTTGGGTCGGGGCCCAAAGTGTCGCGATATCGCGACACTTCGGCCAGGGCTTGGTTTTTGACAAAAGGCTTGGCGCGGATAAAGGCTTGGCTTGAAGAAGGCTTTGAAGAAGGCTAAGAAGGCTTTGAAGAGGGCTAAGAAGTTTGTTAAAGGCTCTAGAACGACCGACTTTGCTCTGCTCATTTTTCGATCTTTTAAACTGCTGTGTGAGTGGTTAAGACCACTATTTGACCTCTAAGGGCTGCCCTAAAAGCTGTGATATCAATGTGATCAATGTTTGTAATCACTTAATCGAAATGGTGCTTGTTTTGGTGTCTACACTACCTAATCAATATAAACCCTTCATTTTATTTTTCCTATCTAAGTCATTTTATTTTTCTTGAAGCGATGCAGACCTTTGATGCTTGTATTAACCTTAGAAGGTTTCAATCATTGATTTATTGAATATAAATAAAGAGCCTTGATAAAAAAAAACAAAAAAGCAGTAATTATAGAATCAAAAGAAGAAGATCACAAATTCACACATTATACAATAATTATCTTGGAAACTCTCAACCACAAAAACTAGCACAATATTATCTTATTATTGCATTAACTTGACCATCACCAATACAATAATATTATCCTTTTATCTCTCTATATCAAACCCTCATGCAAGTGCAATATAAATAACAAATGCACATGCACATATTTTACAATTTAGGGCAAAACTGCCAACCTAAATTCTACTGCCCAATCTATGACCTAATAATAAATGGTCCAGATTAACAATAGGAAAAATACATCTATTTTTGGCTTCAAGGGCGCTACCCTCGATCCCCCGCCAGGGGGGATCCATAACATGTCGTCGCCCCCTGGAACCCCATGGTGATAGTATTAGGGGGGGCAAGCCCCCCTACACCCCCCCTTCTCAGAGTGGGTCCTAGTGAGACTAAGAAACAAGACCTTCAAATTACCAGTACCTTTCAAATTTAACATCCAGTACCTTTCAGAGTTAACCCCTCTTGAATAACATGGAAAATATTCAACATAATTCCAACACTTTCACCAAAATAATGAATAGATAAGGAGAAAGTGGATCACCTTGACGAAATCCACAAGATGACTTGAAGTAACCACTAGGAGAACCATTGATCAAAATAGAAAATTTTGCAATGCTATAACAACATATAATCCACTCACACCAACTATAATCAAAGTCAAAATTTTGAGAATAGCATGTAGAAAATTCTAAGAAACCCTATCATCTGCTTTGTTCATATCTAATAATAAAAGCATACCTGGTTTTTTCATGGGATGAAGAGAATGTATGGCCTCTTGTCCAATAATTATATCATCAAGAATTTGTTTACCTTGAAAAAAACCACCTTATTCCTCTAACATAAGACACCCTAGAATGTCCTTCAACCTATTTGCCATAATTTTTTAAATGATCTTATAAATCATATTACAAAGACTTATTGAACGAAAATTATCAAAATATTTTGTGTCGCCTTTCTTGGGAACCAAGGTAATAAAAGTAGCATTGATCTCACTTATTATAGCCTTATTTTTTTGGGCCTCTTCAACCACAACTAACATATCACTTTTCCATAAATCCTAAATTAAAAAAAAAATGCAAGAAATTCATCAAGGCCAAGTGCCTTGTTAGGATGGAAAGAGAAGATTGCTTCATGGAGATCCTCCGTAGATATCTTCTTCATCAAGCTTTCATTTTATCCCTAAGTGATAATTGATGGAAAATTTTACAAATTATTTTTTGTGCCTCCTTATCTTGCCTAGAATCTAACAAAATATTTTTGAAATAATAATTGTTTCATTCACTATATCTTATTCATCCTTAATATTTCTTCCATCTGGAGTTAAAATATTTTTGATATGATGAATAGAAAAAAAAAAATTGTTGTAGCATAAAAAAAGTTGTATTTCTATCTCCTTCATTAAGCCATTTCTCTCTATATTTTTGGAACCAATATGACTCCTTTTTCAATGCATTATTATAATCATAAAGTAATTATTTTTCTTTCACATAAGAATCTTGATCCATTCCATTAATTTCTACTATCTCTTGTAAATTTTTGAGTTTGAATTCAATTTATTTCTTTTCTTTAAAAAATTTACCAAAAGATTTGGCATTTCAATTCTTCATTTGCTCCTTTAAATATTTCAACTTTTGAATAAACTTGTACATATATGATCCTTCAAATTTTGATTCATCCCATCATAACCATATTAAAAAATCGAGGTCTTAAAACCACATAAATTAGAAGTGAAATGTTTTTAATGACTATTATTAGGTGATCATAATAGTATTAATTACGACCATATTTAAATATAATTTTTTTTAAATTTGGTTAGTGTGAGAAACCCCTACGATCGATGCTTAGGGTTGAGCATTCCTATCCCAACCATAACCCCTCATAAGACCAAAAGCTAAACTTATCAATAGAGGATTAACACACAACCACACACACATGCCATGATTTGAACCTTAGACCTCCCAAAGAAGAACCAAACCCCAAATTGTTGTGATATCCCTTGAGACAATATTTAAATATAAATTATTGTTTATAATAATAACTATAATTTAGCAAGCACGAGCTAAGAGGGAGTGAAACAATGAGTGTGAGCGCAAGCCAAGAGGAAGTGTAGTTGTAAGCGAGTGCAAGCACGAGCTAGAAGGGAGTGCAATCAAAATTGAGTGTGAGCGCAAGCTAGGAGGGAGTGCAACGAAAAGTGAGTGTGAGCGTGAGCTAGGAGGGAGTGCAACCAAAAGCTAGTGTGAACTTGATCCGAGAGTGAGAAGGAAGTGAGAGCAGGAAGTAGAAAGTAAAGTGTGATTCAGTTGAAGGAAATTTAATGCAAGCCAAGAGGAAGTGAGATCTAAAAGGGAGTGCAAGCCAAAATTTAGTCATGGTAGAAGAGTAGCAAGTTCATCTGGAGTACATTAATGCTTCAAACCCTTATCACGAATGCGTGGAACATTATTTCCAAAAAATTGTTGAAGCAAAGGAACATTGAAAAAAAGAAGAGGCAAGGGCTATTGCAATCCAAGAGGGAGTACAAGTCAATAGTGAGTATGAGGTAGGAGAGAGTGCAAGATGAGAGTGAGTGCAAGTCGAGAGGGAAGGTGAGCCAAGAGGGAGTGCAAGCCAAAAGCAAGCCCCATTAGCTAGTATGAAAGGAAAGTCATATTTGAAAGCCCTAATGAGAAGTTAGGATGCCCTAGTTGAAAGTATGGAGGCCTAAGTTGGAGATAAGTAGAAGAGCGAATACATGACAAGTTTGATCTAGGTAGCAGATGTTACACCATAAGTGAGTATCAAGGATGAGATGATTGAGCATGATATAATGGTTATTAAAAGTATAGGGTTAATATATAAGTTCTATAGATCATGGCCAAGGTTTTTGGAGATTCAAAATTGGATCAAGTGGAAGTGGGTATTAAATTCAAATTACTCGGTGACTTTTATTCATAAAGGTTTTTTTTCTCATCATCTTTTCCAGTTGAGAAATTAGGGATAAAATAATGGTTGGTGGTCCATGGTTTAGGGGAAGAGATGCACTTTATTTGAGACCATGGAATGAAATTTTTTTGTTGAGACAAAAACTATTAAGAAGCTTCAAGTATGGGTTAGGCTTTTTGGACTTCTATATCAACTTATAAATAAGGATGTTCTAAAGAATATTGAAAATACCCTAGGGGAATTCATCAAGGAAGGACTAACTACTAAGGAGCAAAAGCATGTTATATATACTCGAATATGTGTTGCTATGGATATTTCAAAACTTTTACCACAATCCATTAAGATAAAATATGAATCAAGAGAATGGGATCAACAAGTAGATTATGAAAATATCACATCTCGTTGTCACAATTGTTATGAGATTGGACACATGGCAAGAGTTTGAAAAGTGAAACCCATAACAGTTTAGGTTTCTTAGAGTAGAATAAGAAGGTAATTGCTACATAAGAGCATCCTTATAATTTAAGGTTTCTAGAGAAACATAAAGAAGATTGTGCTATTGAGGTTATTCCTTGCACTTCAAATCCTTTAGAACAAGGTAAACCTAAAGATGATAAATCTTAATATGAGCAGGGCGAGAAGATTGAAGAGATTGATGAAGATGAAAGTGTTGCTAGGATAAAAAAAATACCCAAAAACAAAGAGAAAAAGAAACCCAAAAGAATATTGATATGGGAAAACAAAAGCAAATATCGCAAGTACTAACAAGAAGTGGGACTAAACCCACAAATAAAATCAAAAAACAGCAATGAAATAATATATTGAAATATTAGGGGAATGGATAAAAACCCTAAAAAAATGTATTAAGAAATTATGAGGTTGTTATAGACAAGACATTTATAGATATAGAAGCGGGGCACCAAATATTTTAGCCATTAGTGGTGTTGAATTTTATCTTGGTAGAATATAAATTTGAGAAAGCATTTGATATAAAAGAAGTTGATTATAGAATAACAATTTGAAGATAAAGATGGATAAAAAAGTAAATGAAAAATATCTTTGATTGAAATACAAAATTAAATATGCTTTAATTAACTTGTTAAAAATGTGACGAGAACAATATAATATTTTTTTATAATGAAATTGGTCCAATAAAAATCACACATAGCTTATTTAAAAAAAAAAAACTATTGTTAAAAAAATACAATCTTACGGACGTGCTCATGCATAGCCAGTAGTCCGATTCGAATCCTCTACGTGTTGCGTTAGATCGACGACGACAGTCCATTCCCTACATATCTGGTGGTCCCTCTCTCCTATTGTGTGTTGACCCAGACTGATGAGGACGGTACGACCTTCATAGCTAGTAGTCCGATTCGAATCCTCTACGTGTTGCATTAGATCGACGACGACGGTCCGTTGCCTACATATCCGGTGGTTCCCCTCTCTTGTCATGTGTTGACCCAGCCTTGATGACGACGGTACGAACTTTATGTGTCTGATGGTCCCCATCTCATGTCGGGTTACCATTACCATTAAATCGAGACGGATAAGTTTGGTAGTTACTACAAATTGTGATTGTAATCAATTCACCTATGTACCGAAAAAAACAAATACAAAAAAATATAGTAATACAATAAATACTTGTTCAACAAACACAAGTAAATACAGTAATGTAATAAATACTATTAATACATTTCACATCATTTAAAGTATTATAAAAAAAAAATTACATGATGGAATTAGTAACCGTCACAAATTACGAATCCGAGCAAGTTGTCCAGCTTTTATAGCCACCACAGTCTTTTGCTTTGTCCGCCCCATAAAGCGCCATACAAATCCTCACCCCTATAACCACGATACCACAATTATTTTTAAACCTTTTACGCTTTTAAAAACACAAGCTTTAAAATATTATAATGGAATCTTTGTTATTTTCCAACTTATGAAGGTTGTTGATGCTTGACAGAATATATAAATAAGTAATTCGCTGATACTAGGAAATGGAGGTCCAAGATATAGTGGGTCAAAGAACCATGAAAGCCATTATAGTCTTCTTTTGTCATTATCACAATTAAGTACCCATGGTGGTGTTTTTCACCAAGACATGAAAAGGATGTAATACCAAAAAAATCCATAAAAGATAAAGGAGTGCTTGTTTTATTTGATGCCATGTGTTTTTTTATGGAATTTGATGGAACATTTTTTCTATAGTCAAAGTTTGAATAAATAATTATGATTTTGTCTTTATATCCCCACCACACAACATAATTAGTTTGTCTATGATTCTTGGGCAGTGGGAATATTATTATTTTGTTCATGGTGTGAAGGAGTTAACTTGCATTGGGAGAGTGCTTACTTTTTTTTGGTTGTATAGTAATTGTTAACATTTTTTTATAATGTGAGGTATTGATTTCGGAAAGAAATTGATATTGGGTATAACTTTTTTTTTTTTATAATGTGAGGTATCGGAAGGAAAGAAATTGATATTGAGTATAATTGTGGAGTATGATTATAGATGAAAATGCAGCATAGTTTGTAATAAATTTTACATAATTTTAATTTATTATATAAAATAAAAATAAAAATAAAGTTTATAAAATTTTTATCTAAAAATTAAATCAAAATAATTCATCCACAAAATACTTTATTACTATTTTTTTAAAATTAATGAATGATACAATTTTCAGGTTTTTTTTAATGAGTGATACAAATTTCGTTGCATTGCCCATGTTCCATATCAATAGATTAATCCACATCAATACATGCAAATATTTAAGTGGAACATTTAAGGTTGTACTAAAACAAGTCCGCTTTATTCAAGGTTGTACCAAGTCAAGACATAGTTTTAGTAGTGTCTAATGCCATAGTGATGTGGAAGTGCTTTGTATATTATGAGTTAAAGTCAAGAGCGAAGTATAGGGAGGCTCCGTTTTTTATTATTCAAATATGGACAGAAGATCGTGAGAGTACTAGACACCGAACCTTTCTATCGTTGTTCCTACTCACCATATAATTTAATACGATTAAAATATTAATAATAATTTTTTTTTTTTTAAGAATTTTTTATATACAACATATTCGCAACATGTGAGGGGAGAGATTTGAACTTGGGCCTCTCGATAACTGGAGAGTTTTAACTACCCACTTGCTTTCCAACTCCTCTACATGGGCGGATATAATTAATTTTTTTATATAAATATAATTTTAATAATAAATTTAAAAAATATATATAATAATTTATTATAAGATCATTATTTGTCTTAATCCTTTATTTTTATGAGGTAGTTTCGTCTTCAAGACCCAATTACAAAGGTTAAATGGAGATTGGGGTTTGAAAGGCCTCGTGTATATACATCTTGATTAATTTTACACATCTAAAAATTATTTTTTAAATTAAATTATTTTTTCAACGAGTTTACATAAGTTTTTATGAAGAGTTTTGATCTCTTTAATTGAGTTTGTATTTTATATAAAGAAACAAAAACCCTTACCATTGCAATAAGCTTGTATTTTTATAAAAATAAATTATTAATGTATGAATGATGAAGAATATTTAAAATTTCTAAAAAAAAACATATTTTAAATATATAATTTAAAAATATAAATAAAGATCGTAGTTGGAAGCAAGTGTAAATATGAGCTAGAAGTGAGTGCAGCTAGAAACTAGAGTGTGAAGTGTGAGTGCAAGTTGGGAGTGAGTGCAGTTAGGAGTGAACACAACTGGGAGCAAGTGCGAGCACAAGCCGAGAGCAAGTGCAATCGGAAGCGAGTGCGAGCACAAGCCAGAAGTGTGCAACCAAAAACAAGAGTGTGAGTGCAATCCAAGTGTACCAGGAGGGACTGCGAGCACGAGCCAAGAGTGAATGCAGCCAGAAATAAGAGTGTGAGTGCAATTCGAAAATGAGTGCAACTAGTAGCAAGTGCAAGTGTAAGCCAAGAGTGAGTGCAGCCAAAAAAAAAATGTGAGCGCAATTCGAGAGTGAGTGTAGCCAAAAGTGAGTGCGAGTGCAAGCCAGGAGTGAGGAGGAAGTGTGACCAAGAAAGCAGAAAGTGAGTGCAAGTTAGGAGTGAGTGCAACTAGTAGCGAGTGCAAGTGTAGCCAAGAGTGAGTGCAGTCAAAAACGAGTGCGAGCGCAAGTCGAGAGTGATTGTAGACAAAAGTGAGTGTAAGCGCAAGCTAGGAGTGAGGAGGAAGTGTGAGCAAGAAAGCAGAAAGTAGAAAACAAAGTGTGATTCTCTTCTTATTCTAGATCTTAGGAGAATTTAAAGGATTTATTTGAAAAATATCTAGGTAACATGGAAAGAAAGTCATTTGTGAAAGTCCTTACTAAAAGTATGAATGGCAAAGTTGGAAGTTTGGATGCCCTAGCTAGCAATAAGAGGAACAGAGAATCTATGGCAAACACAGTCTAGGTAGCAGATTCTACACCGGAAGTGATTATCAAGGATGAGATGATTGAGCGTGATATAATGATTATCAGGTTTTCTTGAGATTCAAAATTGGATTAAGTGGAAGTGGGGATTGAATTCAAATTACTTCATGAATTTTCTTCCAAAAGGATTTATCCTCGTTATTTTCTCTAGTTCAGAAATAAAGGATAAAATAATGGATGTAGGCCTATGGTTTAGGAGTAAAGATGCATTATATTTAAGACCTTGGAGTGAGAATTTTTCTATATATAGAAACTATTAAAAGGCTTTCGGTATGGATTAGGATTTTTGGACATCTTTATCAACTCATCAATAAAGAGGTTTTGAAGAATATTGGTAATACTCTAGGTGAATTCATCCAAGAGGGACCAACTACTAAGGATAGAAGGCATGTTGTATACACTCGAATATGTGTTGCCATGGATATTTCTAAACCTTTACCGTAGTTTATTAGGATTAAATCTGAATCAAGAGAATGGGATCAGCAAGTGAATTATGAAAACATTGCATTTCGATGTCGCAAATATCATGAAACTAGGCACATGGCAAGAGACTACAAAGTGAAAATTGAGGAAGAGATGGATTTTTTGGACATGAGGGTAGCTTCAATTTGAAACAACAAGACCACATCATAGGAGAAGATAGATCAAATCAAGTATTTACCACTCCTAAGAAAGTGGCTAGAAAAATCCCTCTACATCATCATATGACAAAGGCCATTACAGTACACTCAAATCAGCCATTAGAAGAAAAAAATGATATGGGGGGTGAGGAAGTACAAAGCACAAGTTCAAATATAGAATGAGCTAAAGGTGTGGAGGAAGAGGGGAAGGAAAATTTTAGTACAAAGAAAGATGGGGAGATGAATTTTAAAGCAAATGAGGCAAAAGAGGTCAAGCTTAATCTAGGTAAATAACCTTTATTATCCTCAAGTAGCTTAAAATATTCTCCTTACAATAAAAATAAAAGTAATACGGAGGGTATTCCTTGCACTTTAGGTTTTCAAGAGCAGTATAGTAAAGAAAATAATATGGAGGATATCCAAGGAAATTTAGGGTTTTTAGGCCAACATAAGAAAGTGATGACTATGGAGGATCATTTATGCAGTTTAGAGTTTTTAAGGTAACATAAAGAAGAAAATGCTAATAAGGCTATTCCTTGCACTTTTGACTCTTTAGGGCAACATAAATATTTAGAAGATAAGTCTTATTTTGAACAATATGAAAAAATGGAAGAGATTGATGAAGATGAGAGTGTTGGAGGGAATGGAATAAGGAGAGGAAGGCCATCAAAGCAAGAACTAAGAGAAAAAGAAACTCAAAAGGATATTGATCTGGGAAGCTAAATAAATATCACAAGTGTTAACATGAAGTGGGGCTAAGCCCACTAATAAAAATAAAAAGTGTTGATGATGAAAATGATATCATGGAATATTAGGGGTATGAATGAAACCCCTAAAAAAAGAGTTATTAAGGAATTAATACATTGTTATAGCCCTGAGTTTATTTTAATACAAGCCATTAAATTAAGCAGTGAAGAGGAATATAAGGATACTTTTAAGAAGATTTGGAAGACATGTGATTGTTTAGTAGTTTCTTCTACAAGAGCTTCAGACGGTATTGTAATAATATAGAACAAATGCAAATGGGATGAACAACTATTAGAAGTAAAAAGTAATTGGGTTACTAGATTATTTTATAGGAAAGAGGAAAATATCAAAGTTGGGGTTATAAATGTATATGCTTTAACTATAGTCAATCCTCGTGAAAGATGTTGGAAGGACCTTAGGATATTTTTTTCAAATACAATAATGATTCATTATGATCTATGGATTCTTGGGGGTGATTTTAATAATGTTATATCTCCTTTGGAAAATAAGGGTGGCATTCTAGGATGGTCTAAATCAATACAATATTTTGGTTTATTTCAATTCAAATGATCTTTGGGATGTTAGTCCCTCAAGCTTTCAACATGCATGGGATGATAGATGCACCAGGAAAAATCATATAGCAAAAAGACTAGATAGATTATTGTAATCCAATAAATAGTTGCAAACCAAAGTATACAATCTCTTAAAATATTTTATTGCGAGTAGGATCAGATCACAAACCCATTCTTTTGACTTGTGAGTCACCTAACAATGGTCATCCAAAGCCATTTCGCTTTTGGCTCTAAGACCTTGATTTTTTCCAAATGATTATATTATGGTGGGGTGAATCAAAATTTGAAGGATCATGTATGTACAAGTTTATTCAAAAGTTGAAATATTCAAAAGAGAAAATGTTGATATGGAATATCAAATATTTTGGTAATATTTTTAAAGATAAAAAGAAATTGAATCGAAGCTCAAAAATTTACGAGATAGTATAAATTAATGGAATGGACCAAGATTCTTATGTGAAAGAAAAACAACTACTTTTTTATTATCATAATGCATTGAAAAATGAGTCATATTGGTTTCAAAAATCTAGAGATACAAGGCTGAAGCAAGGAAATAATACAATTTTTTCATGCTATAGTAAAAATAAATTTTTATGTTCGTCATATCAAAAATATTAACTCTATATGGAAGAAATATTGAGGATGAAGAAGATATAAGGAAGGAAGCAATAAATTATTTCAAAAATAGTTTGTCAAATTCTAGGCAAGATAAGGAGACACAAGAAAAACTTTTGCAAAATATTCCATCAATTATCACTCGGGGAAAAAAATGAAAGCTTGATGAAGAAGATATCTATGGAGGAGCTCCATGAAGCAATTTTATCTTTCCATCCTAACAAGGCTCCTGGCCTCGACGGATTTTCTACAGTTTTCTTTCAAAAAAATTAGGATTTATTGAAGAATGATATGTTAGATGTGGTTGAAGAGGCTCAAAAAAGGAAGTCTATAATAAGTGAGATCAATGCTACTTTTATTACCTTGGTTCCCAAAAAATACCACACAAAATAATTTGATAATTTTCATCCAATAAGCCTTTGTAATATAATTTATAATATCATTTTAAAAATTATGGCAAATAGGTTGAAGGGCATTCTAGGGTTTCTTATCTCAGAGGAACAAGGTGACTGTTTAGGGTAAACAAATTCTTTATGGTATAATTATTGCACAAGAGGCCATACATTCTCTTCATTCCTTGAAAAAACCAGGTATGTTTTTGAAATTAGATATGAACAAAGCATATTATAGGGTTTCCTAGAATTTTCTACATGCTATTCTCAGAAAGTTTGGCTTTGATTATAGTTGGTGAGAGTGGATCAAATGTTGTTATAGCACTGCAAAATTATCTATTTTGATCAATGGTTCTCCTGCTGGGTGCTTCAAGTCATCTTGTGGACGTTGTTAAGGTGATTCTCTTTATTCTTTTCTATTCATTATTATGGCAGAAGCATTAGGGAGAGCCTTTTCAAAGGTAAAAATGGAAGGAAAAATCAAGGGTATTCAAGTTGCAAAAAATATCCTTGTAAATCTCATCTTCAATGTGTTGATGATACTTTTATTTTGGGTCATCCCTCAATCAATGAGGCCATGGAGTTTAAATTAATATTATCATGTTATGAGAAAGCTACTAGATAGCTGGTAAATACTTCAAAATCTAGGATTTTTTCATTAATACTACCCTAGATTTACAATAAATTATTGTGAATATTTTAAGGTTTAAAATTAAAAATTTTCCATCAACCTATTTGAGTATTCTTTTGTCTAATCAAATAATTAAAAATGAGCTTTGGATCTCTTTTTTTGGATAGAATGAAAGCTTGCTTGGTAGGTTAGAAAGTTAAGTTCTTAACCATGGCAGGAAGACTACAAATCATAAAGACTTACTTTGCAATCCATTCCTATTCATATGATGTCACTTTCAAGACTGCCAATAGGTATTGCATCAAAAATTGATAAAATTCAAAGCTATTCTCTATAGAAAGGTTGTGAGGAAAAATTTAGGTTTCCTCTTTGTAAGTGGGATAGGGTTTGCAAAGGAAAGAATATTGGAGGATCAGGCTTGCAAAATTGTAAACTTATGAATTTGGTATTAGGAGCCAAGCTTGGTGGAGATTTTTCAAAGATCAATGAAAGAATTGGGCAAAAATATTACTTCAAAAATATATAGATTCTCTTGATGCAATGAAATTGTTTAGGAAAAAAACTCTACCCAAAGGATCGTCAACATGGAACTTCATATCATAGAGTTTGCAATTGATAAATAAACATATTAGATGGTCATTCAATGAGGGGAGTTATGCAAATTTTTGATCTAATTCTTGGTTGCAGGCTTATCCTCTTATCTCTGAATCAAAATGGAAACCACTGGCTCAAGCATGCCTAGCATGTAAAAGTCCAAAGGTCAAAGATTATATTATTATGAGCAAAAACTCTAGTTTATGAATTTATTTTAGTAATTCGGTTGAAGGAGAGGAACTCAAATAAGCTACAGATGAACTTCAAAATATGCTTAGAGAGTTTTATTTGTCAATTTTTATACGAAATGATGAGTTGATTTGGAATTTATCAAAGGATGGTGGATACTCGATCAAGTTGGGATGTGAGGATTTAGAACAATCAAAATTTCCTTCTCCTAAAGATTTGCCTTGGAAGAACGTTTGGTCATTAGAGGCTCTCCCTAAGTCCTCAACATTTATTTGGTTAGCAGTTCAAAGTAAGATTCTTACGGGAGAGATTCTACGAAGAAGATGATATTATGGACCCTTCAAATGCACCTTGTATGATATGGATTTAGAATCATCAACCATTTACTTCTTCATTGTTCATTTGCTCACACCATTTGGTTTTTTTTAATATGAAATTATATTGGGTAACTCCATCAACATTGAAAGAGTTGATAAAATATTGGATAAATTATTTCAAAACTAAAGCATTATGTATTCTTTGAAATATTGGCCCTGCCATTATTTTTTGGAATTTATGGCTTGAAAGGAATAACATAATTTTAAAAAATAAATATCAAAATCATGCCCAAGTTTAGAACCGTATTAGTGCCTCTTCTGCTGAATATCTACAAATATGGTGCTCATCATGGGAAGTCTCAATTGCAAAAGAATAGATGCTAATAACATGGCTACAAGATTTGGACATACATGAAAGAGCCATCTGCAATAACATAATTAAAACAAAGGATCTACTTCGATCTATGGTAAAATAGAAATATTTGACAATAGGTTTATCAAAATTAATTTTGATAGTTCTTCTAAAGGAAATCCAAGAAAAGTTGTGGATGTGGCGTTTTTAGAAATAGTGAAGGCAAAATTCTCCTCACTTATTTAGAATCATATGGAACTTCAACTAAATATGTAGAGGCTACGACACTTCTTACAGGGATTAAAATTGCAGTAGAAAAGAAATGGAAATATATTTAAATTGAGGGGGACTCACAAATTATCATCAATGCTATTAACAACAATGGATGTGGAGACACGATAAAAAATTATACTATTGTTGATGTTCATCATCTATTACTAAAGGTAATCTCCTAGTAGTGTGAGCATATTTATAAAGAAGGAAATCAAGTAGCAAATATATTAGCGAATTATGGTGTTGATCTTCATCTCGATGAAATTCAAATTTTAGAAGGCAATTGGCCAAGTGAGATTTTATGTCTTAATCAAAATGATGTCAAGGAGTTGATTATAGAAACATAGTACTATGAAGAAGTTGAAGAATATATTTAAAAAGGAAAAAATAAAAAACCATGATAAAATTGTATGCTACAACAAATGTAATATTTTGGTATTTTGATGGGAGTAGCCCCAATAAAAGCCACATATAACCTATTAAAAAATAAATAAATAAATAAAATTTAAGAATTAAAACATAGCTAAAATAAATAATCAACTAAGTTAAAATGAATAATTTTATATAAACATTTTAAGTTAGATTTAAAATAAGTGACTAACTTGATATTGCAATTCAAGGTTCTAATTTTATAAGCAAAGCAATTAAACCTAGTAACCTTTTATGGAAAAAAATTTAAATTCAACTCTTGGCAAACATAGAATAATGACTTGTGGTAACTCATTAAAGAAACAATAGATAAATTTAAAGTTTTTTTTTTGTTTTGTTTTGTTTGTGGAAAACATCACAGATTGGATACCACTTTCGGGTAAGATCCAAGGAGGCAAGGGTATCTCTTCCACCAAAAATACTCAGGGCTCACACCTGGCCTACCACCTTTGACACACGCAAGGAGCATGCCTGAAACAACAAAAAACAAGAACACACAAACACAAACACACAATAAGCTAAAACAAATAAAGCATACTCCTTGAGTGTGTCGACAAGATAAAGCACAACCAAACACACGCACAATAAGATTTAAAAAAAATATGAACCACACAAAACAAACACAAAAACAACATAACAAAACATAATAAATAAAACTAAAATAAAAAATGACAAAAATAAACAACACCAAAACACAAAACACACAGAAAAACCACAAACACAACATAACAAAAACAACAAAAATATACAAATACACCACAAACAAAAAAAATCACGAAACACACAAAAAAACCACAAAAACAACATAACAAAACAAATCCAAAATAGAAACAATAAAATGATCCAAATACACCACAAACAAAAACATAAAAAACAAATACAACAAAAACTAAGCCAAAAGAGCTATTAACAAATCAAACAAAATAAGGTAACACTAAAAATAAACCAAAGCTTAACAAATTACCAAAAATATCATAAATTGCTTAGCAAATTAACCAAAGCTTCCAACATTACCATCAAAGAAGATATGTATGAAATGTAAATTCGTTGAAAAAATAATAATTTGAATGTTCATGTAAAAGATGTTATTTAAGAAAAAGTACCCATTTTATAAAAAAAGATATGTATGAAATGTAAACTTGAAAAAATAATAATTTGAATGCTCATGTAAAAGTGATAATTGCATTGACCCAAAGGATGTTGTAGTTGTAAGTCCGTGGGTTTTCATCCAAGAGACCTAAGTTCAAACCCTAATATCAGGGGACTGGGATCCTTCATAATAAAAATTTGTATAAACTTAAATTTTAAGTTACAAGTTTATTGCAGTGTAAGGACTTTGACCTCTCTCTTTGAGAGGTTCAAGGTTTAAACCCCACTTAGTATGAGGAAACCAGGAACCTTCGTAAAAACTTGTGTAAACTTATTGAATTCTTTTTTAAAATTGATAATTACACTTAAAAACAATTAAGTAGTTAAAATGGTCATTTTTGCCCCGATAAGGACACCGCAATGGAAAAAGATATTGGATTCTCCTAGCAAAGATCCAAGTTTAATTTATGGGAAAGGTGACCCTCGATGTGCCCTGACTTTTCAACCTATTCAAAAAATGGTCTTACTTAAGTCTTGTTGAGTGGTGTTTTCACCCAATTGTGAAAGCACACTCTCCAGTAGGATTTGGGTTCCAAAATCCCCTCTTGCAAAGAAGTTAAACAAACAACTTCTCCAAGGTTCTTGTTATATTAGCATTTGCATATGTGCATTAGTAATCTCAAATAAAGATATTCAATTGAAATGCTTGGAACACCTTAGTGGTTGCAAGTAACTGTAAACAAGGGGCACTGTTGGTTTATTTTACTATGAAAATTTAATGATTGTTCATTGAACCCTGATAAAGTGAATGTGAGTTGGCCCTCATATGACCACGATGTAATGCTTTAATTCATTTTATCTTGATGATTTTAAGATAGATTTTATCTTGCATTAAATCTTCAATGATGAATATGATCTCCAAATGTAGCTTCAAAATGTCACTTTAACTTATCCCTCTTAAATGAAATCAGATTTTCATCAAGATGAACAATTAAATGCTTTAAGGAAAAGACCTTCAATGTAGTACTCAAATTATCCCTCCTTCGTAAAATTGGAATTTTTATGAAGAAAGGATAATTTTAGGCCCGAAATGGAAATTTGTGAAAATGCCGTAAAACATAACTCCTTTAATGAAATTGGAATTTTCATGAAGGGAATGTCATCATAGGCTCATGAATGCAAAACAAAACTGGAAAAATGAAATTTGACCTTAAAATGAAAAATTTCTATTTTCGGATTTTTAAAATCTGTGACAAAACAGCAACTTCGGTGAATTTTTAAAAACACTAAACAACTCCGAAAATGAAATTTCAAAGTGCGTAATGGAAATATGAATTATAATCTACGCAATGGTGAAATTATTTTTGGATTTTGAAATTTTTTTGATGTTTATTTTAATACCTGAAAATAGGAAAAAATTCTGAAATTAAAATTTTTGAAAACAGAAAATTCAAATTTTGCATCAAAATAATTTCTGGAAATGCAGCAATGCAAAATCTCCTTCAGTTTGATGCTCAAATTACCCCTCTTTCGTAAAATTGGAGTTTTTTATGAAGAAAGGGTAATTTCAGGCCAAAAATGGAAATTTGTGGAAATGCCATAAAACATAACTCCTTCAATGAAATTGGAATTTCAATGAAGGGAATGTCATCATAGGCTCATGAATGCAAAATAAAACTGGAAAAATGAAATTTGACCTTAAAATGGAAAATTTCTATTTTCGAAATTTTAAAATCTGTAGCAAAATAGCAACTTCGATGAATTTTAAAAAATACTAAACAACTCCGAAAATGAAATTTCAAAGTGCATATTGGAAGTCTGAATTATAATCTACGCAATGGTGAAATCATTTTTAGATTTTGAAATTTTTTTAATGTTTATTTTAATGCCTGAAAATAGGAAAAAATTCTGAAATTAAAATTTTTGAAAACAGAAAATTAAAATTTTGCATCAAAATAATTGCTGGAAATGCAGCAATGCAAAAGCTCCTTCAGTTTGATAGCACCCCGTCCTGCAAAACCGAATACGTGAGAGTTTCATACATGCAACCTAGCATATTTGACTCTGTACAACACCCAATCAAAGTAAACTAAGTGCCGGCTCCAAGGATCCTAAATAATTTCCAGATTGCAGACATTCAAATGAAACAACCCAAAATAATGGCATCAATTTCACATACAAGTCTGAAATCCGAAAGGGGAAAAATAAGACAATTAAAATTAAGCATGCAGAAAATTTCTCATTCTTTCTTGCTAACAAGGCCTGAAATTTCTGAAAAGAAGCTTTCCCATTCAAATTATATTCCTGGTTTTACATATCAAATTCTGCCGCATTTGGCCATGCCAAAAGTTCCACCCCTCTTTTCCTCCTTCAAATGCATATTTGAAGTTTTAGAAAAAATGTCTTTTCGTTTCTCCTCCATGGCTTTTCGTTTCCTTCTTCCTTTCCTCCATACGCAATACCCTACAAAAAAAAACCATGTTAAAAAAAACAAAAACTAAACTTTACCTAAACTAACATGAAAAAATTAAAAATTAAAAACTAAAAAAAACAAAAAGCTAAAAAAAAAAAACAATCCTACCACTACATACTACTTAAAGCTAAATAAAAGTGCTTTAAAAGCTTTAAGAGTTATACGTGGCCACCATGAAAAATATAAGATATTATATATATATATATATATATATATATATATATCTTATCCCTTTTTATTTTTATTACTATATTATTTTATTTATTTTTTTTTTTTATGTTCATTTGTTTATATATATATATAAATTGTTTTTATTTATCCTTTTCTTTAACTTTTTCTTTTTTTGTTTTATTTATTTATTTATTTTTTTAATTCCTTTTCTTTTTTAGTTTATTTTTAAACATGAATTAACCCAAAAGTTAATGTTTGAATTATAAACACTTTAATAAACCTATAAAAAAGAAAAAGACAAAAACCACACCAAAATTTATCAAAAAAAAGGTGGGTCCCCAATTTTGGGGCGAGTTGTGCGTCAACCACGACAAATGGCGACTCTATTGTCAAATGCTCTTGAGCATTTTAGTGAGAACCCAAAAAGAAAACCCGAAAACACAACTTCAAAACTGTTAGCACAAATGTTAACAAATATCCAAAGAATGCCAATAGATCAGAAATACATGAATCATCGAAATCATCAAGTGTTAGCTCGGTGTGTGCAATGAATTTCTTTCCCTATCATTTGAAATTGATCAACACTCCATTATCAGTTTTGCATGAATGCATATGTGGGATGGTGAATGATTTGTGTACCCTAATGAATGTGCTAGGAGATTTTTTTTGCTTTTGTAAAAGGCATAGTCATTCTTCTATTATTATGTACAAGCATTCAAGATTGCCAAACCCTCTTAGGATCCACTAATTCATTACCTTATTGTATCCCAAAGTTGGTTATGAGTCCCTACTATCCGGAACCCATGTGCAAGTGAATGTGAAATCAGAATTTTGGGGAATCAGACTCCCAACCAACCGAGATGAGAGTTTAACCCTATCCTTACTATTCCGATTTAGAGTTCATTACCTCACTTTAAGCAAAATAATTAAACCAATTATGGAAGAAATGGTCATGCTAGTCTAACCCTCTAGACAATCGGTGGTCTTGTTTTTTAGGCAAGACATGATGCCATGCATGGGCATATCTAACCCCACAATCCAAAACTTATCTTCATTTCTTTGGACCTTGGGGATGACTACCCATCCTTTGCAGAGGACAAGTAGTACGATCCTTACAATCCAATATAAAGATGAGATGGGAAAAATTTATTTATTTTTTTACTTCTTGGACCTTGGGGATGACTACCCATCCTGGTTAGGGACATGTAGTACGATCCTTACAATCCAAACTTTAGATGTAAATGGAAAATATTAATTTTGTTACTTAGACCTTGGGGATGACTACCCATCCTTTGCAGAGGACAAATAGTACGATCCTTACAATCCAAGATTTATTATGAAATGAGACATAAGAGCTTTGGGGAATCAGATTCTCAACCTAAACGAGATGAGAATTTATGCCCTATCCTTACTACTCCATGTGGGTCAAATCAAAGCTTTGGGGAATTGGATCCTCAACCTAAGTTTGATGAGGATTTAACCCTATCCTTACTACTCTGATTTTAGGCTTTAAGCTCTATGGAAGTGGTCAAAACCACTGTTTTAAGGATCATGTTGCATAATAGGATAGACATGGAAAACTTCTTTCGCCCAACCCTTTCCTCCAAGTTAGGTTTTGATCATTTTGCTCAAGATCCTTTTTAATGTATGAGACGTGCTTGGTTCTAGATATCTCAAGACTCAGTTTCCAACCTTAGGATTTACTTACATATATGTTATAACACAACCCTAAGAGGATTTGACATACTTTAATGGCTTGTACCTAAGATGCATATGTAACTAAGATGAGATGTATGTAAGGTGAGATGGAACATGAATGCATTATTTCTTGAATTGCAAATGAAATGATTTGTCATGCAAAACTGACTCTTTCATGTATCACAAAATCAAACAATATAACTTAAGATGTTTATGTTACTTGTGGAGCTTTTACAAGACAATTCCAATATTTCATATTCTCCTGACCTTAGGCATAAGTTGACATCTCAAATTTATCAAAACATGTCAAATAAAATCAAACACACGACTTAAATCCTAATCCAAATAGCAATCCCAAAAATGAAAATTTGAAAACACAAACCAAAACCCAAAAAACCAAAATCTATATACAAATGTACAATATAATACAAGATGATGCAAAGCTTGGATTATCACTTTCCTGGATCCCAAACATGATTAGAACATTTCAACAAAAATATAACATGATATGCATGCCAAATGTTGTGGGAATCCAACACAAACAAGACTAGACCAAACAATGCAACCCACTTCAACTTTCCTCTCTCACCCCACCAATCAAATTTAGTTCCATTAGTATTCTCATAGGTGGGATTCAAATTCTCAAATTGATTAGACAATGATTGATTTTCAATTTTATTATGTCTATTCTCTAAAACTTCCATTTCAAAATTCAATCTTTGATTTAGAATTAGGCTATCCTTTTCAAATATGCAATTTTGTAAGTAAGAGCCTATTTCTACAAATTTCAAAGCCAAATCATTTTCCAAATTTGTAGGCCAATCAAATTTGTGTAACAGTTTGCAAGCATCTAGGATATTTACTAAATTAGGATCATTAAAAGTTTTCACCCTAGATTCAATTATTAATTGTTGATGAATTTGATTTAACAATTCAAGTGCATCAACTTCTTTTCCATTCATTAAAACCATGCTATTAAAGGTGTGATTAAAAATTATACCTTGTTTTTCATTTACCTTTAATGACATTTCATCATAAACATCAATCAAATTCAAAACATGGTCATGCAAATTTTCACCCAAATGTTTTTGGTCAAAGTGTATGTCCCATGATTCATCTTGATGATCCTTCATTTGAGTTGCTTCCAATTGGTCAATCTCTTTGTCATTTGGTTCTAATTCTTTGTTCACTATCCATGGTATCTCTTCATGTGAGGTGGAAGTTTCAACATCCTGCAAATCAAGTGAAATATGAGTTTCATCTATAAAAGTGTGAGAAAAGAATGCATTATCATATCTCCCCCAACCATTATAAAAATTATCTTCCAAATTTGAGGGATGAAACTCCATGGTATTTGTGACATGATCTTTTGATTCATTCATAAATTCTTTTCTTTCTTTGTCCTTGGCAATAGGATCATCATAATCTTCCAAAATTTGATGAGATTTGAAACCCTCTTCCAAAACATCCTCAAATTGTACGAGAGTTGTAATATCTTCCTTTGAGTAGGCAATTATGTTGTCCTGTATATCAATTGGCACACAAGCTTCATTAGTAGTTTTGGAGAGAGTGTAGTCTTCCCACTTCTTCCAAGCATCATAATAATCATCTTTCAAAATCAAGTGGTGACGTTCAACTACTTCTTCAACATCTTCCAATTCATCAATGTGTTTCTCATCAAATTCATCTTCACCTTCCTTAGATGGTTCAATTATTTCCAAAAGTGGGTCATTTCTTGAATTCAAATTTATAAGGCTATCATTGTCCAAATTAGTAACCCATGATTCAATTTTATCACAATTTGGAGGGTGAAGAATTTCTTGATTGTTAATTGTACACGTCTCATCAATAGCATCTTCCAAGAACAAGTGGTGAAATTCTATCATGTCTTCAAATTCATTTATTGGTTTTCTCCCAATTTCACTTTCAACCACTTCATTCAATTCTATAGTGGGTTCCATCTTATCACATATATCAAACATTGTTGAACTTAGAACCCCTTCATCTAGATAATCGTGTATCTCTATGAATGAGTTCATTTACATGATCCTCACTAGTGGATGTTGTCTTAGCAATTTGCACCTCCTCTTGGACTACATCTAAGGTGGTTGTAAGATTTGGATATTCAAATTCATCCCCTTGATCATTTACCTTAGATATCATTGGAGTGGAGGGTACTATGTTTGATGGTTGGTGTAGGTTGGCATCAAAAGAACTATCTCTCATATGAACATGTTGTGCCTTTTCTTCTTCAAGACCTTGTCGTTCTATCTCTTCTAAGACCTCCTGGATTTTCTCTAGGGACAAACCACTCAGTTTTTCCTCAATGAGTGAAGCAAGTGTGGGGTGTATGGCTTCTAGGTATACTTCCATGGCTTCCTCCTCTGATGTGCCAAAATTTTCCCACATTTGGGAATGCAACTCACGAAATCTTCCATTGAATTGACTCCAGGATTCATTAGGCTCTTTACATATGGAGGTAAACTGATTTTTCAGGATTTCTAAGTCAACCTGATTACCAAAGTGATAAAGATAGGCTGCTTCTAATTGTATCCAAGAAGTCCTAACCTCCATGGGTAGTTGGCAATACCAAAAGAATGGTCTATCATCCAAAATGTATGCAAATAACTTACAAGCCACCTCCTCATAGAAAATCTGAAATTTACATAATGTATCCTTGTAGACATGCAGTTTTTGCAAGTATCCTAGTGGCACCTCTTGATTAAAACACCGTAAAAAATCCAATAACATTGTAGGAATTTGATATGGTACCACAGGTATAGACAAACCCTTATAATGATCCTCTATCATTGATACCATTCTTTCTCTTAGAGACGTTAGTTTTTAGCTCTTAGGGATACCCTTTGCTCCTCAAGTGTTGCCATTAGTGAACTTAAAATGTACTCTTAGAACCAACTCTGTTGAATATTCAACCTGCAATGTATAAACAAAAATCACGTTAGCATCAAAGAAGAGATGTATTCCTTGGAATCAAATGAAAAGTAATTGCATGAAATAACACTTTGTTAGTCAAGACCAAAATTTTCAAAATTAAATTAAATCACTTTATTTTGTATGAACAATCCAAATGTGTTGTAAAGCTCTTAAGCAATTTTAAGCATTTAAAATCATGATGAAATAAACCGTTTCATGCCCTCCTTCTAGCGCCAATCTGTTGAGTGGTGTTTTCACCCAATTGTGAAAGCACACTCTCCGGTAGGATTTGGGTTCCAAAATCCCCTCTTGCAAAGAAGTTAAACAAACAACTTCTCCAAGGTTCTTGTTATATTAGCATTTGCATATGTGCATTAGTAATCTCAAATAAAGATATTCAATTGAAATGCTTGGAACACCTTAGTGGTTGCAAGTAACTGAAAACAAGGGGCACTTGTTGGTTTATTTTACCATGAAACTTTAGTGATTGTTCATTGAACCCTGATAAAGTAAATGTGAGTTGGCCCTCATATGACCACGATGTAATGCTTTAATTCCTTTTATCTTGATGATTTTAAGATAGATTTTATTCTTGCATTAAATCTTCAATGATGAATATGATCTCCAAATGTAGCTTCAAAATGTCACTTTAACTTATCCCTCTTAAATGAAATCAGATTTTCATCAAGATGAACAATTAAGTGCTTTAAGGAAAAGACCTTCAATGTAGTACTCAAATTATCCCTCTTTCGTAAAATTGGAATTTTTATGAAGAAAGGGTAATTTTAGGCCCAAAATGGAAATTTGTGAAAATGCCGTAAAACATAACCCCTTCAATGAAATTGGAATTTCCATGAAGGGAATGTCATCATAGGCTCATGAATGCAAAACAAAACTGGAAAAATGAAATTTGACCTTAAAATGGAAAATTTCTATTTTCGGAATTTTAAAATCTGTAACAAAACAGCAACTTCGATGAATTTTTAAAAATACTAAACAAGTCCGAAAATGAAATTTCAAAGTGCGTATTGGAAGTCTGAATTATAATCTACGCAATGGTGAAATCATTTTTAGATTTTGAAATTTTTTTAATGTTTATTTTAATGCCTGAAAATAGGAAAAAATTCTGAAATTAAAATTTTTGGAAACAGAAAATTTAAAGTTTGCATCAAAATAATTGCTGAAAATGCAGCAATGCAAAAGCTCCTTCAGTATAATGCTCAAATTACCCCTCTTTCGTAAAATTGGAATTTTTATGAAGAAAGGGTAATTTTAGGCCAAAAATGGAAATTTGTGGAAATGCCATAAAACATAACTCCTTCAATGAAATTGGAATTTCCATGAAGGGAATGTCATCATAGGCTCATGAATGCAAAATAAAACTGGAAAAATGAAATTTGACCTTAAAATGGAAAATTTCTATTTTCGGAATTTTAAAATCTGTGGCAAAACAACAACTTCGATGAATTTTAAAAAATACTAAACAACTCCGAAAATGAAATTTCAAAGTGCGTATTGGAAGTCTGAATTATAATCTACGCAATGGTGAAATCATTTTTAGATTTTGAAATTTTTTTAATGTTTATTTTAATGCCTGAAAATAGGAAAAAATTCTGAAATTAAAATTTTTGAAAACAGAAAATTAAAATTTTGCATCAAAATAATTTCTGGAAATGCAGCAATGCAAAAGCTCCTTCAGTTTGATAGCACCCCGTCCTGCAAAACCGAATATGTGAGAGTTTCATACATGCAACCTAGCATATTTGACCTGTACAACACACAATCAAAGTAAACTAGGTGCTGGCTCCAAGGATCCTAAATAATTTTCAGATTGCAGACATTCAAATGAAACAACCCAAAATAATGGCATCAATTTCACATACAAGTCTGAAATCTGAAAGGGGAAAAATAAGACAATTAAAATTAAGCATGTAGAAAATTTCTCATTCTTTCTTGCTAACAAGGCCTGAAATTTCTGAAAAGAAGCTTTCCCATTCAAATTATATTCCTGGTTTTACATATCAAATTCTGCCGCATTTGGCCATGCCAAAAGTTCCACCCCTCTTTTCCTCCTTCAAATGCATATTTGAAGTTTTAGAAAAATGTCTTTTCGTTTCTCCTCCATGGCTTTTCGTTTCCTTCTTCCTTTCTTCCATACACATTACCCTACAAAAAAAAACCATGTTTAAAAAAACAAAAACTAAACTTTACTTAAACTAACATGAAAAAATTAAAAATTAAAAACTAGAAAAAACTAAAAGCTAAAAAAAAAAAAAACAATCCTACCACTACATACTAATTAAAGCTAAATAAAAGTGCTTTAAAATCTTTAAGAGTCATACGTGGCCACCATGAAAAATATAAGATATTTTATATATATATAGTTTTTATTTATCTTTTTCTTTTTCTTTTTCTTTTTTTGTTTTATTTATTTATTTATTTTTTTAATTCCTTTTCTTTTTTAGTTTATTTTTAAACATGAATTAACCCAAAAGTTAATGTTTGAATTATAAACACTTTAATAAACCTATAAAAAAGAAAAAAACAAAAACCACACCAAAATTTATCAAAAAAAATGTGGGTCCCCAAGCTTTGGGGCTAGTTGTGAAACAGTCACAACAAGTCTTTTGAGATAGGTTGATTGGTTCTGGTTGAGTATTTGTCAACAAGTAATGTTCCACCTAATTTTTTTTTAATGGTCTCACTTCTCTGGGGATAAGTTGATTGGTTGTGGTTGAGTATTCAACATGTAATGTTTCACCTAACATTGCTTTAATAGTTTACTTATTTGGGGATAAGTTGATTGGTTGTGATAGAGTATTTGTCAACACTTAATATTCCACCTTACATGACTTTTTTAATGGTCTCACTTCTTTGGGGATAAGTTGATTGTTTGTGGGCTAGAATTCAACCAGTAATATTCCACCTAACATTGCTTTAATGGTTTTACTTATTTGAGAATAAGTTGATTGATTGTGATCCAGCATTCCACCTCACATGACTTTAATAGTTAGTCATCGTATTTAGATAAGAGTAGGTAAGGATTATAATGAAAGTAATCAAAATCAAAACCTTCACTAAACACAAATTAAAAAAAAAGGCTTGATTAATTATTTTATGTATAAAAATAGTCTTACTTATATTATATGACGATTACATTATTACACTATTTTAACAACTCATTTTATCATTATATTATAATAATTGAAATATCATAGATTATATTTACTTATATTATGACGATTACATTATTACACTATTTTAGCAACTCATATTATCATAATATTATAATAAATTGAAGTATCATAGATTATATTATCAAAAGCTAATTGTATAAAAATTTATGATATTTATTTTTTAATTAAAATATATGATATTTATTTTTTAATTAAAATAGTGTACGATCGATGATGCTCAGGGCTAAGCAATTTCCTTTCAGCCATGATCCCTCCTAAGGTCAAGAGCTAGACTTATAAATAGAGGATTAACAGTGAGTCCTAAGGCTATGTGTAAGGGATTGGCCCTAAAATGTATTTATAAAAAAATGGCGAATCATTTTTGCAATCCAGGCGAATAGTATCCAAACGCATGTAGAAGATTCACTATTATTAGAGAAAATATTGGAAATTTAAACTTAAAATGGTCAAATTATTATAAAATTGGGGCGAATTGACCCAAAAAAATTTGCACCCATAAATTTTTTGCTAATGGGCCCTAGCCAAGGGTTCCAAATATTAGCCAGTTTCAAATTTTGAAAATCCTATTTTTAGCCAATTTGACGATAAATAACCACTATACATAACCCTCATTAATACACAACCACACACCCAACGATTTGATATTTATTATAACCTAATTTTTTTTTGTTATATTCTAATAATTACATTTCATTTACCATTACTTTATAATGGAAGTAATCAAAATCAAAACCTTCACTAAACACAAATAAATAAGGTAGTGTTCAATTCTATACATAAAAATTATCTTGCTTATGTTATATAACGATTACATTATTACACTATTTTAACAACTCATATCATCATAATATTATAATAAATTTTAGTATCGTAGATTATATTCTCAAAAGCTAATTGTACATAAATTTATGATATTTATTATAACCTAAAAAACGTAGGTTATATTTTAATAATTGCATTTCATTTACCATAACTTCACAAGACTTGGACATAAAATTCAATAGCTCATATTGGGTACCTTTATAAATTCAAACTTTAGAGCTCTTGTTTGGAGTATCGAAACCTTCACCATTCCACTCATGTTGTGCAAAAGATTAAAATTAATATTGGACAAAGCTCATACAAAACACTAGGGTGAGTTTGGATTTATGAGATATCATTATAATTTCAATGTCAAGGTTCATGAAATTAAAGCCTTGGTTTATGGTGTGAAAGTCCTCACTATACACTTTGAATATTAAGGTTTGCTTTTAAAACAAAAACCTTGGTTTATGGTGTGAAATTTTATGCTTCTCTTTGGTTACTCCCAACTCATAAAACTTTTATAAGATTCATTCATAAAATAAAATCTTAAAGTACAATTTAAAACTATTTTCTTCCCATCACTTGCCATAAGCCCAATGGATAAAATGTACACTAATACAAATGGAACCTTGGATTATGATTGAAAACTGCTTGTTTCCTATTGCTTACCCCAAATCCCAATGATAAAACATGAAGGTTAATATTGGAATGATGTTTCAAGAGAATACAAAAGGTGGGTTGTATCCTTGGTATGGTTACATTGAGCATTGCTACCCATATCCTTAAGTGTCCTCATGGCTTTGTTAGATGTCTTTTTATGACACTAAAACTTAGACTTACAAAATTAAACTCCTCACTTCTAGTGCTCCCTATAAATCTATTAAAATTGTTAAATTTTATTTTAGATGAAAATATTAAAAATTATATTAAAAAAATCAACAAATTTAAACCTTTAAATCAAAACAAATCTTAAAATTTTTAATTCATAAACAAGTGTTGCATAGAAGCATCATGGTAGGGTTGTAAATTTTTTAATTAAGAAACAAGAGGTTTAGCTATAGAAAAATCCACAAATCATACTTAAAAGAGAAAAAATATATGTAGTAAATATTTTTGATACAAAGTTAAAAAATTACAATGACAAATACTAATTAAAATATAGAAGTACATTATCCATCACAATATTAATTTCATTATTGTTACTAGCACATTATAGAGAATTATTCACCATCAACATTGTCATTAGCAAATCAAAACATCCCAAAATCATTGAATGCCCCTATTGGCCCAAGAATTCCCTTATGAAAGACCTCCTTTCCGACGTGGTGTCCACACTACATGACTTCAGGTGGTTAGTGAAAAGTTGTATGAAGCTCTTGTACAACAGAGAGTTATTCATATAGAACAACCTCGATGTGACATGGTGGTGAGCCACCTAAATATGAGCCTTCATGATCTAGATCTCCTCCTAAAGAGTGGCATCCTTAAGACCAACAATGCACCATCATCTTCTCCCACTCAGAATTTGGTGTTCTTCTTAAAATATCTTTTCACACGACTACAAATTAGGAACTCAAAATTTAAGAAAATATTTTGAATTCCTCGATAAAAGTTCTAAACAATGAAGGCATTCTCCAAGTAGTGGTGAAGGAGGGGGATATCAATTATATGATGCATTTGTTGAATTCCAACATGGGTGGCATTTTAAAACAAACAAAGGTGATGATAGAAGCTCTAGCATAATATTGCAGAAGCGGTCTTTTCACAATAAAATCATGGTAGTACCGTTGGTTTACCTACTAGAAAGTGGCAATAAGGATTTTATGGTGGAGAATGCAACAAAGGTGCTACAAGGGATGACTATAAATCTTGAGAATGCATAGGAAATGGTTTCCAATTATAGGTTAGTGATACTTGATAGAAGATGTCAACTAGGCCTAAGGAGTTTCATGTGATTGTTATTTATGTTTCGATGAATTTGTGCTTCATGGTGACAATAAGGTAAACTTTAGTAGAGGAGGGAGTAATTCCAATGCTCATGAATTTGGTGATTTTTAGGTCACTATTGGTTAAGGAATTTGTCACCATGTGCTTGCATTATTTAGCCTATGAAGGGACAAAGTGAGGCATGTGATAAAGAGTCACTACGACATAGAAGACCTCATGATGTTTCTTGAAAATGCAAAGGACTATGTAGATAATTCTCCTCAAATGAGGGATATTTTCTTTAGGATGATTCATAATATCTTTGCCTCCCCCACAACTTTTATGCTTCTAGTTTTGTTTCCCAATTTTATGAAGCAAATAATGATTCATGCACTAGGATCCCAAGAATGATTGACACAAAGGACAATTTGTAAGACCAACTAGTGGCAAGTACAAATTATAGTTAGTGTGATATCCCCAACATTTATGACCATTTTATTTGAAAGAATATGATTATGCATTAAGTTTTTGTGATGTAGGTACAGGAATACGTGCAAGAGTAGATAATAACAACCACCCTTGACAGAGATAGAGGTCAGAAGTGTCAGGTAAGGGGGATATGATGTCATGCCTTGTGCACCTTGGTTCGTGGGTACATAGAAGCCCACCGTAGAAGTTTACTTGTTGATATCATTCTGACTGTTGTTACATATGCATAGTTGCATCTCATATATGTTTGTTGTTGCACTGTTTGCATGTTACCTTTAATTTGATTTATCAATGTCCAAAAATATATATAATAATAATAATAAATAATTAAAAAGAAATAAAATAATGTATATGTATATATGTAAATATACATATTCAAATTTATTAAAACTAATAAAAAAATAATAATACAAATATTATAGCAATTATATATTTATATAATACAATACATACATATATTATAATTATTGATTGTTTCCTTCCTAAGGAAAGGGACTTTTTTTATGGAGTTTAAATGCATACGCAGTAAAAAGCAAAGTCCTAGTAAATATACATATTAAAAATATATACGAACGACATATGATTGGGAGGGTGGTTTAAACACTTACCATGGTGAAAATATAAAAACAAAGAAATAATAAATAAATAATAATAAAGTAAATTTATTTTTACTCTCCAACTCATATGAAGCACAATCCACTTGACTATGTTTAAGGGCTATAAGTTGGCAATATAATTGAAAGGTGTCAACCTTAAAATTCATGAACTACCTTATTTAATGGAAGGAAGGAATGTCAAAAGGAGGTTCTGGTAGTGGAGTTTTTGGGGAAGATCTCAGAGAGTGTCTATAAGTTGTTGTTGGTTGTCGTTGTTGTGGAAAGCTACAAAGCCTTTGTCAAAATCGTGGAGGGTGTTAAACAAGCGTCAATATTTCTGTTCACGTTGAGTTATCAGGTCAGATTTATTGTAATTTTGAGGAAGAAATATTGTATGACGTATGTGTTAATAGTATGGTGTTCTGGATATAATAAATTTAAAGGAATACATGTGATTTGTGTGTAAAATAAAATTTCAATGTTGATGAAGATTTAAATAATTCTAAAGGTTAAAAAAACAATTTGTGTATATGTATATATGTAATAGATGAAAGCTTAATTGTTGCTTTAATTTTAATAAACTTATATATACATTAATATATGAGTATATATACATTAATATATGAGAAGTTGGATGTTGTGTAAAATTCGACTGCATATTGTCTCTGCGTAAAAAGAAATAAATTATATATTTAACCTTGAGAAGAGAAAAATTGTGTTGGAAAGAATACTGCCTAAAAGCGAATTCTGTTGGGATTGAGAAATGCATTTGCATGTTTATATTATGATGCTTCTTTAATAGTGAATTCTGCTGAGCTTGGAAGATGTATTGCATGTTTTGTTCTATTGCTGCCATAATAGCAAATTCAACTGAGATTGGGAAATGCATTGTATGTTTGTATTTATGCATGATTGCTTGGATTATATAGATGCATTATGGCCCAATTTGACCCCACCCACCTACATTTCCTTCTTACTCTCGTCTTTGTCTATGTTGGGTGCGTCTGTGAGAGAGAATGGCTTCCTATAACACTGTTTAGGTTGCGTTATGTAGAGCGTTGTAGTTTATGATGAGTCCTACCGGAGATTCTTAATAAACCATGAAGCAATAATGTGAAATGTTCAAAAATTTAAAAAACTGCCAAAATGTATTGAAAAAATATGATAGCTCTTATGCATTTCTTCAAAATTGTTATAAGTGTAATATTTATGAGGAAAGTTTTTAAGTTATGAACTCCTAATTATTTTTTGAGTATATATATATATATATATATATATATATATATATATATATATAAAGTATGCTTTGTACTGTCATGTAATTAAAGACTTCATAAATATATATGAATTAACCTTCTACTGGTTCAAACCTCGCCTGAGTATGAGTTGGGAAATTGGAGGAGTCAATTAGTGAGGTATAAATTTAAATTATGAAATAGAGATATGGCAAATAATCCTCTTTAAACAAGAATAGGTTTCACTGAATTTTGGTTTTATTTAAAAATAAATCATCGTAGGTATGCTGGTTATTATTTAATCTCAATGGATTTTAGATTTAAAAGAAATTACTGTAGGTATATTGGTTATCTTTTAAAGCTGGCGGAATGCATTTTCTATATGTTTAATTTCGTTTTGGGCAAACTCATTGACGTGTTCACTCTAAAATGTTTAATTTTTATTGATTGTGCTTAATAGAAGATAACATTATAATTTTAAAGAGTGTTATAATATTTCAGATGATTTTAGGGTTTATTCAATTAAAAATTTCTTCAGCATAAGATTAGGAAAATTAAAACTTTGAAGATGTTGTAGAGTTACGAGTATTCTGTAAACCATTGCCTTTACTTGATTATGCCTAATTATGAAAAAGGAATTTTATTAGTTTTAAAAATATTATTATATTGTCTTCTCGAACACTTTCCTTACATAAAATTTAGTAGTAATGATTTTAGTAAGAAATATTTTAGTGAGTTGGGGTTGATGACACTTGATTACGTGGGCTTGAAAGTAGCTTAGAAAATAAGGTTATTTGAAATATATGAATTAAATGTTGAAAAATTAATAGATGCCTTATGTAGGAATTTATTTAGAAGTATTTTTAAAATAAAGAATTTAGTATTTATTTTATTTAGTTTAATGCACTCAAGAGAGCTTTAATTTACTACTAGACTATTATAAGCATTTGGTATTTATTTTATATAGTTTAATGTTATCAAATAGCTTTTAATTGCTACTAGATTATTATAAGCATGGCTAATTTAGTATTTTGTTTTAATCTTAATTTATTAGTTATATGTGTGCAATCTATTTTATTTATATATTATTTTGGGTAGAGTATAGACATATGGAACTTATCTGGTAATTGCTTTATGAGAAAGCATATTATACGTAAACTCAAGAAATGATGTCTTAAACACCCTCGAAACATTAATATAAAAATTACATTGTGAAAATGTCGAGAGAATGGTATTAAAAAGAAATAACAAATATTTTATATGCTCGTATGAGAGCCTGTGCTTATCGAGGAGGATAGCACCAACCCAACTTCGGAGGCTAGCGGTGACGACTTTCGTAAATTAGTATTATCCCAGCATATGGTCGAAGGATCTATGCTAGCGAGGGCAAGAGACAATGGTATGGGACATTGTCCATGGATAACACATGCGCAGTACATGAGGGTGCTCACAACCCTGTCCTGTTGTGGAATTACCAATGGGACTCATACCATAGAGTTGGATTATGGGGTTGGAAAGTCTAGCTATAGATGGTATGGGCAACATTACCATCAATCGGATCAGGAACTAAATTATCTGGTCCATAACCATGTGATGGGGACCCTGGTTACTCCTTAGTTGAAGATCAATGACTAGTCATCGACATAGTAACGCTAAGTTCCAAAGCATTGAAGTGTGATATTGATAGGAAAATTGTGAATTTCCCCGACTTTGGAACAAGGAAATTATGCGTCCACTCTTCCAGGTGTTATGGGCCTTGGAAGAGCAAACCCTCGCCAAGATCTAAAATATTTTGAGGAAGGGAAAAGATCTAAAAATGGAAATCTATTGCAAGAAGTTGGTCGGTCCCGAGCACTTAAGTCGTCAGTTGCAGTGGTTGAAAAACTTGAAGTGCGAAATCTCTATGCCTTGTGCTATAAAAATAGTTGGGTAAAACTACGAATATGTGTGACATATATGTAAGCTCTCGTAAAAAACTTTTCATTGTGTATTTGATAACCAGGTGAGTAGACCTAGGTTGTGACAGTTAGAGTAATATTTATAGAATCTCAAGCACTAGTTACTCAACAATATGCATGTGCATTATAATAGCACTAACATAGAATATATAAAACATAACACAATGTTTTTTTTTTTGTGTGGAAAACATCCCAGAAGGGATGCCACTTTTGGGTAATACCTAAGGAGGTAGGGATATATATTCCACCAAAATAGCCCAAGACTCGAACCTGGCCTACCACCTTTGACATACTCAAGGAGCAAACAAACACAAAAACATTTTAAAAAAATAAATAAATAAATAACAATAAAAATAATAAAATAAAATAAAAAACATTCTCATTGAGTGTGTCAAAAAGAAAAGCACAACCAAACTAAGATTAAAAAAAAAACAACATGAACCACATAGAAAAAACACAAGGACAACATAACAAAACACAAAGATGATAAAAACAACAGAACACTACAAAGACATAACAAAAAAAAACATGAAAAATAAAAACAACCAAAACCAAAAAAATAAAAAAATAAAATAAAAATAAAAATAAAAAAAACAACCAACAACAAACAATAAACAAAAACAAAAAACTAGAAAACACTAACACATAAAAACACGAATTAACACAAATATACAGAAACACAATAATAAGAACAACAAAAACATAAGAACAATAACAAAACAACACAAAACAACACAAAGAACACAAAAACAAAACAAAACAAAAAAACACACACCTTAAAAAACTAAACAAAAAAACAAAAAAAAAAGAAAAAAAATTGAACATAACAATGACCTTTCTAGACCAGAAGACTTTTAAGGCAAGAATCAACAAACGAAACAAAAGAAAGAATAGTTTGAGCTAGGGAACTAAAATACCCTGATCGAACCAAAGAGAAGCAAAAATAAAGCAAGAAGAAACTAAGTACCTTCAAAACTGAAGCCATCCAAAGAAATAATAGAAAGAAGAGCTTCCCTTATTTGTGAAGCCCACCATCTAGGAGAGTGGCCATAACAAGTAAGATTACCTTTTTCCAAAGCCCAATTAGTTAAAGCATCAACACTCTTGTTTTGATCTTTGACCACATGATTGTAATCAACTTTCAAAAATCCCATCTAGATTAATTGAATCTTCTCAATAATTATTTTTATTCTCCAATCAACCTTATGATTCTTAGAAGGAGTCTTCAAAATATTAATCATGAGTTGAGAGTTAGACTCAACTAACACCTTTTCCCATCCAAACTTAGTAGCCTCTTGAAGGCCTCTAAGGATACCATACCCCTTGGAAAGGTTATTGGAAAGAATACCCAAATTCTCAACAAAAGTAAAAACCAGAGAACCATCTAAAAGTCTACCAATTCCTCCTGCACTAGCTTTTCAAGGGTTCCCTCTAGAGGCTCCATTAGTATTGACTTTTCCAAAATCCTTAGGAGGAGGTTGTCAATTTCTTGTCCTATCCATATTACAAATACTCACATTCCCTTTAAGTTGGTTTTCCTTAGAAGAAAGCATAACACAATGTAGAAACATGCAATACGTTCATAAATTATCATATAAATAAATGTATATAGGTGAGGTGTTAATATCGGGTGTGTAAAGCACAAGATTAAAAAACTAGAATAATACATAAATACATAGAATAAAGACAAGCAAATACTCATAAAGTGCACCAATTTTGTATTATAACAAAAAATTACAATGGGTCTCATAAAATATGTGGGGAGAGAGAGAGATGCTAGGAAACAAAAAATCTAGTTTTTGAGAAGGAATATGAGAGGAATCTAGCTAGATGGATAAGTGTTGATCGCAACCATATATGTAGCCCTAAATTTAGTTGGTGAGATATGGTCTGGTATTTCTCAATTGATATTAACTAGTGAGATATGCCTTGGTATATTATAATTTAGTTGATGATCTCGATAAGGAGATATGGGCTAGTGCATTTTTTTTGCTTGCTCTCTTGGATGTCTCATGTAGATTCTCCCATCTGAATTGGTGTCTTGTGGAGTGGACTCTCTCACTTTGTTTTCTAGATAGTTTTGAGAGGAATTCTCACATTTATATACTATGTAAGGTTACATCATATCAAGGGGATGAGATGTCAACTTCCAACAATTCTTGGTAGGATCAATAAACAACCAAGAATTTGTTTCTTACACCTTAAAAAACCATACATCGATTCTTTAAGTGGAAAAATGACATCGGGTACTTTAATGATTGTGAGAATATGGAATATATTATTAATATCATTCATTTATCATTCTTCCATAGGCATCAATAACTTTTATTTTTTAGGATGGCATTAAATCAAAAGGTGCAAAGCAAATAGGTTGCAAAAGTTTTGGTATTAAGGCATCCATGGTGCCAAAGCATGAGTTGGAACCAATATCTTGTGAAGAATACAAATGGATAACAAGATTACCTGGGATAATATCAAGTTTAGAAATTGGCATCCATTCAAATGATAATGACAACAATGTTGGGATATGGTGCCCAATATATTAGTCTTAGCATCAAAACTGAAATATGGCATCGATATTAATATTGACACTAATGTTAGAAGGTGGAATTTGCAATAGTAGCTTACAATGGTGCCAACATTGAAGGATGACATCAGATGCCTTCTTTAACGTATGCATGGATAAACCCCTATGCTTAAATCATACCCTTTCTTGAGAAGTGATGGTCCCTATGACTCTTAATTTATAATTCCTAGAAACTAGTATTGATGTATTGAGAAGCCTTCTATGCAAGAAGTTATAACATGATGAAGAGACCTATGAGCAGTAGGCCAAATAGATATGAGGTTTGTTTTTCCAATGCATCCAATATGATGTATGAATGACTAGGATGATGATGCTAACATTCAAAACTAATGTTGGTACCAATATTGAAGGATGGTGGCACTAACACCAACAACTAGTGCAAGAGTGGATAATAAAGGATGATGAAGTTAAAGGTTGAATATATATGAAGAATATACCATAGTATTGATCCAATAGAGTAGCATGTTTTTATTCTAATGTCTCTCTAAAATTGAGGAATAACTGATAACAACTAAAATTTTCCCTCTAAGGCTTGATGTTGGCACCACAACACAAGATGCAAAACATAAAAAATATGGTTGACATGATAAGAGTGAGATTTTTGACACTAAGAATAGGTGTGGCATTGAAGGTTGTTACCATATTAGCATATTGACTGAGAAATTATGATGGGAACCAAAGTCGATGGTTAACATAGGGCTTGTAATTGTAGGCAAGACTCCTCATTTGAGCAAGAAATCCTAGAATGCTCCTAAGGGTGGTTCTGTAATCCTTTATAACATCTCAAACCACATTATTCATATCTTAGGTTGAATGTTGACTCTACCATTGCTTGAATTCCTTTGTAGGGTTGATATTGGATGCAAAACTTGGTGTAACGCCTTACTTATTAGACCACGAGCACATGTGGATGGGTATCTAGTGATGGAGCATACTAGAAGGTCTTGTGTTAGGCAAAGATATCTAAAAAAAGGACAAAAATACAAATGCAAATTTGGTCTCAATTTCAATCTTATTGTAGTGGTAAGGGATTTGGCCTCTCTTTGAGAGGTCCAAGGTTCAAACCCCACTCAGTATGAGGGGATCGAGACCCCTCATAAAAGCCTGTGTAAACTCACTAAAAAAATATAAAAACAAAGTTTGAATTTTAGGGGATGGGGACCCATCATAAAAATTACGTAAACTTATTGAAAAAATTGGTTTCCTAGTCAGTATAAGTGCTTCTAATGGTGGTAACGTCTTCCAACTGCAAGAAGGATCCCATCCAAAATGTATTTGTACCAAATTTTCTAGTCTCTAAGTGGAACTTTATTGAACCAATAGGTTAAGAGGTTATGGTTGCATCTACAATAGATATTTCATGATTAGTGATTGAAGCACTTGATGGAACCATGTCCTAGTCTCCCATAATGATTTCATACAAACCTAATTCTTGCATTTTTGGTTCATTGTTTAACTATGATGGGGTGTCTTGATATTTGGTCAAGCCTTCCTAGTATTTTGTCAATATATACCCATATTGTTCAAGATATTTTGATCGATGCCCTTGGTATGCTTCTTAAATTAGTCGAATAAATCATTGAAACAAATTGGTTGCTTAATAGTTAAATTCATCAAGTAAGCTTTGATTTGAGTGTGTGGTTCTTGGAGACATGGTCATTTTATCCGTAACTTGTCAAAATCATTTTATAGATGCAAAATCTTCTATTGGATGATATCATATGTTGCTTCTTTACCCTTTAGTTCTTGGTGAAGTTTTTCAATAGTTTGTTATACCGTTTCTCGATCTTGTTGATGCCTCTTGTGATTGGATCTCTAAAATGTGAGATTTTCATATCTAGCTTCACCATATATGCAACCATCAAATAAGCTTCTCCTCCTTTTTTCAAATGTATTCCTCTAGCTTCTTGTTATGGTTATTCAATAGTGCAAGCTCCTTCTACAATCATTGATTTTCTTGTGTATTCTTTCTTATGATAATTGAAGTGGAAAGGCTTGGAGTGTATACTAGATTTGAGACCACTTCACTTGTAATGAAATAAAGATATCACAATGTGATAAAGGGGATTGGAAGGGTATCATGAAGGACCTTTTCATGATGCTTCCCTTCCTTCCTTGACTTGAATATAGGAGCAATTTATGAGTTTAAAGTCTAAAGTTTGATGGATTAATTGAATAACACTTACGTTTTTCCTAAGATATTCTTTGAAAAAACCTAAATTTAATCTAGCCCTAATGCACCATACAAATGCAACAACAAGACCTAAAACTAAAATGAGTTTGATTTTTTATGATAAAGTAAAAGATAATTTTATCTTTTTAAAGGCAAGGGCTGAAGAAATATGCAAAAAACAACCTAAATGTAGCATAGATGATTTTGATTTGATGATAATAATATTAACAATTTAGTCGCTCCCCTAAATGATTAAATTAATAACTAATTCCTTTCTCTTTTCTTTATTTTTTTTTATTGAGTAAATACTTCTTATACTATACATATCCATCGTGGGGATTGAATCGGGTCACATCACCGATAATGCAAGTGGCATCCTTTTCTTTATTTTAACAAATAAATAAAGATAGAAAAACAAAACTACATTTTACAAATAGCAAATAGATCTACTAACCTAAATGCTAAGAATAAACAAATATGGATTAAAAAAACTAATTTTTCCATCAAGGTGAAATCATTGTTGGTCCTATACTACTAAGGCTACTGTGTGCTAATGCAACTTTTTCTATCTTGCAAAACAAATAAAAAAATAAGGGATCACAGGTAAAGGGTGCTCCTTGATCTAGAGGAAAGTATCAGGCTCCCTTTATTCAGATAAGAGCTAAAAATGATAGAATATTGAAAACATAGATTAAATGATCAATGGCAGAAGTGTTGCTTGGTTAGAAATAGTGTTGTTAATCCTTTCACTTGATAAACAATACTTTCACTCTCTATGACTATATCAAAAACAAATAGTGATAAATCCATACTACCTGTAATCCCTAAAGTATATTAGAATAAAAATTAAATTCAAATTTTTTTTAACTTAATGGTTGATATGATGAAGTTTCTTGACTAGGAGGTACAAGGACCCTATTAAATGGCATAAAATAGAAAGGTTATTTAATGCAAGTGCAAGCCAATAATTACAAAATATGAGATGCCAAACTAAATTCCAATGAGATAACCAAAGCAAATTAGAATGCAATGACATCAAATTGGAAGGTGAGACGTCGAATTCTAACAATTCTTGGTAGATCAAGAAATGACCAAGAATATGCTTTTTTGCACCTTAGAAATACATGTGCCAGCTCTTGAAGTGGATAAGTGGCATTGGGTACTACAATGATTGTGGAGTGATGACATGTGGTGTTTATGTTAATCTTTTTTTGTTTTTGCATGGATGTTAATGACTTGTTGTTTCAATATGGTGCAACCAGATGAATTTCAAAAGGATGGGCACAATGTAGAAGGATGTCAAAGGTTTTGATGCTAAGGAGGCCATGGTGCCAAAGTATGGGTTGGAATTAAGATATTATGAAGAGTTTAGATAGACACTAAGGTTGATGGCTTACACCAAGGATACATGGGCTAGTACCAAGTTTAAAATTTTATGCTCAATTAGATGATGCTAGTGCCAATGCCATGAGATGATTATTTGTTTGTTGGTAATAGAGCCAAGGGTGAATGATGATGTTGATGTTGATGTTGGTCTTGATGCTTGCACTAGGAGCTAGAACTGCCACCAATGTTGAAGGATGATGTTAGATGCCTTCTTTAGGACGTGCATGAGATCAAATTCAATGCTTAGATCAATTAGTCTCCATTATCAACAATGAGAGCCCTATGATTCAAAACTTTTAGGGACTCTATAGTCTATAATTTGATTTAGAAGAAGAAGACAATGCATCTCCTAGGAAAAACCAGGTGTGGAACCCCATTTGCAAAAATATTGTAAGTAAAGCAAAGTTATGTTCAAGAGATTATCACGATGGTCCTACCTAGACTTTTCATTAGCAAAACAATATACAAGAGCTCATCAAGGACAACAAGAACATGGCTAGTTTGGTGAAATTACTATACATAAAATATGGATGAAACTATTTGTTGGATATTTTGAGTAAGTTGAGTTGTCATTGATGTCAAGAGTCAGTTTCAGTGAAGCAGTGCAAAAGCAAGTGATTCCGCAAACAGTTAATGTTTCAATGACACCGAGAGTCAATTTCAATGAAGAATGCAAAAAGAAGCAGTTCCGCCATCGGTGAAAAATGGAAGTCCGCTTCCAGGTGGTCAGGTGAGTTTCAACAAAAATGAAGAGGCCTAAGCAAAGTAATATTATATTTTATTATAATATTATAAGGAGAGATTTAAATTAATTTAAATAATTTCATTATAAATTAATTTAATTAAATTTATAAGTTATTAAGTTAATTATAGATTAATTATAATTTAATTATTAAATTAATGTATAACCCTAAGATTGGGTTATAATAAAATTAATTTATTAATTCTAAAGTTTGGGTTAATTCGAATTCATTCCACAGACGTCAACAAAAGCATGGTCTAAGCATATAAAAGAGGGGCATAACTTTGTTAATCAATAATCGACAAGGCAAATCAAATAATGTGCAAAGGTTTTTGAATATCATGCAAGGAGGAAGAGAAAATCATGTTTCAAGGTTATTGACGGCAGATAAAAGGACAAACACGAGTGGTCTCTAATTTCCATGTACAAGATTTGCATAGCACAGGTGGCAATAGCAAATGTGCTAAGTTGTGTGATAGGCGAAGTGAGCAGAGTTCAAATTCCTTTGGATTCATTTTACGAAAAGGAAAGGGCATTTATTTTTAAGCAATGTCGAATGTAGGGATAAAGGAAGGCTTACGTCTTCCCTTCCCCATGGGAGCGCTTTAGCCCACGTGGTTGGCTAGCACCTTGGTAAGGCGCCTGTCATGGTGGGCTAGCACCTTGGTAAGGTGCCTTGCAGAGGAAGAGTCTCATGTTCAAAACCCGTGAAGACCATTTTGCAAGGTATGTGCTACTTTTTGATTGCTAAGGTTGTATGAGGTATGTGTCATGGTGTTTATGCTAAGGTTGTAATTTTGGAGGTGCATGGTTTATAAAATCAATATTGGGTAAGGTGTTGAGGGAGGTATAAGGGTAGAAATAAAAATTAAATATTTTATTTTTACTTTTGAAATGTTTGAGTTATAAAATTGGAGTAATAAGGGATAAATTAAGACCTCTATTTTCTTATGTGTTTTTGATGAATATTGTTCTAAATTAGGAGCAATAAGGTGTATGCAAGAAATTATATTTTTATGTGTGTATTGGTTAATGCTTATCATTAGAAAGGAGTAATAAGGTGTACTTCAGCCTAACCATTTTGTAATTGCAAAATATCTAGAGGGTGAGTTAGAGTGATATTTTTATCATCTAACCTTGTGATTATTGGCAAAGGAAGTGTGTTAATTAAAACAGGTGTTTGAGAGCAAATCATCATCAAACAAGAGGTAAGGGCACATTATCCTTAATAAGTGATTGTTGAATGCTATAAAAGCCAAGTTGGAGTGAAAAGGGTTGTTTTTGTGAGTATTATTGAGAATGATGGTAAAAGGTTTTTTGAGTAATAATTTACTATAAAACCTTATTTGATAAGCATTATTTTATGAAATCTTGAATGAGAACTTGTGAACTATCTTGAATGGAAATATCATGAGTATCATTGTTATGTGAATACATTTTGAGTTGTGATTGAAGTTCAATTGTGAGAACATTGACTGAAACATTGGCTTGGGTTTTGCAAGCTAGTTGATTTCATTGAGTGAGTTGATTGAGCAAGAGTGGTTGAATATGTTGGTGTGATTATTCATGTTTAGTGAAACATTAAATCCTTGTCCTAAACTAAGTTGAATTGAGTGGGTGAAACATATTGAGTCTCTAACCATTCTCTATATATTTCTAAAATTGAACAAAAGGGTTTGTGAGAGTGATTGAGAAAGTGATTGAGTGAAGTGAGTAACATATTGAGTCTCTAACCATTCTCTATTTGTTACTATGAAATCTGAATTGATTTGAAAGAGGTTTTTCTAAGATAGATTGAATTGTGTAAGCAATTGTGACAAAGAGCTTTTGTAAAAAGCTAGTGGTAGATTTGAGTAAGTCCTAGTGTGGACTTAAGGAAAAATTTGTGTGAGCTCTTATGGAAGCTTACAATCAGAGATTGGACAAGTTCTAGTGAGGACTTGAGCATATTTGAGATAAGTCTTCGTTAAGACTTGTGGACAGATTGGTGTGAGCTTTTATCGAAGCTTACAATACAGATTTGAATATAGAGATTGAGGATAGATTGGACAAGTTCTTGAGAAGACTTGTGGATAGATTTGAGATAGGTCTTTGAGAAGACTTGAGAGCTGAGTTGATTGATTTGTTCAAACCTTGAGTTGGGGTTTGGGACAAATCTAGCAGAGGTGATTGATCAGGCTTTGCGATAAAGCTTGAAGATAGATCAAGGACATATTTTGGTGCATATCTGAGGATAGTTTTGTACCATACCAAATATAGAGATTGAGTAGGTTTTGTGCTAGATCAAAGGACTAAGTTTAGTAAAAAATAAAACAGATATCGATCATATTTGTGCTAGATCGAAGGACTGTATTTAGTGCAAATTTATGACAGAGATTGAGTAGAGCTTTGGAGGTGACAGAGTATAGAGGACGACAGTCTCTAGTGGATAGAGGTCCATTAGCCAAGAAAATGAGGACAAATCTTCTGAGTGAGGGCAGGAGTCTTCAGTGGATAGATATCCATAAGCCAAGGCAGTGGAGGTAGTAGTTCTTCTAGAAGATCACCAACCAAATCAGAGGAGAAGGAGTTCTCTTGTGGATAGAGATCCACAAACCAGATTAGGGTATTTGTGTCTCCTTTGGACAGGTATCCATAAACATTGTAATAGGGAAATGTTTCCCAAGAGATTTGTTGAGAAAGTTTTAGTAAAATATTTTCTCCATGGAGTAGCCCACATTGGGTGAACCATGTTAAATTGGTGTCTCTATTGTGTGTGATGTTTTGTGCATTGCTTTGGTTATTATTGTTGACACTACTATTGATACACTGCATAATATTGATTGGGAAAGAAAAAGTAAAAATCGGTCTTATACTATTCACCCCCTCTTAGTATAAGCTTGTATTCTTCACTATTATACATAAAATAATCATGGAAGAATCGATACCTCTTGATCATGGTGGGGTATATTTATAAATCTATAAAAGAAAAATAAAACAAGAGTTACAAAGCCATGGTTTTACAAAATACCAAATGGATATGATTTTACAAAATACTAGTTACTATAGTCAACATTGCTAAAATTAAATTTTTGTGGTGAAGTAATGCAAAGTACAATTAGAAGCCACTCTCCCTAAGGTATAGTAGGGTCATCATTAGAAAGGAGTAATAAGGTGTACTTCAGCCTAACCATTTTGTAATTGAAAAATATCTAGAGGGTGAGTTAGAGTGATATTTTTATCATCTAACCTTGTGATTATTGGCAAAGGAAGTGTGTTAATTAAAATAGGTGTTTGAGAGCAAATCATCATCAAACAAGAGGTAAGGGCACATTATCCTTAATAAGTGATTGTTGAATGCTATAAAATCCAAGTTAGAGTGAAAAGGGTTGTTTTTGTGAGTATTATTGAGAATGATGGTAAAAGGTTTTCTAAGTAATAATTTACTATAAAACCTTATTTGATAAGCATTATTTTATGAAATCTTGAATGAGAACTTGTGAACTATCTTGAATGCAAATATCATGAGTATCATTGTTATGTGAATACATTTTGAGTTGTGATTGAAGTTCCATTGTGAGAACATTGACTGAAACATTGGCTTAGGGTTTTGCAAGCTAGTTGATTTCATTGAGTGAGTTGATTGAGCAAGAGTTGTTGAATATGTTGGTGTGATTATTCATGTTTAGTGAAACATTAAATCCTTGTACTAAACTAAGTTGAATTGAGTGGGTGAAACATATTGAGTCTTTAGCCATTCTCTATATATTTCTGAAATTGAACAAAAGTGTTTGTGAGAGTGATTGAGAAAGTGATTTAGTAAAGTGAGTAACATGTTGATTCTCTAACCATTATCTATTTGTTACTGTGAAATATGAATTGATTTGAAAGAGGTTTTCTGAGATAGATTGGATTGTGTAAGCAATTGTGATAAAGAGCTTTTGTAAAAATCTAGTGGTATATTTGAGTAAGTCCTAGTGTGGACTTAAGGAAAAATTTGTGTGAGCTCTTATGGAAGCTTACAATTAGAGATTGGACAAGTTATAGTGAGGACTTGATCAAATTTGAGATAAGTCTTCGTTAAGACTTGTGGACAGATTGGTGTGAGCTTTTATGGAAGCTTACAATACATATTTGAATATAGAGATTGAGAACAAATTGGACAAGTTCTTGAGAGGACTTGTGGATAGATTTGAGATAGGTCTTTGAGAAGACTTGAGAGCTGAGTTGATTGATTTGTTCAAACCTTGAGTTGGGGTTTGAGACAAATCTAGAAAAGGTGATTGATCCGGCTTTGCGATAAAGCTTGAAGATAGATCAAGGAAAGATTTTGGTGCATATTTGAGGATAGCTTTGTACTAGACCAAATATAGAGATTGAGCAGGTTTTGTGCTAGATCGAAGGACTAAGTTTAGTACAAAATAAAACAGAGATCGATCATATTTGTGCTATATCGAAGGACTATATTTAGTGCAGATTTATGATAGAGATTGAGTAGAGCTTTGGAGGTGACAGAGTATAGAGGATGACAGTCTCTAGTGGATAGAGGTCCATTAGCCAAGGAAATGAGGACAAATCTTCTGAGTGAGGGCAGGAGTCTTCAATGGATAGATATCCATAAGCCAGGGTAGTGGAGGTAGTAGTTATTCTAGAAGATCACCAACCAAATCAGAGGAGAAGGATTTCTCTTGTGGATATAGATCCACAAACAAGATTAGGGTATTGGTGTCTCCTTTGGACAGGTATCCATAAACATTGTAATAGGGAAAGGTTTCCCAAGAGATTTGTTGAGAAAGTTTTAGTAAAATATTTTCTCCATGGAGTAGCCCACATTGGGTGAACCACGTTAAATTGGTGTCTCTATTGTGTGTGATTTTTTGTGCATTGCTTTGGTTATTATTGTTGACACTACTATTGATACACTGCATAATATTGATTGGGAAAGAAAAAGTAAAAATCGGTCTTATACTGTTCACCCCCTCTCAGTATAAGCTTGTATTCTTCACTATTATACATAAAATAATCATGGAAGAATCGATACCTCTTGAGCATGGTGGGGTCTATTTATAAATCTATAAAAGAAAAATAAAACAAGAGTTACAAAGACATGGTTTTACAAAATACCAAATGGCTATGATTTTACAAAATACTAGTTACTATAGTCAACATTGCTAAAATTAAATTTTTGTGGTGAAGTAATGCAAAGTACAATTGGAAGCCATTCTACCTAAGGTATAGTAGGGCCATCATTAGAAAGGAGTAATAAGGTGTACTTCAGCCTAACCATTTTGTAATTGCAAAATATCTAGAGGGTGAGTTAGAGTGATATGCATATCATCTAACCTTGTGATTATTGACAAAGGAAGTGTGTTAATTAAAATAGGTGTTTGAGAGCAAATCATCATCAAAAAAGAGGTAAGGGCACATTATCCTTAATAAGTGATTGTTGAATGCTATAAAATCCAAGTTGGAGTGAAAAGGGTTGTTTTTGTGAGTATTATTGAGAATGATGGTAAAAGGTTTTCTAAGTAATAATTTACTATAAAACCTTATTTGATAAGCATTATTTTATGAAAGCTTGAATGAGAACTTGTGAACTATCTTGAATGCAAATATCATGAGTATCATTGTTATGTGAATATATTTTGAGTTGTGATTGAAGTTCCATTGTGAGAACATTGACTGAAACATTGGCTTAGGGTTTTGCAAGCTAATTGATTTCATTGAGTGGGTTGATTGAGCAAGAGTGGTTGAATATGTTGGTGTGATTATTCATGTTTAGTGATACATTAAATCCTTGTCCTGAACTAAGTTGAATTGAGTGGGTGAAACATATTGAGTCTCTAACCATTCTCTATATATTTCTGAAATTGAACAAAAGTGTTTGTGAGAGTGATTGAGAAAGTGATTTAGTAAAGTGAGTAACATGTTGATTCTCTAACCATTATCTATTTGTTACTGTGAAATCTGAATTGATTTGAAAGAGGTTTTCTGAGATAGATTGGATTGTGTAAGCAATTGTGATAAAGAGCTTTTGTAAAAATCTAGTGGTAGATTTGAGTAAGTCCTAGTGTGGACTTAAGGAAAAATTTGTGTGAGCTCTTATGGAAGCTTACAATCAGAGATTGGACAAGTTCTAGTGAGGACTTGAGCAGATTTGAGATAAGTCTTCGTTAAGACTTGTGGATAGATTGGTGTGAGCTTTTATGGAAGCTTACAATACAGATTTGAATATAGAGATTGAGGACAGATTGGACAAGTTCTTGAGAAGACTTGTGGATAGATTTGAGATAGGTCTTTGAGAAGACTTGAGAGCTGAGTTGATTGATTTGTTCAAACCTTGAGTTGGGGTTTGGGACAAATCTAGCAGAGGTGATTGATCAGGCTTTGCGATAAAGCTTGAAGATAGATCAAGGACATATTTTGGTGCATATCTAAGGATAGCTTTGTACTAGACCAAATATAGAGATTGAGCATGTTTTGTGCTAGATCGAAGGACTAAGTTTAGTACAAAATAAAATAGATATTGATCATATTTGTGCTAGATCGAAGGACTGTATTTAGTGTGGATTTATGACAGAGATTGAGTAGAGCTTTGGAGGTGACAGAGTATAGAGGACGACAATATCTAGTGGATAGAGGTCCATTATCCAAGGTAGTGAGGACAAATTTTTTGAGTGAGGGCAGAAGTATTCAGTGGATAGATATCCATAAGCCAGGGCAGTGGAGGTAGTAGTTCTTCTAAAAGATCACCAACAAAATCAGATGAGAAGGATTTCTCTTGTGGATAGAGATCCACAAACCAGATTAGGGTATTGGTGTCTCCTTTGGACAGGTATCCATAAACATTGTAATAGGGAAAGGTTTCCCAAGAGATTTGTTGAGAAAGTTTTAGTAAAATATTTTCTCCATAGAGTAGCCCACATTGGGTGAACCACGTTAAATTGGTGTCTCTATTGTATGTGATGTTTTATGCATTGCTTTGGTTATTATTGTTGACACTGCTATTGATACACTGCATAATATTGATTGGGAAAGAAAAAGTAAAAATCGGTCTTATACTGTTCACCCCCTCTCAGTATAAGCTTGTATTCTTCACTATTATACATAAAATAATCATGGAAGAATCGATACCTCTTGAGCATGGTGGGGTCTATTTATAAATCTATAAAAGAAAAATAAAACAAAAGTTACAAAGCCATGGTTTTACAAAATACCAAATGGCTATGATTTTGCAAAATACTAGTTACTATAGTCAACATTGCTAAAATTAAATTTTTGTGGTGAAGTAATGCAAAGTACAATTGGAATCCACTCTCCCTAAGGTATAGTAGGGCCATCCTTCCCATAATTGGAATTTTGCATTATGATAATCATAAAGTTATTATTTTTGTTTCACATAAGAATCATGATCGATTCCATTAATTTCTACTATCTCTTGTAAATTTTTGAGCTTGGATTCAATTTATTTCTTTTCTTTAAAAAAGTTAACAAAATATTTGGCATCCCAAATCTTTATTTGTTCTTTTAAATACTTCAACTTTTGAACAAACCTGTACATACATTTTTTTATTTGGAGAATGTAAGAAAAACATGTACATGCATGATCCTTCACATTTTGATTCATCCCTTCATAACATAACTATATAAAATCAAGATCTTAAAACTATATATTAAAAATGAAATAACTTTAAATAACAATTATTAAACTATCATAATAATATTAATTACAATCATATTTAACTATAAATTATTAATTATAACAATAAGTATTGCTCACCAAACACATAAGAATAAATACAATAATGCAATAAATATTACCTAACACATTTCAGATTATTTAAAGTATTATGATTGAATCTTTGTTTTTATCCAACTTATGAAGGTTGTGGATGCTTGATAGAGTGACCTAATAAATCTGATACTAGGAAATGGGGTCAATGATATTGTGAGCCAAAGAACCATGAAAGCCAATCATAGTCTTCTTTTGTCATTATCACATTTAAGTCACCAATGGTGGTGTTTTTCACCAATGCATGAAAAGGATGCAATACCAAAGTATCCATATAAAGGACTACTTGTTTTATTTGATACCATGTGTTTTGTGTTTTTTATTTTTTAATGAAATTTGATGAAACGTTCTTTCTATAGTCATTGAATAAATAATTATGATTCTTTCTTTATATGCCCACCACACAACATAATTAGTCTCTTTCTTTATATGATAATCGGGAATGGGATATTATTATTTTGTTAGGTGTTAATTATTTTATTTTATTTATATACACGTGTACATTTTTACGATGGTTTGAATTTGGGTTTTGAAAGAACATCCAAAGCCCTAATCACATGGGTGTCCCACGAAAACAATGCTTATTTTTTTTGGTTGCATGGAAATTGGCATTGGCAACCTCTTTGGTCCAATTTGAAACATTGATTCCATAAAGAAATTGATATTGAGAATAATTGTAAAGTATGACTAGAGATCAAATTCAAATTTTGTTAAAATAAATATTATATAGTTTTTATTTAATATGATAAATATAAAGTTAATAAAATCTAATTATTTAAAACATTAAATTAAAATAATTTTATTTTTTTTTTAATTTGGTTATTGTGAGAAATCTACTTATTAATAAAGAATATAACACGAAGTGACCACACACTTATCTCTTACACACTCGCTTACTCCAGAGTTTAAACCTTGAACCTCTTAAAAAACCAAAGCTTAAACTGTTAAGTTGCACCCAAGATGCAAAATCATTTTAATTTAACTACTACTAACAATCCTATTTTTAAATTTTAATAAAAAATTAAGTGCATTGTTAATGTTCCATGATTAATCCACATCAATACATGCAAATATTTAATTTGAAAATATAAGGTTGTACTAAGTCAAGTCCGTTTTATTCAAGGTTGTACTAAGTCAAGACAGTTTTAGGAGTGTCTAATGTCATAGTGATGTGGTAGTGCTTGGATTGTAATGATATTTGAGAATTGAGATCACCAAGAGATTTACAGTTTAAATTTTCTATGTATTGGGTAATATTTTTTATAATTTAGATAATAATATATATTAAGTTTTGTGTTTGTTTTATATAGTTTTTTTGAATAGGTTATATGTGGTTTTTATTGGGGTTACTTTCAAAATATTATATTTATGGTAGTATATATTTTTTATTATAATTTTTTTATTTCTTTTTTCTTTTAAATATATATTTTTTTGACTTTCTCAAAGTGTTGTTTTTACAATCAATTCCTTGACATCATTTTGATTAAGACATAAAATCTCACTTGGTCAATTGTTTTCTAAAATTTGAATTTCATCGGAATGAAGATCAACACAATAATTCGTTAATTTATCTGTTACTTGATTTCTTTCTCTATAAATTTGCTCACACTGCCAGGAGATTGTCTCTAGTAATAGATAATGAATATCAACAATAATACTATTTTTTATCCAGTCTCCACATCCATTTTTGTTAATAGCATTGATGATAATTTGTGAGTCCCCCTCAATTGAAATATATTTTTATCCTTTTCTGTTACAATTTTAATCCTTGTAAGAAGTGCCCTAGCCTCTGTATAGTTGTTAGTTGAAGTTCATATGAATAAGTGAGAAGAATTTTGCTAGAACTATTTCTAAAAACACCACCTCCACCAGCTTTTCTTGTATTTCCTTTATAAGCACCATCAAAATTAATTTTGATAAACCCAATTTCTGGATATTTCCATTTTACCATAGATCGAAGTAGATCCTTTGTTTTAATTTCGCATATGACTTTTCCATGTATGTTCAAATCATGTAGCCAAGTTATTAGCACCTCTTTTTCTTTTTCTGCAATTGAGACTTCCCATGATGAACACCATATTTTTAGACATTTTGCAAGAGAGGCACTAATACGGTTTCAAACTTGGGCATGATTTTGATATTTATTTTTAAAATTTTTATTATTCCTTTCAAGCCATAGATTCCAACAAATAATGGCAGGGCCAATCCTCCAAAGAATACATAATGCTTTAGCTTTATTATAATTTATCCAACACTTTATCAACTCTTTCAATGTTGATGGAGCTACCCAATATAATTTTATATTTTTAAAAAATAACCCCAAATGGTGTGAGCAAACGGACAATGAAGAAGTAAATGGTCTAACATTTCTAAATCCTTCTCACACAAGGCACATCTGAAGGATCCATAATATCCTCTTCTTTGTAGACTCTCTTTGGTAAGAATCTTACATTGATTTACTAACCAAAAAATGTTGAGGCCTTAGGGAGAGCCTCTAATGACCAAATTTTCTTCCAAGGAGAAGGAAATTATAAATGCTCTAAATCCTCATATCCCAACTTGACTGAGTATCCCCATCCATTGATAAATTTCACACCAACTCATCCTTTTGTGTAAAAATTGGCAAATAAAATTCTTGAAGCATATTTTGAAGTTTATCTACAATTTTTTTGAGTTCCTCCCCTTCAACAAGGTAACTAAAAGAAATACATGTTCTAGAGTTTTTGCTCATAATAATATAATATTTGACCCTTGGACCTTTACATGCTATGCATGCTTGAGCTAATGGTTTCATTTTGAGTCAAAGATAATAGGATAAGGCTTCAACCAAGAATCAGACCAAAAATTTGCATAGCTCCCCTTATTGATTGACCATCTAATATGTTTCTTTAAAACATGCAAACAATCTGATATGAAGTTCCATGTTGATGATCCTTTGGGTAGAGTTCTTTTCCTAAACAAATTTATTGCATCAAGAGACCCTATATATTTTTGAAGTAATATTTTTGCCCATTTCTTTCTTTGATATTTGAATAGTCTCCACCCAATATTTGCTCTTAATTCCAAATTCATAAGTCTGCAATTTCACAAGCATGCTCCTCCAATATTCTTTCTTTGGTAAACCCTATCCCACTTACAAAGAGGAAACCTAATTTTTTCCTCACAACCTTTTCATAGAAAGTCTCTTTGGATTTTATCCATTTCTGATGCAATATCTATTGGCAGTATTTAAAGTGACATCATATAAATAGGAATGCAAAGTAGTCTTAATTGTTGAGCAAGGTGCAACGACAGTATTGTCATTGTTGTCAACACAGTCAGATAGATCGGTTGATGTAGTGGATAGGAGTTCAGAGGTTATTCAGAGTATGTACAATGATGTTAAATGCTTATGAAGATGTTTTTGATGTTTGGGTGAAGTTGTTACAAGTTGTTTGTGCAAATTTGCAAAAGTTGAAAAAATCATCAAAAAGTTGTCAAAGCAGCAAAATAGTCAAAAAGTTGCAAAAGTCGCCACGGGCACAGTTGGACATGATGGATCAGTTTGGAACATGCCATCATGTCAATAAATAGTTTAGAACAGCATTGGAGATATCAGCACAGTTTTTGTAGTGATCGGTGGTGTTTCCGGTATCTTGGCGGATGATTTGGCAAGTGGTTGTATAGGCTGAAAAAGTGCAGGTTTTGTCAAAAGCACTGCAAACAAACCGTAAGGATTTATGCAGCAAAATTTGAACTGGAGGTGGTCGTTATCTTTAGGAACATGTGTTCCAAATTTCAATGAAAATAGAGAAACGAGACAAATTTTACAAGCGTTGCAATACTGTCATAAAAAAGCTCTTTTTTGAAAAAGTGTGTCAGTAGCAGTTTTTGTGGAAGTGGTACAGGCGAACAGTAAGGAGTTAGGTAGTGATTTTTTGTTTGGACATAGTCAGTGTTGCAAAGATTCTACGTTTCAAATTTTAGAGAAAACCGAGTTACGAGGTGAGAGTTATGATTTTTACAAAAACGTTACATGTCTCTTTTATGTCAATTTGTGCCACTTGGGAAAAATCCTTTAGTTGGCCATTTCGACCTTGAAGAGTCGCCAGAGTTTCAGTTTCAATGTTGTTACACCTTCAAGGCATCAAATAGATCATATTTTTTTTTTGGTTTGAGTTGTCACGTGGCTTCGAAGTATGAGAACGAGTAAGGTGTCAATTCTTTGCATGTGATGTGTTTGACGAAATGCCTTCTCAATATAAAAAAAGGGAGTTATATTATTTTAAGCAGTTTCATTAAATAAAGATCTTTGGAGAAAGCGAAAAGCGAAAAAAGAATGCAAGTGTGTGCATTTAAGTGAGAAATGTTTTATTGAAGAGTGATTTTATTTTGTGCGAAGAGAAGAGTGTGTGGAGAAAAATAAAGAGTGAAAATCCGTGTTTTTGGGAAAAAGGTGAAAAATGTCACTTTAGTATTTTGGGCATAACTTTCTCATACGATATTAGTTTTGACTAAAATTTTTAGAGGAGGTCAGAGACAGAGTTCTGCATAATACCCAGAAAGAGTTTACCAATTGAAAGAATGAGCTAAGATAATGGTCAATTTTTCTATGAGAAGAGAAGATTCATATATGTCATTTTATTATCAATATCAAAATCAAGTGGGTGCTTGGTAGAGGGGTTGGTGCTTCTTTCTTTTGGTGCAGATAAATCAGGGGTTGGTGCTCCTTTCTGTTGGTGCAGATAAATCAGGGGTTGGTGCTCCTTCCAGTGGGTGCTGGTAAATTGATTGTAAAGTTGGTGCTTTTCAAATGCTGGATTTAGATGGGAGTCCAAACAGTCATTTTGAGGATATAGCCAAATCGGTGAACCTCGACACATCTTGTGTTGTGTGATGTTCTCTTGTTATACTTGCTTTATTTGGTTTCAAGTTTTCATTGTTTCGACTTTAAGAGTTGAAGATTTAAGTTTTAAAAGAGCTACACTGATTCACCCCCCTCTTAGTGTCATTGTGAGACTAAAAATTGGTATCAAAGCGAGGTTCATGAACAAGCTTAACCGGCTAGGGTGATCTTGGAAGTGACACAATGGCAGGTGATGAAGGCTTCTCATCAAACAAAGCACCATTGTTTGACGAAACTAATTATGCATTTTGGAGACTCGGGATGCAGACATATCTTTGTGCTTTGGGATACGACATTTGGGATTCAGTAGATAGTGGATACATAATACCCACCACTTCTCCAACCGATGCTGTCAATAAGAAACTATTTGAGAATGACTCAAAAGTAAAGAATGCTATCATGTGTGAATTAGTGGACAATGAACTGGTAAATATTATGAGTTGTAAAATGGCAAAAGAAATATGGGACAAACTGATGAACATTCATGAAGGAGGCGTTAAGATCAAGGAGGCCAAGTTACAAACACATCAAGATCAATTCGAAGTATTAAATATGAATGACGATGAGAACATAGAGGCATATATGCTGAGATTTAATGAATTCATTAATGCGATTAGAGGACTCGACGAGGAAATCAAAGATTCTGTCATCATGAAAAAGGTATTAAGATCTCTTCTCCAAAGATTTGATTCTAAAATTTTAGCTATAGAAGAAGCTAAAGATCTAAATTCTTTTAGTATGGATGAGATGCATGGTTCTTTGACTGCATATGAGATGAGAATAGGAAAATCTAAACCCATAGACAGAGAAGCTGCTTTTAAAGCCCATAAAAATATGAAAGCAAAACAAGAATCCGAGGAAGAAGAGACATCAAATGAAATGGAAGCAAACTTTGTTCGAAAACTAAAAAATGGAAAAAGAAAATACAGAGGAAAGTTACTGTTTAAATGTTTCAATTGTGGAGGCGTTGGGCATTTTGTAGCTAAATGTTCACTTAATGAGAAGAAAAAAAGTGATGAAGGATTGGACCAAGAAAGAAGTGACTGGAAGAAAAAACAAATTTCAAAAAAGGCAACTTCAAGAAGAAAAGTTTCATCTCCAAGAATGTTAGTTCATCAGAAGACAACTCCGGTGAGGATTCTAAAAAGAAAACAAATGAAGCTCTTTTCATGGCACTCAAAGAAAAAAAAAACAGAAAAAGAACAGGAATGTGATGAAGAAGAAATTGATGCAGAAGTAAATTTGGAAGAGGAACTAATTGCAGCTCTGGATGAATTGAAGATAGAAAGAAAAAAAAATAAGAAATTTTCAAGAAAGCTTGAGGATGCAAATGAAATCATAACCAGTTTGAAAGTACATATAGAAGAATCCAAGAAAATATCTGAAGATCTCAAAGTGCAAATAACCATGAAAATAGATTATTGCAACAAGCTAGAAGAAGAGATTGTTGGTTTAAGGATGCAAATAGAAGAGATGAATTGTAAAATTAGTTGTTATCACAAATGTGAAGAGAGTTCTATGAAGTTGGATAAGATCATAAATAACCAAAAGACTACATGCATCAAATTTGGTTTGGGCTTTGACGAAGGAGAATCATCAAATGAATCAAAGGCCATAAATGAAGAATCCATAAATAATGAAGATAAGAAACAGGTTGATCAAAAATAATTAACTCATGCAAAAGAAAGCAATAATGCAAGGCACGAAAGGAGAATTGACAATGATGGATTCACTAATGTCACACATCAAAGAAGAAGAAGATTTATGGCTACTACGACAACATGGCAAAGACCATCACCCAGATTCAATCATCTCTTTTCTGGTTACTATTTTAAATGCAATGGTTATGGACATAAGATTTCAGATTGCAAGTATAATGTAGGACCAAGGAATTTTACCAGCAGAAATTTTTTTTCACCTTTGATGGATTATGCAGTAGAATGTTATAACTGTCATAATTTTGGGCCCATTGCAAGAAATTGTCGAAGTACATTTACATCAAATCAATTTCAGGGAAGAAAATTTCAACCAAATGGAATGAGACAAAACAGAAAATTTCTCGAAAAACATGCACAAGCTACTGAAAAAGAAAAGTCAAAACAAGAGCCCAAAACTGTAATCAAACCAGAGTGGAAAGAAAAAGAGCGATCTAAGGAAGAAAATGAATCCTTGATCGTGCAAAAAGCATTTAAAGCACATAATAAATCTGCACCATGGATACTTGATAGTGGATGCTCTAGTCATATGACAGGTGACAAACAAAAATTTGAGAAGCTATATCAATATGAAGGTGGTTCATCAAAATTTAGAAATAAAGATGGAGCTAAGATAGTTGGCAAAGGTTCAGTTAAGATCAATGATGGAAAAATCAAGTCAAAATAAGTCTTGTTTGTGGTTGGTCTGAAGCATAACTTATTGAGCGTAATTTAGATTTGTGATAGAGGTCATGAAGTGATTTTTAAGAAGCAGGGTTGTGAAGTCAGAAAAGCAAATAGTGGAAAGTTGATAGCAACTGGATCGAGGACATCTGGAAACCTGTACACTCTCTCAGAGACTTTAGAAGGAACTTACTTGATTGGACAAGAAGAAGAAAATTGGTTGTGGTACAAGAGGCTCGGTCATATCAATTTTGACAATCTAGTAAAAATTAGCTCAAAAAAGGTAGTGAGAGATATTCCCACCATTGGAAAACCATCAAATAGCATTTGTGCTTCATGCCAAAAGGGGAAGCAAACTAGAGTCTCATTTAAAACAAAAGAGTACTACACAAGCAAACCTTTGGAACTAATACATACTGATTTATGTGGACCCATGAGAACGCAAAGCATAAATGGTGACAAATATTTTATGTTGTGTATAGATGACTATTTCAGGATGACATGGGTACTATTTTTGAAGAATAAATTAGAAGCTTTTGAGATGTTTAAGTTTTTCAAAAACCAAGTTGAGAATCAAATAGGAAAAATGATTAAATGTTTAAGATCAGATAGAGGAGGAGAGTTCATTTTAGAGGATTTTACAGAGTACTGTGAAAAATATGGTATTAGGAGACAGTTTTCAGCAGCCAGGACACCTTAGCAGAATGATGTGGTAGAAAGAAAGAACATGACAATGCAAGAAATGGCACGGACTATGTTGACTGAGAGTAAAGTAGCAGACAAATTTTGGAAAGAGGTAGTCCATACTACGGTATACATCCAAAATAGGTGCATGTTGAGGATGCATGAAAGTAAAACTCCTTATGAGTTGTGGTTCGATAAAAAGGCACCAACAAGATACTTTAAAGTTTTTGGCAACAAGTGTTACATCAAAAGAACTGAAGAAAACCTTGGTAAGTTTGAAGATAGAGAGGATGAAGGTATTTTTTTTGGCTATTCGTCAAAAATCAAAGCTTACAAATGCTACAACAAGAGGCTAAGGAAAATTGTGGATAGTTTCGATGCTAAAGTTGATGAAGGTAGGGAATGAGTAATTAGCTATGAATAGAACTACCTGATTTATGAAGAGGTTATTGAAGGAGATGAGGAAAAGGAAACGAAAAACAAACAAAAAATTGACTCAGATGATTCAAACAATGATTCAGACATGGAAGAAAATAAGAAATTCAAAATAGGCAGCTAGCAAAAAGATCATCCTAGAGAGCAAATAATTAGAGATCCCATAGTTGGTGTTCAGACAAGAAGAAGAGTAGTAAGTAACTACTCTCTATTATCCAACATTGAGCCCAAAAAATATTGTTGACGCAAGTAAATATGAAAGTTGGATGAAGGCAATAAATGAAGAATTAGATCAGATCAAGAAAATCAAAACTTGGGAGTTAGTACCAAGGCCTCCAAATAAAAATATAATCGGTACTAAATGGGTCTTTCGAAATAAATTGAATGAATACGGATAGGTAGTAAGGAATAAAGCAATATTGGTATGTAAAGGCTATGCACAAGTTAAAGGTATTGACTTTGAGGAAACCTTTGCACCTGTGGCTAGACTAGAGGCAATTAGAATGTTTTTGGATTTAGCAGTTTACAAGAATTTCAAAGTTTATCAAATGGATGTGAAATCAACATTTTTGAATGGGAAACTTGAAGAAGAGGTTTATATTGAGCAGCCAGATGGTTTCCAACTTGGTGATGATCCCAAATTGGTTTGCAAGTTGAAGAAAGCATTATATGGCTTAAAACAGGCACCCCGAGCATGGTATGCAAGGCTAGACAACTATATTACTCAACAAGGGTTCAAGAAAGGTATGGTGGATAGTAATTTGTACGTCAAAACAAAAAGTGGCCATCTTATTGTTCTTGTTGTATACATAGATGATATCATATTTGGCAGTAGCAAAGATGAGTCATGTAAAGATTTAGCAAATTAGATGCAGAAAGAATTTGAAATGTTAATGATTGGTGAAAATTCGTATTTCCTCGGGTTGCAAGTTAATCAAAATGAGAAGGGCATATTTATTTCTCAAATTAAATATGTGAAAGAGATGCTAAAAAAGTTCACAATGGAGGATTGTAAGTCAGTTAACACTCCCATGACGATAGGTTGCAAGTTGAGCAAGGATGACAAATCTCCACATGTTGATTAAACCATGTACAAATCTATGATTGGGAGCTTACTGTACTTGATAGCTACTAGACCAAATATTTTGCAAGCAGTATGCATGGTAGCATGATTTTAGGCTAGTCCCAAGGAGACTCATGTGATAGTAGTGAAGAGGATTCTTCGGTACCTCAAGGGTACTATGGAGTATGGGTTATGGTATCCGAAAGGTAAGGACTTCACCCTTATTGCGTATTCAGATGTAGATTGGGCAGGATGTGTAGATGACAGAAAGAATACCATTTGAGGTGCATTCTATCTTGGAGACAGGTTGGTCACATGGCATAGTAAGAAACAAGAGTCAGTCTCCTTATCCACAGCAGAGACAGAATATATTACATCGACAACGTGTTGTACGCAGGTATTATGGATGAAACAAACCCTGAAAGATCTTGGTATTAACTTCAGTGAGTCAATTTTAGTTAAGTGTGATAACACCAGTGCCATTAACATCTCAAAGAATCTGGTTATGCATTCTCGCACAAAACATATTGCTATTCGGTATCACTTTTTGAAGGAGAAAGTTGTGGAAGGTGAGGTTAAGTTGGATTTTGTTCCAACAACAGAGCAAGTAGTAGATATCTTCACAAAACCGTTGTCCAAGGAAGTCTTTGAGTACCTTCACAATAAATTAGGAGTGGTCATGCTTCCCAAGAATTGAATAGCTATCGAGACCACATTCTCAGGGGGAGCATTTGTGTATTTGTTTATCTTTTTGCTCATGTTTATGATTTTTGCTAAGTGTAATAATTTTTGCCTGAGAATGTTGTGCATGGACTCGGGGGGAATTTGCAGCAGCCTTTTGGTATTTTTGTCAAAGGGGGAGAAGAGTTACAGTCATCTTGCACATGTGTTGCCAACAATTCCAAATGGGGAGATTGTTGAGCAAGGTGCAACGACAGTATTGTCATTGTTGTCAACACAGATCAGATAGATTGCTTGATGCAGTGGATAGGAGTTCAAAGGTTATTCAGAGTATGTACAGGTGATGTTAAATGCTTATGAGGATGTTTTTGATGTTTGGGTGAAGTTGTTACAGGTTGTTTGTGCAAATTTGCAAAAGTTGAAAAAATCGTCAGAAAGTTGTCAAAGCAACAAAATAGTCAAAAAGTTGCAAAAGTCGCCACGAGCACAGTTGGACAAGATGGATCAGTTTGGAACATGCCATAATGTAAGGAAATAGTCCAGAATAGCATTGGAGATGTCAGCACAGTGTTTGTAGTGATCGGTGGTGTTTCCAGTATCTTGGCGAATGATTTGGCAAGTGGTTGTACAAGCTGAAAAAGTGTAGGTTTTGTCAGAAGCACTACAAAAAAACCTTAAGGAGTTATGTAGCATAATTTTAACTTGAGATGGTTGTTATCTTCAATAACATGTGTTCCAAATTTCAACGAAAACAGAGAAACGAGATGAATTTTACAAGCGTTGCAAGACTGTCATAAAAACTCTCTTTTTTGAAAAAAGTGTGTCAGTAGCAGTTTTTGTGGAAGTGGTACAGGCGAACCGTAAGGAGTTAGGCAGTGAGTTTTTTTTTAGACATAGTCAGTGTTGCAAATATTCTACGTTTCAAATTTCAGAGAAAACCGAGTTACGAGGTGAGAGTTATGATTTTTGCAAAAACGTTACAGGTCTCTTTTATGTCAATTTGTGCCACTTGGGCAAAATCCTTTAGTTGGGCATTTCGACATTGAAGAGTCGCCAGAGTTTCAGTTTCAGTGTTGTTACACCTTCAAGGCATCAAATAGATCATATTTTGTTTTTGGTTTGAGTTGTCATGTGGCTCCGAAGTATGAGAACGAGTAAGGTGTCAATTCTTTGCATGTGACGTGTTTGACGAAATGCCTTCTCAATAAAAAAAAGGGAGTTATATTATTTTAAGAAGTTTCATTAAATAAAGGTCTTTGGAGAAAGTGAAAAGCGAAAAAGGAATGCAAGTGTGTGCATTTAAGTGAGAAGTGTTTTATTGAAGAGTGTGATTTTATTTTGTGCGAAGAGGAGTGTGTGGAGAAAAATAAAGAGTGAAAATCCGTGTTTTTGGGAAAAAGGTGAAAAAAATCACTTTAGTATTTTGGGAATAACTTTCTTATACGATATTATTTTTGGCTGAAATTTTGAGAGGAGGTCATAGATAGAGTTCTGCACAATACCCAGAAAGCATTTAGAAATTTACAGAACGAGCTAAGAGAATGGTCAATTTTTCTATGAGAAGAGAAGATTCATATATGTCATTTTATTATCAATATCAAAATCAAGTGGGTGCTTGGTAGAGGGGTTGGTGCTCCTTTCTATTGGTGCAAATAAATCAGGGGTTGGTGCTCCTTTCTGTTGGTGCAAATAAATTAGGGGTTGGTGCTCCTTTCTGTTGGTACAGATAAATCAGGGGTTGGTGCTCCTTCTAGTGGGTGCTGGTAAATTGATTGTAAAGTTGGTGCTTTGCAAAGGCTAGATTTGGATGGGAGTCCAAACAGTAATTTTGAGGATGTAGCCAAATCGGTGAACCTCGGTACATCTTGTGTTGTGTGACATCTTGTGTTGTGTGATGTTCTCTTGTTATACTTGCTTTATTTGGTTTCAAGTTTTCATTGTTTTGGCTTTAAGAGTTGAAGATTTAAGTTTTAAAAGAGCTACACTGATTCACCCCCCCTCTCAGTGTCATTGTGAGACTAACATTAATGAGTTGTAGCCTTCCTGCCATGGTTAAGAACTTACCTTTCCAACATGCCAAGAAAGATTTAATTCTATCCAAAAAAAAGATCTAAAGATCCTTTTTATTTCCTTTATCAGACAAAGGAATACCCAAGTAGGTTGATGGAAATTTTTCAATTTTGAACCCTAAAATATTCACAATAATTTGTTGTAAATCAAGGCAGTATTAATGAAAAAGATCTTGGATTTTGAAGTATTTACCAATTGTCCAGTAGCCTTCTCATAACATGATAATATTGATTTGAACTTCATGGCCTCATTGATCGAGGGATGGCCCAAAAGAAAAGTATCATCAACAATTTGAGATTCGAAGGGACCATTTTTTGCAATTTTAATACCCTTGATTTTTCCTTTGATTTTTGCCTTTGAAAAGGCTCTCCCTAATGCTTCTTCCATAATATAGAATAGATAAAGAGAAAGAGGATCACCTTGACGAAGTCCACAAGATGACTTAAAGTACCCAACATGAGAACCATTGATCAAAATAGAAAATTTTACAGTGCTATAACAACATTTAACCCACTCACAACAACTATAATCAAAGCCAAACTTTTTGAGAATAGAATGTAGAAAATTATAGGAAACCCTATCGTATGCTTTGTTCATATCTAATTTCAAAAGCATACCTTGTTTTTTTATAGAATGAAGATAATGTATTGTCTCTTGTGCAATAATTATACCATCAAGAATTTGTTTACCATGAACAAAGCCATCTTGTTCGTCTGAGATAAGACACCCTAGAATGCCCTTTAACCTATTTGCCATGATTTTTGAAATGATCTTTTAAATCATATTACAAAGGCTTATTGGACAAAAGTTATCAAAATATTTTGTGTCATTTTTCTTGGGAACCAAGGTAATAAAAGTAGCATTGACCTCACTTATTATAGATTTTCTTTTTCAAGCCTCTTCAACTGCATCTAACATATCACTCTTCAATAAATCCCAAAAATTTTGAAAAAAAATTTAAAAGAAAATTGCAGGAAATCCATCGGGGTCAAGTGCCTTGTTAGGATGAAAAGAAAACACTGCATCATGGAGCTCCTCCATATAAATCTTCTTCATCAAGCTTTCATTTTATCCTTGAGTGATAAATGACGGACTATTTTGTAAAATATTTTCCTGTGTCTCCTTATCTTGCCTAGAATCTGATAAAATATTTTGAAATAATCCCCGTGAGTGTGGTCTATTGGCAAGGACGCCACTTGCATTATTGGTCATGTGACTTGGGTTCAATCCCCATGATGGATGTGTATAAGAAGTATTACTCAAAATAAAATTATTTTTGAAAACATTTATTGCTTCCTTCCTTATATCTTCTTCATCCTCAATATTTCTTCCATCTGGAGTTATAATATTTTTAATATGATGAACAAAAATAATTGTTTTTGTTGTAGCATGAAAAAAATTTGTATTTCTATCTCCTTCCTTGAGCCAGTTCTCTCTAGATTTTTTGGACCAATATGACTCCTTCTTCAATGCATTATGATAATCATAAAGTAATTTTTTTCTTTCACATAAAAATCTTGGTCCATTCCATTAATTTCTACTATCTCTTGTAAATTTTTGAGCTTGGATTCAATTTTTTTTTCTTTAAAAATATTACCAAAATATTTGATATTCCATATCTTCATTTTCTCCCTTAAATATTTCAAATTTTGAACAAACTTGTACATACATAATCCTTCAAAGTTTGATTCATCCCACCATAACATAACCATCTAGAAAAAATCAAGGTCTTGGAGCCACATAGACTCGAAGCGAAATGGCTTTGGATAACCAGTGTTAGGTGACTCACAAGTTAAAAGAATGGGTTTGTGATTTGATCTTGCTCACAATAATATATCTGAAGAGATTGTATACTTTATTTGTAACCATTTATTGGATAAAAAAAATCTATCTAGTCTTTCTACTATATGATTTTTTCCATTGCGTCTATTATTCCATGTGTATTGAAATATTGAGGGACTAACATCCCATAGGTCATTTGAATTGACAAATGAAGCATAATATTGCATTGATTTCGACCATATTAGAATACCACCCTTATTTTCCAAAGTATATATAACAGTATTAAAATCACCCCTAATAATTTATAGATTACAATGAGTCATTATTGTATTTGACAAAAATATACTAAGGTCCTTCCAACATCTTCACAAGTAACTATAGTTGGAGCATATACATTTATAACCAGAAATTTGATGTTTTCCTCTTACCTAAAAAATAATCTAGCAACCCAATTACTTTTTGCTTCTAATATTTTTCCATCCCATTTGCATTTGTCCCATATTATTGCAATACCGCCTGAAGATCCTGTAGAAGAAACTGCTAAACAATCACCTGCATTTCAAATATTCTTAAAAGCATCCTTACATTCCTCACTACTTAATTTTTTTTCTTGTATTAAAATAAACTCGGGGCTATAACAACCTATTAATTCCTTAATAGCTCTTTTTTTAGGGGTTTTATTCATACCCCTAATATTCCATGATATCATTTTCATCATCAACACTTTTTATTTTTATTAGTGGGCTTAACCCCACTTCTTGTTAACACTTTTTATTTTTATTAGTGGGCTTAACCCCACTTCTTGGCTTCCCAAATCAATATCCTTTTGAGTTTCTTTTTCTCTTTTTTCTTTCTGTGATATCCTTTCTCTCCTTCCATTCTTACCACCACTCTCATCTTCATCAATTTCTTCCATATTTTCATATTTTTCAAAATAGGACTTATCTTCTTAAGATTTATGTTGCCCTAAAGAGTTGAAAGTGCAAGGAATAGCCTCAATAACATTTTCTTCTTTATGTTGCCCTAAAAAATCTAAACTACATAGATGATCCTCCATAGTCATCACTTTCTTAGGTTGATCAAGAAAATTTGACTCATGCAAAAGAAAGCAATAATGCAAGGCACGAAAGGAGAATTGACAATGATGGATTCACCAATGTCACACATCAAAGAAGAAGAAGATTTATGGATCCTACGACAACATGGCAAAGACCATCACCTAGATTCAATCATCTCTTTTCTGGTTACTATTTTAAATGCAATGGTTATGGACATAAGATTTCAGATTGCAAGTATAATGTAGGACCAAGGAATTTTACCAAGAGAAATGTTTTTTCACCTTTGATGGATTATGCAGTAGAATGTTATAACTGTCATAATTTTGGGCACATTACAAGAAATTGTCGAAGTACATTTACATCAAATCAATATCAGGGAAGAAAATTTCAACCAAATGGAATGAGACAAATAGAAAATTTCTCTAAAAACATGCACAAGCTACTGAAAAAGAAAAGTCAAAACAAGAGCCCAAAATTGTAATCAAACTAGAGTGGAAATAAAAAGAGCGATCTAAGGAAGAAAAGGAATCCCTGATCGTACAAACAACATTTAAAGCACAAAATAAATCTGCACCATGGATACTTGATAGTGGATGCTCTAGTCATATGACAGGTGACAAACAGAAATTTGAGAAGTTACAGCAATATGAAGGTGGTTCATCAAAATTTGGAAATAATAATGGAGCTAAGATAGTTGGCAAAGGTTCAGTTAAGATCAGTGATGAAAAAATCAAGTCAAAAGAAGTATTGTTTGTGGTTGGTCTGAAGCATAACTTGCTGAGCGTAAGTCAGATTTATGATAGAGGTCATGAAGTGATTTTTAAGAAGCAGGGTTGTGAAGTCAGAAATGCAAACAGTGGAAAATTGATAGCAACTGGATCGAGGACATCTGGCAACCTGTACACTCTCTCAGAGACTTTAGAAGGAGCTTTCTTGATTGAACAGGAAGAAGAAAATTGATTGTGGCACAAGAGGCTCGGTCATATCAGTTTTGACAATCTAGTAAAAATCAGCTCAAAAAAGGCAATGAGAGATATTCCCACCATTGGAAAACCATCAAATAGCATTTGTGCTTCATGCCAAAAGGGGAAGCAAACTAGAGTCTCATTTAAAACAAAAGAGTCCTACACAAGCAAACCTTTGGAACTAATACATACTGATTTATGTGGACCCATGAGAACGCAAAACATAAATGGTGACAAATATTTTATGTTGTGTATAGATGACTATTTCAGGATGACATGGGTACTATTTTTGAAGAATAAATTAGAAGCTTTTGAGATGTTCAAGGTTTTCAAAAACCAAGTTGAGAATCAAACAAGAAAAAGGATTAAATGTTTAAGATCAGATAGAGGATGAGAGTTCATTTCGGAGGATTTTACGTAGTATCGTGAAAAATATGGTATTAGGAGACAGTTTCCAGCAGCCAGGACACCTCAGCAGAATGGTGTGGTAGAAAGAAAGAACAGGACAGTGCAGGAAATGGCACGGACTATGTTGAATGAGAGCAAAGTAGCAGACAAATTCTGAAAAGATGTAGTCCATACTACGGTATACATCCAAAATAGGTGCATGTTGAGGACGCATGAAAGCAAAACTTCTTATGAGTTGTAGTTCGGTAAAAAGGCAACAAAAATATACTTTAAAGTTTTTGACAGAAAGTGTTACATCAAAAGAATTGAAGAAAACCTTGGTAAGTTTGAAGATAGAGAGGATGAAGGTATTTTTCTTGGCTATTCGTCAAAAAGCAAAGCTTACAAATGCTACAACAAGAGGCTAAGGAAAATTGAGGATAGTGTCAATGTTAAAGTTGATGAAGGTAGGGAATGAGTAATTAGCTATGAAGAGAACTACCTGATTTATGAAGAGGTTATTAAAGGAGATGAGGAAAAGGAAACGAAAAACAAACAAAAAATTGACTCAGATGATTCAAACAGTGATTCAGACGTGGGAGAAAATAAGAAATTCAAAACAGGTAGTTAGCAAAAAGATCATCCTAGAGAGCAAATAATTGGAGATCCCACAGTTGGTGTTCAGAAAAGAAGAAGACTAGTAAGTAACTACTCTCTATTATCCAACATTGAGCCCAAAAATGTTGTTGACGCAAGCAAAGATGAAATTTGGATGAAGGCAATAAATGAAGAATTAGATCAGATCGAAAAAAACAAAACTTGGGAGTTAGTACCAAGACCTGCAAATAAAAATATAATCGGTACTAAATGGGTCTTTCGAAATAAATTGAATGAAGACAGACAGGTAGTCAGGAATAAAGCAAGATTGGTATGTAAAGGCTATGCACAAGTTAAAGGTATTGACTTTGAGGAAACCTTTGCACTTGTGGCTAGACTAGAGGCAATTAGAATGTTTATGGCTTTAGCAGTTTACAAGAATTTCAAAGTTTATCAAATGGATGTGAAATCAGCATTTTTGAATGGGAAACTTGAAGAAGAGGTTTATATTGAGCAACCGGATGGTTTCCAACTTGGTGATGATCCCAACTTGGTTTGCAAGTTGAAGAAAGCATTATATGGCTTAAAATAGGCACCCTGAGCATGGTATGCAAGGCTAGACAACTATATTACTCAACAAGGGTTCAAGAAAGGTATGGTGGATAGTAATTTGTATGTCAAAACAAAAAATGGCCATCTTATTATTCTTGTTGTATACATAGATGATATCATATTTGGCAGTAGCAAAGATGAGTCGTGTAAAGATTTAGCAAATTAGATGCAGAAAGAATTTGAAATGTCAATGATTGGTGAACTTTCGTATTTCCTCGGGTTGCAAGTTAATCAAAATGAGAAGGGCATATTTATTTCTCAAATTAAATATGTGAAAGAGATGCTAAAAAATTTCACAATGGAGGGTTGTAAGCCAGTTAGCACTCCCATGACGACAGGTTGCAAGTTGAGCAAGGATGACAAATCTCCACATGTTGATCAAACCATGTACAAATCTATGATTGGGAGCTTACTGTACTTGACAGCTACTAGACTAGATATTTTGCAAGCAATATGCATGGTAGCATGATTTTAGGCTAGTCCCAAGGAGACTCATGTGACAGCAGTGAAGAGGATTCTTCGGTACCTCAAGGGTACTATGGAGTATGGGTTACGGTATCCGAAAGGTAAGGACTTAACCCTTATTGTGTATTCAGATGCAGATTGGACAGGATGTGTAGATGACAGAAAGAGTACCAGTGGAGGTGCATTCTATCTTAGAGACATTTTGGTCATGTGTCACAGTAAGAAACAAGAGTCAGTCTCCTTATCCACAGCAGAGGCAGAATATATTGCAACGACAACGTGTTGTACACAGGTATTATAAATTAAACAAACCCTAAAATATCTTGGTATTAACTTTAGTGAGCCAATTTTAGTTAAGTGTGATAACACCAGTGCCATTAACATCTCAAATAATACATTTATGCATTCTCGCACAAAACATATTGCTATCTAGTATCACTTTTTGAAGGAGAAAGTTGCGGAAGGTGAGGTTAAGTTGGATTGTGTTCCAACAATAGAGCAAGTAGCAGATATCTTCATAAAATCGTTGCCCAAGGAATTATTTGAGTACCTTCACAATAAATTGGGAGTGGTCACGCTTCCCAAGAATTGAATAGCTATCGGGACCACATTCTCAGGGGGAGCATTTGTGTATTTGTTTATCTTTTTGCTTATGTTTGTGATTTTTGCTAAGTGTAATAATTTTTGCCTGAGAATGTTGTGCATGGACTCAGGGGGAGTTTGCAGCAACCCTTTGGTATTGTTGTCAAAGGGGGAGAAGAGTTACAGGAAATTGCAATGTTGCCAACAATTCCAAAGGGGGAGATTATTGAGCAAGGTGCAGCGACAGTATTGTCATTGTTGTCAACACGAATAGATAGATCGGTTGATGCAGTGGACAGGAGTTTAGAGGTTATTCAGAGTATGTACAGTGATGTTAAATGCTTATGATGATATTTTTGATGTTTGGGTGAAGTTGTTACAGGTTGTTTGTGCAAATTTGCAAAAGTTGAAAAAATCGTCATAAAGTTGTCAAAGTAGAAAAATAGTCAAAAAGTTGCAAAAGTCGCCACGGGCACATTTTGATAGGATGGATCAGTTTGGAACATGCCAACATGTCAGGAAATAGTCCATAATAGCATTGTAGATGTCAACACCGTGTTTGTAGTGATCGGTGGAGTTTCTGGTATCTTGGCGGATGATTTGGCAAGTGGTTGTACAGGCTGAAAAAGTATAGGTTTTGTCAGAAGCACTGCAAACAAACCGTAAGGATTTATGTAGCAAAAATTTAACTGGATGTGGTTGTTATCTTCAATAACATGTGTTCCAAATTTCAACGAAAACAGATAAACGAGGTGAATTTTACAAGCGTTGCAAGACTGTCATAAAAATGCTCTTTTTTGAAAAAGTGTGTTAGTAGCAGTTTTTGTGGAAGTGGTACAGGCGAACCGTAAGGAGTTAGGCAGTGAGTTTTTTTTTGGACATAGTCAGTGTTGCAAAGATTCTATGTTTCAAATTTTAGAGAAAACTGAGTTACGAGGTGAGAGTTATGATTTTTGCAAAAACGTTACAGGTCTCTTTTATGTCAATTTGTGCCACTTGGGCAAAATCCTTTAGTTGGTCGTTTCGACCTTGAAGAGTCGCCAGAGTTTCAGTTTCAGTGTTGTCACACCTTCAAGGCATCAAATAGATCATATTTTGTTTTTGGTTTGAGTTGTCACGTGGCTCCGAAGTATGAGAACGAGTAAGGTGTCAATTCTTTGCATGTGACGTGTTTGACGAAATGCCTTCTCAATATAAAAAAGGGGAGTTATATTATTTTAAGCAGTTTCATTAAATAAAGATCTTTGGAGAAAGTGAAAAACAAAAAAGGGATGCAAGTGTGTGCATTTAAGTGAGAAGTGTTTTATTGAAGAGTGTGATTTTATTTTGTGCGAAGAGAAGAGTGTGTGGAGAAAAATAAAGAGTGAAAATCCGTGTTTTTGGGAAAAAAGTGAAAAAAATCACTTTAGTATTTTGGGCATAACTTTCTCATACGATATTATTTTTGGCTAAAATTTTTAGAGGAGGTCATAGACAGAGTTCTTCATAATACCCAGAAAGCGTTTAGCAATTGACAGAACGAGCTAAGAGAACAGTCAATTTTTCTGTGAGAAGAGAAGATTCATATATGTCATTTTATTATCAATATCAAAATTAAGTGGGTGCTTGGTAGAGGGGTTGGTGCTCCTTTCTATTGGTGCAGATAAATCAGGGGTTGGTGCTCCTTTCTGTTGGTGTAGATAAATTAGGGGTTGGTGCTCCTTTCTATTGGTGTAGATAAATCAGGGGTTGGTGCTCCTTCTAGTGGGTGCTGGTAAATTGATTGTAAAGTTGGTGCTTTGCAAAGGCTAGATTTGGATGGGAGTCCAAACAGTCATTTTGAGGATGTAGCCAAATCGATGAACCTCGGTACATCTTGTGTTGTGTGATGTTCTCTTGTTATACTTGCTTTATTTGGTTTCAAGTTTTCATTGTTTCGGCTTTAAGAGTTGAAGATTTAAGTTTTAAAAGAGCTACACTGATTCACCCCCCCTCTTAGTGTCATTGTGAGACTAACATTAATGAGTTGTAGCCTTCCTGCCATGGTTAAGAACTTACCTTTCCAACATGCCAAGCAAGATTTAATTCTATCCAAAAAAAAGATCTAAAGATCCTTTTTATTCCCTTTATCAGACAAAGGAATACCCAAGTAGGTTGATGGAAATTTTTCAATTTTGAACCCTAAAATATTCACAATTATTATTGTAAATCTAGGGTAGTATTAATGAAAAAGATCATGGATTTTGAAGTATTTACCAATTGTCCAGTACCCTTCTCATAACATGATAATATTGATTTGAACTTCATGGCCTCATTGACTGAGGGATGGCCCAAAAGAAAAGTATCATCAACAATTTGAGATTCGAAGGGACCATTTTTTGCAATTTGAATATCCTTGATTTTTCCTTCGATTTTTGCCTTTGAAAAGGCTCTCCCTAATGCTTCTTCCATAATATAGAATAGATAAAGAGAACGATGATCACCTTGACGAAGTCCACAAGATGACTTAAAGTACCCAGCAAGAGAACCATTGATCAAAATAGAAAATTTTACAGTGCTATAACAACATTTAACCCACTCACAACAACTATAATCAAAGCCAAACTTTCTAATAATAGCATGTAGAAAATTCTAGGAAACCCTATCGTATGCTTTGTTCATATCTAATTTCAAAAGCATACCTGGTTTTTTCATAGAATGAAGATAATGTATGGTCTCTTGTGCAATAATTATACCATCAAGAATTTGTTTACCATGAACAAAGCCATCTTGTTCCTCTAAGATAAGACACCCTAGAATGCCCTTTAACCTATTTGCCATGATTTTTGAAATGATCTTTTAAATCATATTACAAAGGCTTATTAGACAAAAGTTATCAAAATATTTTGTGTCATTTTTCTTGGGAACCAAGGTAAGAAAAGTAGCATTGACCTCACTTGTTATAGATTTTATTTTTCAAGCCTCTTCAACTGCATCTAACATATCACTCTTTAATAAATCCTAAAAATTTTGAAAAAACATTTAAAAGAAAATTGCAGGAAATCCATCGAGGTCAAGTGCCTTGTTAGGATGGAAAGAAAACACTGCATCATGGAGCTCCTCCATATAAATCTTCTTCATCAAGCTTTCATTTTATCCTTGAGTGATAAATGATGGACTATTTTGTAAAATATTTTCTTGTGTCTCCTTATCTTGCCTAGAATCTGATAAAATATTTTGAAATAATCCCGGTGAGTGTGGTCTACCGGCAAGGACGCCACTTGCATTATTGGTCATGTGACTCGGGTTCAATCCCCATGGTGGATGTGTATAAGAAGTATTACTCAAAATAAAAATATTTTTGAAAAAATTTATTGCTTCCTTCCTTATATCTTCTTCATCCTCAATATTTCTTCCATCTGGAGTTATAATATTTTTAATATGATGAACAAAAAGAATTGTTTTTGTTGTAGCATGAAAAAAATTTGCATTTCTATCTCCTTCCTTGAGCCAGTCTCTCTAGATTTTTTGGACCAATATGACTCCTCCTTCTTCAATGCATTATGATAATCATTAAGTAATTTTTTTCTTTCACATAAAAATTTTGGTCCATTCCATTAATTTCTACTATCTCTTGTAAATTTTTGAGCTTGGATTCAATTTTTTTTTCTTTAAAAATATTACCAAAATATTTGATATTCCATATCTTCATTTTCTCCCTTAAATATTTCAAATTTTGAACAAACTTGTACATACATAATCCTTCAAAGTTTGATTCATCCCACCATAACATAACCATCTAGAAAAAATCAAGGTCTTGGAGCCACATAGATTGGAAGCAAAATGGCTTTGGATGACCAATGTTAGGTGACTCACAAGTTAAAAGAATGGGTTTGTGATCTGATCCTGCTCGCAATAATATATCTGAAGAGATTGTATACTTTATTTGTAACCATTTATTGGATAAATAAAATCTATCTAGTATTTCTACTATATGATTTTTTCCATTGCGTCTATTATTCCATGTGTATTGAAAGATTGAGGGACTAACATCCCATAGGTCATTTGAATTGACAAATGAAGCAGAATATTGCATTGATTTCGACCATATTAGAATACCACCCTTATTTTCCAAAGGATATATAACAATATTAAAATCACCCCCAATAATTTATAGATTACAATGAGTCATTATTGTATTTGACAAAAATATACTAAGGTCCTTCCTACATCTTCACAAGTAACTATAGTTGGAGCATATACATTTATAACCCCAACTTTGATGTTTTCCTCTTTCCTAAAAAATAATCTAGCAACCCAATTACTTTTTTCTTCTGATATTTTCCCATCCCATTTGCATTTGTCCCATATTATTACAATACCGCCTGAAGATCCTGTAGAAGAAACTGCTAAACAATCACCTGCATTTCAAATATTCTTAAAAGCATCCTTACATTCCTCACTGCTTAATTCTTTTTCTTGTATTAAGATAAACTTGGGGCTATAACAACCTATTAATTCCTTAATAACTCTTTTCTTAGGGGTTTTATTCATACCCCTAATATTCCATGATATCATTTTCATCATCAACACTTTTTATTTTTATTAGTGGGCTTAACCCCACTTCTTGTTAACACTTTTTATTTTTATTAGTGGGCTTAACCCCACTTCTTGGCTTCCCAAATCAATATCCTTTTGAGTTTCTTTTTATCTTTTTTCTTTCTGTGATAGCCTTTCTCTCCTTCCATTCTTACCACCACTCTCATCTTCATCAATTTCTTCCATATTTTCATATTTTTCAAAATAGGACTTATCTTCTTAAGATTTATGTTACCCTAAAGAGTTGAAAGTGCAAGGAATAGCCTCAATAACATTTTCTTCTTTATGTTGCCCTAAAAACTCTAAACTACATAGATGATCCTCCATAGTCATCACTTTCTTATGTTGTATTGTAATATATAAATTTCCTTGTATATCCTCTGCAAGATTTTCTTTACTATACTGCTCTTGAAATCCTAAAGTGCATGGAATACACTCCATACTACTTTCATTTTTTGTAAGGAGAATATTTTAACCTACTTGAGGATAATAAAGGTGATTTACCTGGATTAAGCTTGACCTCCTTCACGTCATTTGCTTTAAAATTTGTCTCTCCATCTTCCTTTATATTAAAATTTGTCTTCCCCTCTTTATTTGCACCTTTAGCTTCCTTTATATTTGAACTTGCGCATTGTACTTCCTCATCTCCCATATCATTTTTTCCTTATGATGATTGATTCGAATGAACTGCAATGGCCTTCTCCATTTAATGATGTAGAGGGATTTTTCTAGCCACTTTCTTAGGAGTGGAAAATCCTTGATTGGACCTAGCTTCTCCTGTGATATGGTCTCCTTGTTTCAAATTGAAACTACCCTCATGCCCAAAAAATTGCATCTCTTCCTTTGCAATCTCTTGCCATGTGCCCAGTTTCATGACATTTATGACAATGGAATGCAATGTTTTCATAATCCACTTGTTGAAACCATTCTCTTGATTCAAATTTAATCCTAATTTATTGCAGTAAAGGATTATAAATATCCATGGAAACATATATTTGAGTGTATACAACATGTATTTTCTCCTTAGTAGTTGGTCCCTCCTGGATGAATTCACCTACGGTATTACCAATACTCTTCAAAACCTCCTTATTGATGAGTTGATAAGGAAGTCTAAAAAGCCTAATCCATATTGGATGTCTTTTAATGGTTTCTATGTACATATTGGATGTCTTTTAATGGTTTCTATGTCCACAAAAAAATTCTCACTCCAAGGTCTTGAATATAATGCATATTTACCCCTAAACCATGGGCCTCCATCCATTATTTTATCCCTTATTATTGAACTAGAGCAAATAATGAGAAAATTCCTTTTGGAAGAAAAGTCATGGAGTAATTTAAATTCAATCCCTATTTCCACTTAATCCAATTTTGAATCTCAGAGAAACCTGGCCAATATCCATGAAACTTACAAATTAACCCTCTAGTTTTGAGAATCACTATATCATGCTCAATCATCTCATCCTTGATAATCTCTTCTAGTGTAGAATCTACTAACTGGATTGGGTTTTCCATAGATTCTCTCTTCTTTTTATTGCTAGGTAGGGCATCCAAACTTCCAACTTGGCCATTCACACTTTCAGTAAGCACTTTTGCAAATAATTTTCTTTCCATGTTACCTAATTTTTTTGCATTCGTTGTCGATTGCACTTGCTACCTGTTGCACTCACTCTTGGCTTGCACTTGCACTCATTGAATTCACTCTCGACTAGCTGCTACATGTTGTAATCACTCTCGACTTGTGCTCGCATTGCTACACTTATGATCTTGTGCAGTTCCTCCTCTTGAATTTTATCCCTTCATCCACGAATCCCCCGCAAATCCCTGTTTTGCTCTTCCCAATAAAAGGTATGATAATTATAGTGAAAACATATTTTCTGTTTGTTTTATATATTTATGTAGGTTGATTTTTTTAATTATATTATAAAATTTAATTATATAAATAAAAGTAAATAACGAAGTATAGCAAGGTTACTTTTTCATGATTTAAATGGGGACATAAGACTATAAGAGTAGTAGACATCCGAGGTTACTTTTTCATGATTTAAATGCGGACATAAGACTATAAGAGTATTATACATCCGAATCTCTTTATTATTGTTTTACTCACCACTCTCCCAAGATCTTGTTGTTTTATAATTTTATTTTTTAACAAGTTTGGTGGAAGCAGTCCCTGTGGTTTGAACCTTGCACTTGTCAGTTATTAAAAATAGTGTGGTTGTGACCAACTCTCCTATGTAATCGAAAAAAATAATTTATTTTATAATAAGCTATGTGTGGCTTCTATTGGAGGTTACACCTATTATGAAAATAAAACATTGCATTTCTAACAAGTTAATTAAACATAACCAACTTTGTCTTTCTATTAGAGATATTCTTTATTTACCCTTTTATCAAAGATATTTTTCATCTTCCTCAAAATGCTAAGTTTTCACAAAACTCCTTTTAAATCAAATACTTTTGACAATTTAAATTTTATCAAGATAAAATTTAGCATCGTGAATGGCTAAATATTTGCTACCCAACTATTATATCTAAAAATATCTTGTCTATAACAAGCTCATGATTTCTTAATACATTTTTTTAGGGTTCTTATTCATTATCCTAATATTCCAAGATATTATTATCATTGTAATTTTTTATTTGAATTGTGGGTTTAGCCCCACTTCTTGTTAACACTTGTGCTTCTTTTTCTCTTTGTTTTAGATTCTTGGGTCTTCCTCTCTTTTTTTCATTCCCAAAAATACTTTCATCTTCATAAATCTCTTCAATCTTCTCACACTGCTCATAGTAATACTTATCATATTTAGGTTTACCTTATTATAAAGGATCTAAAGTGATAGGAATAACCTCAAAGGCACAATTTTCGTTATGTTTCCCTAAAAACCCTAAAGTGCAAATATGCTCTTCTATAGCGATTACCTTCTTATTCTTGCCTAAAAACCCTAAATTGTTATGGATTTCCTCCAACCTCATTTCTTTATTATTATGCTTTTGAATCCTTTAAGTGCAAGGGATAAAATCTTCACCACTTTCACTTTTATTACCTAAAGAGGATTATATAGTACTTGAGGAAAATAAATATGATTTACTTGGAATAAACTTGACCTCTTTTGTTGTATTTGTTTTAGGATTTATCTCCACATATTCTTTTGCACCTTTAATTCCTTATGAACTTCCCAAATGATATAGTAGACAGACTTTCTTTACCTCTTTTTTTGGAGTGGAATATCCTTCATCTAATCTACCTTCTATTATTGTGTGATTTCCTTGCTTTATCTTGAATTTTATCTCATAGCTATAATTTTTTATCTCTTTCTTCATATTTTTCACTTTGCAAACTCTTGCAATGTGTCCAATCTCATAATATTTGGGGCGAAAAAATACAATATTTTCTTTTTGATCTCATTCTCTTGATTCAAATTTAATCTTAATGGATTATGGCAAAGGTTTTGAAATATCTATAGCAACACATATTTGAGTATATATAGTATGCTTTCGCTCCTTATAAGTTGGTCCTTCCTTGATGAATTTCCCTAGGTATTTCTAATATTTTTTAAAACATCCTTATTTATAAGCTGATATGGAAGTCCAAAAAATATAACCCATATTGGAAGCTTCTTAATAGTTTCTGTCTAAAAAAAATCATTCCATGGTCTCAAATAATTTGTATCTCTTCCCCTAAACCATGGACCATCAACCATTATTTTTTCCCCAATTTTTGGATTGGAAAATATGATGAGGAAAAAGCCTTTAGAAAGAAACATTATAGACAAATTTGAATTCAATCCCCACTTCCACTTGATCCAATTTTGAATCTCCAAAAACCCTGGTCATGATCTATGGAACTTACATATTAGCCATATACTTTTAAAAATTATTATATCATGCTTAATCATCGCATCCTTGATGCTTACTTCTGGTGTAACATCTGCTACTAGATCAAACTTACCATGTATTCGCTCTTTTGCTTATTTCCAACTTGGGCCTCCATACTTCCAACTAGGGCATCCTGATTTCTAGTTAGGGTATTATGACTTCCCATTAGGACTTTAAAATATGAATTTCCTTCCATAATAGTTGATGGGGATCACTCTTAGCTTACAATCCTTCTTGGTTTGTACTCCCTCTTGGATTGCACTCCCTCTTTGCTTCCACTCTCTCCTGCCTCACACTTGACCTCGAATTGCACTCTCTCCTTGCTCATAATTGACCATGTATCTCCTTTTTCTTAGCGTTCCTTTGCTTAAACAAATTTTAGAAATAAAATTCCATGCATTTGTGGTAAGGGTTTGAAGAATTGATGCACTCTGAATGAACTTGTCACTCTTTTGCCATGATTGAATCTTGGCTCGCACTTCCTCTTAGTTTGCACTCCCTATCAACTTGCACTCACTCCTATATTAAAATCTCTTAGGCTTTACACTCACTCTTGGCTTGCACTCCCTCTTGGCTCACAATTTCCCTTATATCTTCTTTTTCTTGATGTTCCTTTGCTTCAACAATTTTTTAGAAACAAAGTTCCACACATTATGGTAAAGGCTTGAAGCATTGATGCATTGTGGATGAACATGTCGTTCTTTCACCATGATTGAATCTCGGCTCACACTTCCTCTTGGTTCACACTCCCTCTTGAATAGCTTGCACTCTCTTGTATTTGTGCACTCACTCACACTTGCTTCCAGCTGCACTTACACTCACTTTCAACTACAGTCACTCTTGGATCATGCTTGGTCATTGTTGCACTCACTCTCATTCACTTTTAGTTGTATTTTCTCACACTCGCTTTTGGTTGCATTCACTCCTAGATCATGCTTGCACTCTCTGATGCACTCACTCCCATCTCACACTTACACTCACTGCTACACTCACTCCCGGGTCGTGCTTGCATAAGTTTTCTTATTATTATGTATTAAACTATTTGTATATGCTCTTATATTTTTTTTAATAAGCTATGCATGGATTTTATTGGGGGCCACTCCCATTACAAAAATAAAATATTATATTTCTAAAAATTTAATTAGTGCATATCCAACTTTGTCTTTCTATCAAATATATTCTTTATTTACCCTTCTAAAAAAGATATTGTTTATCTTCCTCAAACTGCTAAGTTTTCACAATTAACTCCTTTTATATAAAATGCCTTCAAAATTTTAAATTCTATCAAGATGAAATTCAACGTTTTGAATGGCTAAAATATTTGTTGCCTAGCTTCTATATCCAAAAATATCTTATTTATAACCTCACAATTTCTTAATACCTTTTTTTAGGGTTCTTATTCATTCCCCTAATATTCCAAGATATTATTTTCATTGTTATTGTTTAATTTTATTTATGGGTTTAGCCCCACTTCTTGTTAATATTTTTGATATTTGATTTTGTTTTCCCATATCAATATCCCTTTGTGTTTCTTTTTCTCTTTGTTTTTGCTTCTTGGGTCTTCCTTTTTTTCATTCTTAGCAATACTTTCATTTTCATCAATCTCTTCAATCTTATCACACTGCTCATAGTAAAACTTGTCATCTTTAGGTTTACCTTGTTTTGAAGGATATGAAGTGCAAGGAATAACCTCAAAAGGACAATCTTCTTTATATTTCCCTAGAGATCCTAAAGTGCAAGGATGATCTTCTGTAGTACTTACCTTCTTATTCTATCCTAAAAGCCCTAAATTGTTATGGTTTTTCTCCAACATCATTTCTATATTATTCTGCTCTTGAAACCTTAAAGTGCAAGGGTTAACATCTTCACCATTTTCACTTTTATTATCTAAAGAGGATTTTATACTACTTGAGAAAAATATACTACTTGAGGAAAATGAAGATGATTTACTTAGAATAAACTTGACCTATTTTGTTGTCTTTGTTTTGGGTTTTACCTCCACATCTTCTTTTGCACCTTTAATTCCTTCTAAACTTTCTAATTGATATTGTTGATAGGATTTATTTACCTTTTCTTTTGGAGTGGAATATCCTTCATCTGATCTAGCTTCTATAATTGAATGATTTCCTTGCTTTATCTTGAATTTTATCTCATGGCTAGAATTGTTTGTCTCTTTCTTCATTGTTTTTACTTTGCAAATTCTTGCCATGTGTCCAATCTCAAAATAATTGTGGCAATGAAATGCAATATTTTCATAATCTACTAGTTGATCCCATTCTCTTGATTCGAATTTAATATTAATGGATTGTGATAAAGGTTTTGAAATATCCATAGCAACATATATTCAAGTATATATAGCATGTTTCTCTCTATAGTTGTTGTTCCTTCCTTGATGAATTTCCCTAGGGTATTTCTAATATTTTTGAAAACATCCTTATTTAACAACTGATATGGAAGTCCAAAAAACCCTAACCCACATTGGAAGCTTTTTAATAGTTTCTGAATCAACGGAAATTTTTTTTTCCATGGTCTCAAATAAAGTGCATCTCTTCCTCTAAACCATGGGCCACAAACTTAGTTACCAATTTCGAGTTCATATTCGAGTTTGACACCCTTGAAGTTTGAAACAATTTGACATGTTTAAAAGTTTGAAATAAAATTCAACATAAAATTCGATTATTATAAATGCATATATATTTTTGTCAATGATTTTTTTTTATAAGTAACATTTTATATACAAGGGTTTTTTAAAGGGACCCAAAACCTTATTACAATAAGAACAAAGGAAGATAGCATACCAAAAACCCTATCAGACTAGACCAGGGGTGGACATCACAACAGACGACGGGATCCAGGATCCTGAAGAAAACATTCCAATTCACCTATCTTAGGAACATAGCAGACCCAACCAGGACAAAATAGGGGTGCAGACCAGAAAACCTTGCCACCAAGTGAAAAATACTATAAAAAATCGTAGTTGCAAAACCACTGCACGGATTGGAAACCTTACCACCATAACACCACCCCCACCACCCTAGGGAGGGAAGCCCCCTTGGGTTGGGACTAGGATGGCTAGTTGTCTCCATAAGACCCATCCCTGAGCCTACATCGGATCGCCTTGAAAATGTGCACCGAAGTCGATGTCACGTTGGTAGCCAATATGAGGGAATTAATCCCGGTCTTGGGAAGCCTTGAGCACAAGTCAATGCCCACCAAAAAAATATAATTGGTTTTGGGGCTCCATGTCAGCATGGCTTTGCAATCGAGCAAGCTAAACCTTTGTGCTCACATCATGGTTCAAAGATCGGTCTTGGGATGTCGCATCCCAAAGATCGTCAAGAAATTCATCATGCTAGATATGGATATCTGCTAACATCACTGCTAAGTTGACCATTAGGTCTGCAAGCTTATTACCTTCTCAGTAGACGTGGCATATGGACACCTAGGGGAACCCTTGGATGATGGCATGAGCTTCTTGGATAATGTTGAAAATGTGCCATGATAGATCTCCTTGCTTGGTCACAACATTGATGATATTGAGGGAGTCACCCTCGATGATCACCCTTTCGAGGGACTCTTGGAGAAATCTAATCCCACGAAGGAGAGTCGAAGCTTTCGCAAAGTTGTTGGTTTGGATTCCTAGGGGCTTCACATAGGCAAGGATAAAATGGCCTGAGTGGTCCTGGATGACACCACCCACACTTGAAGGGTCGGGATTCCCTTTAGACACCCCATCAAATTTTAACTTGACCCACCCAATAGGGGGACCAACCATCTAGTTGAGGCTCTAGGGAGGAAGGGGGCAGGGGGAGCATTTGCATTTTGAGGGAGCTAAGAAGGGTTAACTCACTAGATTTATGGGGAGGGTAGAATAGGGGGAGGGAGCGAGAATTCTTGGACACAAAGGCGACCACTTTGACTACCATTGCTCGGGGGTCCCGATATGGGGAGTAAAAGGATCTACTGTTGCACTCGATCCAGAGCTTCCAAAGCAAGTGGGGGAGGTAGAAGACCCATAGGGAGTAGAGGGTGGGATGGGAAAAGGGATTGGGCCATTGGATGAGGAGGTCAGGGATGGATCCGAGAGGGACCCACTGGATGGAGAACTGAGCGAGGAGATACCCAAGGGTCTTAGAGGAGAAAGGGAATCTGAAGAAGAGGTGAGAAACTGACTCTCAATATTTGCAGCATAGGTAGCATCTATTTGGGATTAGGAATCCCCTCTTCACCAGGTTATCGATGGTGAGGATCTTATTTTGGGTAGCAGTCCAGATGAAGAAGTTGGCCTTAGGGATCAATTTTTTGGACCACACCTGCTTGACAGGGAAGTGGCCTTCATGGGGATCCCTTAAGAGGCCATAGGCAAATTTTATCGAGAAGTAGTCATTGTTGGTACCTTACCAGATACACCTATCCTCGTTCACCCCTGAAGGGATGATATTCATGCGAAGAAAGTTTGAGAGACTACCAGTTTGATGGGGAAATCAAGGAACTTCTATGCATACCTAGCCTACTCTACCCTGACCCCTGATGATGTAATCTACGACCTTGGGGCCTCTAGAATCCTCCAAGTATTTTCTCAAGCCCAGAAGGTCAGGATCTAAGCTCAGGGCCTCATCCCGAAGCCATTTTTCATTCCAAAATTTAGTGTTGGTTCCATTGTCAAGGATCCACCTGGTCCTTTTTGGATGAGGTCCTTGGTGAGTATCAGGTATTTCTAGAAGGTAGATCCATCCTAGGTTTGGTGGTGACTAAGGAAGGGGTGATTCTGGAGGTATTTTCTTTTTACGATGGTCACCCATTCGGATGAGAAGTTGGAAAAACATTCCAAACATGCTTGGCCAAAAGGGCCTTGTTCATTAGGGAAACCAGTTGGAGGTCGATCTACCTTCATTTTTTGGGAGATAGACCAAGGGCCAAGTGACCAGCAGGATCCTTTTCTTATCTTCGCTACCAGACCACAAGAAACGCTTTTGGATTTGTTCAATGTGAGCACTAATCGAGGCCAAAATCCTGGAAACAAACATGAAATAAACTAGGATTCTTTGGAGGTAGGCAGATGTGAGGGTTTCTTTTCCCACCTAGGAGAGGAGATGACCTTTCCAAGAGGCTAGTTTTTTTCTGAATTCTTTCAACCAGGGTGCTCCACAGGGCCTTTGAGGGGAAACCCAAGAATAGGGGGAGTCCTAGGTAGGTTGTGGGAAGGGTGTTAGGGGAGCATCCCAGAATCTAGGCTATCATCACCTGCCTAGCTGGGGGAGTGTGGATGAAGTAAATTTTACTCTTTTAGAGGTTTATTTTTTGCCCTACTGCTTCCTCGTAAAGGTGGAGGATATGGTTGATGATTTTGACTTGGGCTATCAAAGCAAAAGTGGCAAGGATAGTGTCATCCACAAAATTATGGTGGGACATCAGGACCATCCCTAAAGTAGTTTTGATGCTAGATATGAGTCCACTTTTGGTTGTGCTCAAGAAAGTGCATCCTAGGACCTCTGCTAGGATGATGAAGAGGATGGGGGATAGGGGGTCACCCTACTAAAGCCCTTTAGCACTGGGGAAGAAGTCGACTGGGGAACCATTGACCAAGATGGAGAACCAAGAGGACGACACACAACAGAGGATAAGACCAACCCAGGTGGTATGAAAGCTAAAATTAAGGAGGACCTTGGTGAGGAACTCCCAGCTAACTTGATCAAAGGATTTGTTCATGTCTAGCTAATATTGGTCTTTTGGCTAGGGTGGTAGAGTGGAGGACCTCATGTATTAGGATTATCCCATATATGATCACTCTACCTTTGATAGAGCTTCCCTGGGAGGGGGCAATAATAATGGGGAGGATTTATTTGAGCCTATTTGCAAGGGATTTATTAAGGATCTTGTAAAGGACATTGCACATGCTGATGGGGCGGAAGTCAGGTAGGGATTTGGCCATTGGGGACTTGGGGATCAAAGTGATAATAGTGGAATTGATACCTATAGGGATGGATCTAGCATTCTAGAGGTCACGAACGACAGCACACACCTCTTGGCCTACAAAGTCCCAGAAGGTCTGGAAAAAGTGGGGGGGAAGACATCTGGGCTTGGGGTAGCATTTGCCTTCATGGATAAAATGGTTGCTCTAATCTCCTTATAAGTGATAGGGCTGAGAAGCACCTCTTTGGATTGAGGGGAGATGGAAGGGGGTATGTGATCAAGGAGAGCTGTAGTCACTTGGGGGGCAAGGTGGGGCTCGGTACCAAGGAGCTCCTAGTAGAAACTAGTTGCCTCCAGTCTGATTTCTTCCTCATCCCTCGTTGTCATGTCATCACTACAGATGAGCTCAAGGATTATATTGGTGATCTAGTTTCTAAGGGTGGATGTGTGAAAGAATTTGGTGTTAGCATCTCCCTCTTTGAGCCAGAAGGCTCTCAAATTTTACCTCCAAAAGGTCTCATCATGGGCTAAGACATTGTGGTATTCATCTAGGATCCTTAGTTCCTCTTCCCTCCAACCAGGATCCACCATTCCCTCCTGGACTTTTTCCTACAGGTCTTTCAACTTTTTCTTTAGGATCTTTTTGCTCTCGAAGATGTTCCCGAAAACCTCTATTCCAGACCTTAAGGTTGTCCTTCATCACCTTTAATTTTTGGTAGAGTTTACAAGCAAGGAACCTTGAGGCGGGGAGGCTCCACCATCTGCCCACTTGTTCTTTAAAGTCGGGGTGATGGAACCACATAGACTCCAATAAGAAGGGGTGTTTGTGGGGAGGGTTCCTATCAACTTCAAATAAGAGAGGGCTTTTATTCAATGCTATTCTGGGAAGGGCCATGAGGGTGGCATCAGTAAACAAGGGAATGGCCTCCCTAGATAGGAAGACCCTGTCTAGATTGAATTGGATGAGGCTAGCCCCTGCTCATCTGTTGCTCCAGGTGAACTTGGCACCCTTCAAGTGGACGTCCATGAACTAATTTTTATTAGTGAATTGGCCAAAATCCTTCATGCTTATGGAGTTCAGGACCGATCCCCCACATTTATTTGAGGGGAATATGGGTATGTTGAAGTCACCCGCTAGGATCCAAAGGAGGGGGGTGAAAGCTTCTCTCATGAGGCTGACCTCGCCCCACATGGAGGCTCTGTCAACTGAGTTGTTGGGTGCATAGATGTTGGAGAGGATCCAATTTTTTCTAGACTCCAGACTGTGGAACATGATGTTGATGATTTTGGGAGAGGACGATATCAATCTACCTTCGACCGTTCCTAGGTCCCATAGGCACATTAGCACCCCTATAGAGCTAAGGGCCAGGGTGGAGAGGGATTCATCATTATGCTAGATTGCCTTGGCCACCTTAGGGGAAGAAGATTCAACTAACTTAGTTTCTTGGAGGAGTAGAATCGTAGGTTTGTGATCCCTACATAACTAGGCTAGGGTGCATCTCATGGGGGCTCCATTGAGCCCTCTTGCATTCCAGGTGATGATCTTCATCTGACACCTTTGGGGGTCACTTGCCTCCCTTCCCTTGCTATGTGGGAGGTTTGGGTCTAACAACTTCATCAGGCGAGAAGCTGAGGGCTTTGCCTAGGAGGGTCGTCTAGAGTCTGCTAGCGATATCATCCTCTGCTTGCTTATTGTGTTGTTCGGCCTCTTTTCTTCTTGTTGCCATAATCCATTGTAAATTTTTTGTTGCGGGTCCATTTGGGGTTGAACCCTTTGAGAGGGGGACTGGGAGAAGGTTGGACTGTCATCGTCATCTCCCTCTGATACCTCAAATCTAACTTTAGAGTAGGCTTGGGTAGGTAGGGATAGGTTTAGGGGGGTAGGGGATCAGTATAAGGCAGAGTGTCAATAGGGAGGGGATGTGTGGGAAGATCTAGGAGGCTTTTTAGGGTAGACTTTAGGGCTGGGGTAACCCCATCGCATGGATGGGAGGGGAGGATCTCAGTCGAGAAGGTCTCCTGGGATAGAGGAGGTTCTGTAGGGCCTGCAAGTTGTTGGGGATGATGCTCGATACATCATAGAGACATAGAATAAACCTTTGGGATGGGGTCAGGGGTGGTGCATACCTAGTATTGCTCATCCATCAAGGTGGGGTCCACCTTCTGCTTTCTTTTGTATGTTGGGTTAGCCATATTTTCATGCCACTCTTGGGATGGGTAGCCATGGGGGGGTCATCTGCCTCGAGGGGGGCATGAGAAGGGCCTCTTTCATGATACAGTACCTTCAAGGGAGGATCCTCGATGACTGGAGCTTCAAGCTTCTTGGATAGGGGCATTGATTAGGGAGGTACCCCTATGAGTTGTAGAGGGTGCAAAAGGCTGGCTTGTTTTCATAAACAAGGATTTGGCCCCCTAAATAGGACCCCAACAATATGGTAATTGAGGAAGGGAGCTCTGATTCCATATTTGCAACAATGCATATCCTAGTGTGAACCATGCGGGATCACACCTTGGTGGTCGAATCGAAAGCCACAATTTACCCTACGGCTTGGGCGATGAGTCTGAGCAAACCCTCCTACTAGAGATGGAAGGGGATATCAGGAAGTCTGACCTAGATTGGGGTAACGTTGATGCTCTATGTGTTGGGTTTAAAATAGATGACCCAGCACCAGAGGAAGAGGCTTTTACATACCATGAACCAGGGTCCGCCCATGAGTATCTTGTTGGTGTCCTCCTTATTGTTCAGCTGGATGAGGAAAAACTCCTTAGATAGGGCAATGATCTGCATATTGCCCGAGGTTTTCCACTTGTAAAAATCCCATCAACATATGGTTTCTATGTCTGGGCGACCCCCGATAAATTTCCCTACAAGAGAGAAGGAGGATGCTAAAATGAATGATGAGAACACTTCATCCTTGATCGAGATGTGGGTCCTTGCTAGGGAAATCCCCATGAACGGGGCTTAGGGGTAGCTAGAATCACCCACTAGGGCTTGCACAAACGAGGATTTGTTGGACCCCTCGATGGTAGATTCCTCTGTAACTTTGTTGGGGGGCTCCTTGTCTAGAGAGGGGCCCCCAGGAACACCTCTGCTCCCATCGGGTCCCAAGCCCTCAGACAGTTGGGGCCCTACACTAGACCCCACCTAGCCCGTGTCTGACCCCAGGCCAACCACTACTCTAGATCCTACTGTAGCGGTCCCTGCTGCTTCATATCCTGCTACAACCCCTACGACAACCCCTGCTCCCGATCCTGCTCCCGCCATCAGATCCCTATCCGAGAAGCAAAATTCATTTTTTCAATGATTTTTTTGTCAATTATTTTCTATAAAAATTCTATATTAGGACACATATATCTAATTGGAATATCTAATTTATTTCAAAACATCTAAAAATATGTATGTATTTATAATAGGCCATCGCAAACTGGACCAGACTCTCTGAAGGGTAGACAGGTTGTATCTCTCGGATAATACAACCCTTGTTCCTCAAAATCCTCCTATGTTTTTCATGAACGTCTGGTAGCACCGCCACAACGATCGGATATGCGCTTCCCACCTTACGAATGCCCTTCACCAGGCCAACGACACCTTTCAATAATCTCTATTTTTGGCCAAAAAGGTCACAGTGTTTGGAGTAACCATCGTGTAAACTAACCACATTTTCATCGAACACCTCAGGAGGCACTTGAGGAGCCATATTTCCTAAAAATACAAAACAATAGAATCAATCTAATTGAATACAAAGGAGCAAGGAATTCAACAAAAATGTGAATCACACTCTCAACGCTTCAAAAGACATAGAGAATAAGAGTGGTCCAAACAAAGAGGCGGTGGGTGTAGGTGTATTGGCACAAGAGAGCAAGCTATTCCAACTAGATATTTTGTTGTCAATTTTTTTTGTGAATTTAAGGTTTATTCATCAAATAAATTTGTTAGTTTTGAGTTCAATGAATTTTGAATTTTATTAAAAATTCGACGAATTTGGTAACTAAGGCCACAACCATTATTTTATCCCTAATTTCTAAACTAGAAAATATGATGAGAAAAAAATATTTAGGAAGAAAAGTCACAAAATAATTTGAACTCAATCCCCACTTCCACTTGATCCAATTTTAAATCTCTAAAAACCCTGGCCATGATCTATGGAACTTACATACTAGCCCTCTACTTTTAAGAACCATTAGATCATGCTCAGTCATCTCATCCTTGATATTTACTTATGGTGTACCATCTGCTACCTGGATCAAAACTCTTTCACTTATCTCCAGCTTGGGCCTTCATACTTCCAACTAGGGCATTTTGATTTCTAGCTAGGGCATCTTGACTTCCCATTAGGAAAATGAATTTCCTTTCACAATAGCCAATTGGCTTTGCTCTTGGCTTGCACTCCCTCTTGGTTTGCACTCCCTCTCTCCTCACACTCGCTCTTGCTCCTAGCTTGCACTCTCTCTTACCTCACACTTTCTCCCGACTTGCACTCCCTCCTGGATCACAATTGTCTGTGTCTCTTCTTTTTCTTAATGTTCCTTCACTTCAACAATTTTTTGGAAACAATGTTCCATGCATTCATGGTCATAATTTGAAGCATTGATACACTTTAAATGAACCTATCAGTCTTTTGCCATGATTTAATTCCAACTTGCACTCCCTCTTAGTTTACACTCTCTTTTGATTCACACTCTCTCCTGCCTCACACTCTTACCTACCTTGCACTCTCTCCCAAATTGCACTCCCTCTTGGATCACAATTGCCCTTGTCTCTTCTTTTTCCTAACATTCCTTGGCTTCAACAATTTTTTGAAAATAATGTTCCACATTCATTTTAAGAGTTTGAAGCATTGATGCACTCTGAATGAACCTGTCACTCTTTTGCCATGACTAAATCTCGGCTTGCACTCCCTCTTTGTTCACACTCCCTCTCTGATATCATTTGCTCTCGGCTTGCACACTCACTCCCAGATCGCACGCTACTGCACTTACTCCCAGCTTGTGCTTGCACTCACTTTTGGTTGCACTCACTTGCACTCGCTTTTGGTAGCACTTACTCATGCTTGTTGTTGCACTTACTCCCAAATCACTCACACTTATTGCTGCACTTACTCCCAAATTGTGCTCGCACTTGCTACTACACTTACTTCCGGCTCGCGCTCGCACTGCTCATGGATCATGCTCTTATAATTTACTATGACTAATTGAACTATAAATTTAATGACATTAATAATTAAATTTGTTAATATAAATATAATTTTAATAATTAATTTAATTATGAATTTATAAACTATTTTTTATATATTTATTTGTTATAATATCATTATGTTGCTCTAACTTGCTATCATCATGTTGATGTAGTCTCATTTTCAAGACCCAATTACAAAGGTTAAATGGAAATTGAGGTTTGAGAGGCCTCAAGTATGTACATCTTGATATAATTTTACACATCTAGAAACTATTTATAAAAATAAATTATTTTTTATATAAAAATAAATTATTAATGTATTAATGATAAAAATATTTAAAATTAAAACAAAAACATATTTTAAAAATATAATTAAAAAATAGATAAAATTTAAGAATTAAAACATAGCTAAAATAAATAATCAACTAAATCAAAATGAATAACTTCATATGAACATTTTGAATTAGATTTAAGATAAGTGACTAACTTATATTGCAATGCAAGGTTCTAATTTTATAGACAACTCTTTGCATTAAGTTTATCAGACTAAGGCAAAACAATTAAACCTAATAACATTTTATTGAAAAATTAAACCTAATAACCTTTTATTGAAAAAAATTTAAATTCAACTCTTAGCAAACATAGAGTAATGACTTGTGGTAACTCATTAAAGGAAAATAAATTAAAGAAACAATAGACAAATTTAAAATATGTTATTTAAGAATAAGTACCCATTTTGTGAAAGAAGATATTTATAAAATCATTAATTGGAGGTGATTATAAAGATGATGTTATTTAAGAATAATTACTCATTTTATGAAAGAAGATATGTAAGAAATCCTTAATTGGAGGTGACTACATAACATGGATATTATAATTGTTATTATCATTTAAAAGTGTTTGAAAATATTATAAAAAGAAGAATGCTTGTGTAAAATTGATAATTGTATCGGAGTGCAATAAGTTGCAAGCAGCGAGTGAGTGCAACAGTGAATGCGAGCGCAAGCTAGGAGTGAGGAAAACAATGAGTGTGAGTGTGACCCATGAGTGAGTGTAGTAGTGAGTGCAAGCATGAGCTAGGAGTGAGTACAACAACAAGTGCGAGCAATCAAAAGTGAGTGCAAGTGTGATCCAGGAGTGAGTATAGCCAAAACTGAGTACGAGTACAATTCAGTAGTGAGGAGAAAGTGTGATGAGGAAGTAGAAAGCAAAGTCTAATCTAGTTGGGAGGAAGTGTGATCTAAGAGGGAGTGCAAGCCAAGATTTAGTCATGGTGGAAGAGCAATGGGTTCATTCAAAGTGCATCAATGCTTCAAACCCTTACCACAAATGCATGGAACATTGTTTCCAAAAAATTGTTGAAGTGAAGGAACATCGAGAAAAAGAAGAGACAAGGGCTATTACGAGCCAAGAGGGAGTGCAAGTTGAGAGTGAGTGCAAGGTAGGAGAGAGTACAAGTTGGAAGCGAGTCCAAGCCGACAAGGAAGGTAAGCCAAGAGGGAGTGCAATCCAAGAGCAAGCCCCATTAGCTAGTATGGAAGGAAAGTCATATTTGAAAGCCCTAATGAGAAGTCAGGATGCCCTAGTTGGAAGTATGGAGGCCCAAGTTTTTTTTATCAGTTATATTAAATTAAAAATGGGATTTTATCAAGGATCCCAAAACCTAATTACAAAAATCCACAAGACTTAAAACAAGGCCACAAGGCTAAATAAAAGGACACCAACATCTATAAGAAATACATAAGGAATGCCTTTCAGGACAAGCTTAAGGACAACCTTGCAGGAAAGGCTAGAGGATAGCCTTAAAGGATAAAATTAATTAGCTTTTTTTTTTTACATTGAAGTCTAGGACAGCGTCACTTTGCCCAAAATACCCCAAAAAAAATGTGCAAAAGGACCGCCCAAACAGCACATGGAAAGGAAATTTTAAAAAAGGTAAACCTGCCCAGGAAAAATTGAAACAGGGTTATCCCGCCTATTACAATGATTTAAAAAATTCAAATTTGAACTTAAAGCAAAAACATAGAAAATTCCCGCCTAAGGATGCATAGGGATGCAACAAGAGGATGCAACAATAGGGACCAATAATCTCGAATAGGCATGCAAGAGGAACAACAACCATGGGACTCCAAAGGCCATGAAATCTCATTGTAGCAAGGAAACTACTCAAAGGCCAAGGAAGATAGAGGAAACAACAATGCAGAAATGTGAGCCAAGGAAAATTGTGGGGAGGTCTCAGGAAAAATCAGCAGAGGAACTATGAAGCATGAATTGCCACCTAAAAGCATAGGGTCCCACTGTAGGCCATATAAATGCAGCAAGAGCTCCACAACAACCTCCAACACCATCGACAAGCAGCTTCAAGGAACCAGAATAGGATGACCTGTAGGAACACAACAAAAATCAGCACAGAGGCCCCCCACAAGCCATGAAAAGTTGAGAACCCACCATCAAAACTCCAAATAGAAACCCAAAGAGCAACACCACAGGAATAAACACAAGATCCCTTCCAAGCCAAAAGATACTATGAAGAGTTGCTCATGAAGCTAAAAAATCCCAACCACAATGCACTGCACCAGAAGAACCTCTGATCCTTAGCACCAAATAGGACCCTGGAAGAAAAAGGAAAATGGTTTCTGAAGGAAGTCAAAACAACCCAAAGGAGGATCCAAGAAAAACCAGGGACATCCCAGAAAGTCCCAGGGATGTCCCAAATCATAGGAACCAAAAGGAAAACCCTACCAAAAGGCATGGAAGGGGGCAGATAAGAGAAAAAGGGACCTCCCAACCCAAGGAGATTGTCTACAACACCATCCATTCAAGTAGGAGGGCAAAGGGGTGCCAGGGAACTGGAACAAGACCCAGGGACATCCCAAAAAGTGAATACATGGTATGGAGGGTCAAGTTAGAGATAAGCAGAAGAGTGAATGCATGGTAAGTTCGATCTAGGTAGTAGATGTTACACAAGAAGTGAGTATCAAGGATGAGATGATTGAGCATGATATAATGGTTCTTAAAAGTAGATGTTTAATATGTAAGTTCCATATATCATGATCAAGGTTTTTGAAGATTCAAAATTGGATCAAGTGGAAGTGGGGACTAAATTCAAATTACTCTGTGAATTTTCTTCCTAAAGGTTTTTTTCTCATCATCTTTTCTAGTTTAGAACTTAGGTATGAAATAATGGTTGGTGGCCCATGGTTTAGGGGAACATATGTGCTTTATTTGAGACCATTGAATGAATTTTTTTGTTAAGAAAAACTATTAAGAAGCTTCTAGTATGGGTTAGGCTTTTGGACTTCCATATCAACTTATAAATAAGGATGTTTTGAAGAATATTGGAAATACCCTATGGGAATTCATCAAGTAAGGACTAACTACTAAGGAGTGAAAGCATTCTACATATACTCAAATATGTGTTGCTATGGATATTTAAAAACCTTTACCACAATCCATTAAGATAAAATTTGAATCAATAGAATGGGATCAACAAGTAGATTATGAAAATATCATATTTCTTTGCAACAATTGTTATGATATTGGACACATGGCAAGAGTTTGCAAAGTGAAAACTATGAAGAAATAGACAAAAAATTCTAGCCATGAGATAAAATTCAAGACTAAGCAAGGAAATCATACAATAATATAAGCTAGATTAGATCAAGTATATTCCACTCCAAAAGAAGAGGTAAAGAAAGCCTATCTACAGTATCATTTGGCAAGTTCAGAAGGAATTAAATGTGCAAAAGAAGATGTGGAGAGAAATCCTAAAATAAAGACAAAAAAAGAGGTCAAATTTGTTCGAGGTAAATCATCTTCATTTTCCTCAAGGAGTATAGAATCCTCTCCAAGTAATAAGAGTGAAAGGGATGAATATGTTATCCCTTGCACTTCAAGGTTTCAAAAGCAACTTAATAAAGAAATAAGGATGGATGAAACCCATAAAATTAAGATTTTTTAGAGGAGAATAAGAAGGTAATTGCTACAAAAGAGCATCCTTACACTTTAGGGTTTTTAGAGCAACATAAAAAATATTGTGCTTTTGCGGCTATTCCTTGCACTTTAGATCCTTCAGAACAAGGCATCCCTAAAGATGATAATTTTTCTATGAGCAGTGTGAGAAGATTGAAGATATTGATGAAGATGAAAGTATTATTGGAAATGAAAAAAAAATATGAAGATCCAAGAACCAAAAACAAAAAGAAAAAAAACAAAGGGATATTAATATGGTAAAACAAAAGCAAATATCACAAGTGCTAACAAGAAATTGGGGCTAAACCCACAAATAAAATAAAAATAACAATGAAAATAATATCTTGGAATATTAAACACTGAATGACTAGGCATGTGTATTTGAAGGCACTCCCACATTGTGGCCCATGTATGGAAGGCCTTGCAACTATGTAATTTGGTTGTTTAATAAATTTTAATCTTTTTTTTCCCAATAAATATATATATATATATTGAAATATTAGGGAAAGGGATAAGAACCCTGAAAAAAGGTATTAAGAAATTGTGAGGTTGTTATAAACAATATATTTATAGATATAGAAGTTGGGAAACAAATATTTTAGCCATTAGCGGTGTTGAATTTCATCTTGGCAGAAGGCATATGATATAAAAAGAGTTGATTGTGGAAACTTAGTAGTGTAAGGAAGATGGATAATGATAAAAAGACAAATGAAGAATATATTTGATAGGAAGACAAAGTTGGATATGTTTTAATTAACTTGTTAGAAATGTAATGAGAGAAATGTAATATTTTATTTTTGTAATGGGAGTGGCCCCAATAGAAGCCATACATAGTTTATTAAACAAATGATAATTGCACTATCAAGTGGTATTAGCTCAACTAGTTAGATTCCTCAATATTTGAAGAGGAGACCAAGGTTCAAATCTTGTCAAACAATACATGGATAATATCGAAGCTTTATTATTATTTTTTTAAAGCAAAAAACCCCTTGCGGGGCCGCCTTGGTCTGAGAGACCACGAACAGGGGGTTCTACATCGTCAAAGTCACCCAGGAGTCGCACCCAACCCTGCTCGCACCAACATTATCAATTGGATTTTGGATACCCAATTCAGCTTTTTGGTAGGATGGAGATTTGAACCTGGGACCTCCCTTGGAGGATTGTCCTCTCCTCTCCAACTCACCTACAACACTTGGGTATATCTAGGCTTTTTTATAAGTTAATAGGGGTGGGGCTCTTTTCAATCCCATATAACCAGTTGAAAAATAATAATAATTGTATTGATCCATGAGGGATATCGTAGTTGTAAGTCCTTGGATTTTCATCCAAGGGACAAAATTTCAAATCCCAGTATGAAGGGACGAGGACCTCTCGTAATAAAAATATGTATATACTTAAATCCCACTCAATATGGTAAGGGTTTTGGCCTCTCTTTGAGAGGTCCAATGTTCAAAACCCACTCAATATGAGGGGATTAGAGACCCCTAACTCATTGAAATAATAATAATAATAATAATAATAATTTGATAGTTATATTTAAAATCAATTAAATTGTTTAAATGGTCTTTCTTGTCTCGATAGGGACACTGAAATAGCAAAAGGTATTGGACTCTCCTAAAGGAGACCCAAGTTCAATTCATGGGAAGTGTGGGCCTCGATGTGCCCCAGCTTTTGAACCTATTAAAAAAATGGTCTTACATAAGTCTTTGGGGATAGATTTATTGGTTGTGGTTGAGTATTTGTCAACAAGTAAATGTTCTACCTAACATGCTTTAATGGTCTTACTTATTTGGAGATAAGTTGAATGGTCATGGTTGAGTATTCAACAATAATGTTCCACCTAACATTGCTTTAATGGTCTTACTTATTTGGGAATAAGTTGATTGGTTGTGGTTGAGTATTTTTCATTACTGTTCCATCTCACATTGGCTTTAATAATTAGTCATTTGGTTTAAATAAGACAAGTCCATCTCACATGGCTTTAATAGTTAGTCATTTGGTTTAAATCAGACAATTCCATCTCACATGACTTTAATAGTTAATCATCTTGTTTAAATAAGAGTGGGTAAGAATTATAATGAAAATAATCAAAATCAAAACCTTCACTAAACACAAATAAAAAAAAGTAGTGATCAATTCTTTTATGTATAAAAATAGGCTAATGATATTTACCTTATTACACTATTTTACCAACTCATATTATCATAATATTATAATAAATTCTAATATCATAGATTATATTATCAAAAGCTAATTGTAAAAAAAACTATGATATTTATTATAATTGTAGACACCAAAATCTAGCACCCTTCAGTTCACATTCACCACCTCACCATCAAACCCTGCATAATAAAGATATATGCCTAAGTTCTAACTTAGGGATATAAAATCCTGCACATCATTATACTTTCCTAATTTATTTAATTAGGAAAATCACCCTAGGATACCTTGTCTACCCATTGGACATGTGTCCTGTACACTTCATCCAGCACCCATGCCACATCTTACCCACTCCTGTCCCCTTTGTCCTTGCACATGAGACAGATTCCCAACACCCATGCCACAACTCCTTTGTTGTTTTACCCTTGTCCCTTCACATAAAACAACATCCCACATCCCACTCCACTTGGAGCCACATCACCCCAGTTAAGTGAGCCACACTGAGTGACTCATTGTAACTGTCCCTTCCACCTGGTAGTCTAGATTGTCCACTTGGCAGATCAGGCTTGCCACCTCACATTCCTCTCTAAAGCCCCAGTCAACCTATAAAGACACAATTAGTCCACAAAATAGATGGAGCTAAATCTGCATACCGACAGACTGCCGAATTAGATCTGGACCCGACGAGAAGTTGATGGTGCAAGCCGAACTCTGATCGTTGGCTTAGATTCTGATGAAATATTTATTTCAGCCAAAACTGCCCGTCCGTGGTTCCACAGTCGAGAACGCACATCCACGGTTTCACAACCATAGGTTCATGGTTTCTAGCCTACAACTGCGCTTCTGTGATTCCACAGTCCCGAGAACAGAAGCGGGTTTCATCGACAGAGATTAGCGATTCGAATAGTAAGCAGGATTTTATTTGTTATTTGTTTTGCGTTGTCTATTTTTCATCCATATCGGTAATAGGTTTTTATGTGTAAAATTGGATTTATTATTTTGAATATGTGGGTGCTACTGATCCCCTTTGCTGGTTTGCATGTGCGTAGGTAATAGATATCTTGGATAGGGTGCTGAAGCTGGAGTGGTCCTATGCTGGATACCAAAGCCCACTCACCTTTTTGAAGCTACAACTGGATACGAGGAGAGCATTGTACATTGCGAAAGATCTAGAAAACTCCTAGAGAGAAATTTGTGTCACATCAAGGCCGAGATTGTAACATTGTACCCAAGCTACTTGGGGCAATCCAAAACATTATAAATTTGTATCGCGAGATTCAATATATAAAGGATTTCATTATTTTGGGCAATATCTTTGTGTCTGTGTGATTTTATATTGCAAGTGCTCAAGTATTCTAGTTACAATAACCTAAAGAACTTATGTTATATTCTAATAATTACATTTCATTTACTATTACTTTATAATAGAAGTAATCAAAATCAAAACCTTCATTAAACACAAATAAAAAAGGCACTGATCAATTCTTTAATGTATAAAAATGGTCTTACTTATATAATATAATAATTATATTATTACACTATTTAAATAACTCATATCATCATAATATTATAATAAACATAGATTATATTCTCAAAAGCTCAGGGGCAATTTGTTTGCAAAGGTAGTATTTTGATATGAATTCTTTGAGTGTGTGCCAGACCAATGATGACAATACAAATCTTGAGCGACCAGTGGTCTCCTTCATGCCAGGTCAACAATAACGATGTGGGATAGGTTTGATGGGAGCAACCCTTGTGGTTTGAACCCTACACTTGTTAGTTACTAAAAATAGTGTAGTTGTGACCAACTCTCTTATGTAACCAAAAAATATATATTACCAAAAGCTAAATGTACAAAAATTTATGATATTTGTTATAACCTTAAAAAAACTTATGTTTTATTCTAATAGTAACATTTCATTTACTATTACTTCATAGTATCTCAGACATAAAATTTAGTGGCTTATATTAGGTTTATTTATAAATTAAAACTTTAGATCTCTTATTTAGAGTATCAAAACCTTTACTGTCAAGTCTATTCACATTGTAAAAAATATTATAATTAATATTTGACAAAGTTCATACAAACACAAGGGTGATTTTGAGTTTGGATCTACTAGATATCATTATACCATTATCGATTCAATATCAAGGTTTGTAATATTAAAGCCTTGGCTTATGGTGTGAAAGTCCTCACTATACACTTTAAATATTAAGGTTTTCTTATAAAATTGAAACCTTGGTTTATGGTGTGAAATTTTATGCTTCTCTTTGGTTACTCCTAACTCATTGAACTTTCATAAGAATCATTCATAAAGAAAAACGTCATATTAAACTATTTTCTCCCCATCACTTGCTATAGGCCCAATGGATAAAATGTACAGTAATGGGAATGGAACCTTGGATTATGATTAGAAATTGCTTGTTCCCTATTGCTTGCCCCAAATCTCAATGACAAAACATGAAGCTTAATATTGGAATGATGTTTCGATAGAATATAAATATGGATTGTATCCTTGGTATGCTTACATTAAGCATTGTTACCCATATCCTTAAGTTCCCTCATGTCTTTGTTAGATGTCTTCTTTATAATAGTTTGACTTGGACTTACAAAATTAAACTCCTCACTTCTAGTGCTTCCTAAAACTGAAGAACACAAGCTTCTACTAAGAGGAGGGTGAACAGTATAAGATCAACTTTTACATTTCTTTCCAAACAATATTATCCAATATTATCAATGGTAATATCAACAACAGTAATAAAAGCAATGCATAAATCATCACGCATAATAGAAACACCAATTTAACATGGTTCACCTAATGTGGGCTGCTCCACGGAATAAAATATTTCCACTAAAATTTTCTCAACAAATCTCTTGGGAATCACTTCCCTATTACAATGTTTATGGACCTCTATCCAAAGGAGACACCAATCCCCTAATATTTGATTTGTGGATCTCTATCCATAGTAGAACTCTTTCCCCTTTTCTCTAGTATGTGGAACTTGATCCAAGAGAACTTTTTTCTCCTCAACTAGTTTGTAGATCTCTCTCCACATAAGAACTCTATCTTCCTATTTGGTTTATAGATCACACTCCATAGGATAACTCTTTCCCCTTGCTCTGGTTCATGGAAATCTATCCATAGGAGAACTTTTTCCCCTCTGCTCTGGTTTGTGGAATTCTATCCACAAGAGAACTCTTTCCCCTTTGTTTTGGTTTATGGAACTCTATCCACAAGAGACCTTTTTTCCCTCTTCTTCAACTGGTGATCTTCTAGAAGACTTCTGCCCCCACTGCACTGGCTTGTGGTTCTCTCTCCATAGAAGAACTTTGTCCTCAATTCCTTGTCTAATGGATATCTATCCACTAGAGACTATTATCCTCTGCTCTGTCACTTCCAAAGCTTACTCTCAACTTTGCTCAATATCTATCACAAATCTACACTAAACTTTGTCCTCAATCTAGCATAAATCTGCTCCAACTCTATCTTAGGTTTAGCACAAATCTGCTCACAAATTTGCACCAACGTCTATCTCAAATCTGCCACAAGCCTTAACATAAAGCTTGATCAACTCTGCCTAAATCTACCCCAAGACTTAACATAAATCTTGAACAAATAATACCTACTCTTAATGATGTCTCAAGTCTTCACAAGACTTTCTCAAATCTACCTTCAACTCTTCACCAAGACTTGCTCAATTATGCCTTCAAGTACTCTCAAGAGCTTGCTCAATATACTCTCAAGTCTTCACAAATACTTGCTCAAATCTGCCTTCAAGTCTTCACCAAGAATTGCTCAAATCTGCTCTCAAGTATTCACTAATACTTGCTCAAATTTACCTTCAAGTCTTCACAAAGAATTGCTCAAATATGCCTACAAGTCTTCACCAATATTTGCTCAATCTGCTCTCAAGTCTTCACCAAGAATTTCTCAATTTTACTTTCAAGTCTTCACCAAGACTTGCTCAATTATGCCTTCAATATTTCACACAAGCTTACTTAACTCTGTCCTTAAAATTTCACAAAAGCTTACTCAACTTTGTCCTTAAGCTTTCACAAAATCTTACTCAACTTTATCCTTAATATTTCACAAAAACTTACTCAACTCTGTCCTTAAGTCCCCTCAAGGACTTGCTCAAATTTGTCCAAATAATTTCAAATCTTGCATACAAAACACCACTCAACTAAATTTTAGAAAAAACTCTCTTTAAACAAATTCTACTTGCCAATCTTCTTCTCAAAATAAATCACTCAAAATTTCTCACAAAGATACTTAATTTTTTTTGCAATCCTAGCACAAATGGTTCTCACTCTTTATCTCAAAACTTCCCAAAACTCATTCAACAATACAGCCTAGATTTTTCTCAAAAATCTATCTTAAATATTTCCAAAACCATTCAATAATCAAGTACATAAAACTTGCTCATACATTTCCAACAATGCTTATCAAACAATCCTTTCACTCCACATCATGTTTCACACACTCATTCCAATCACTTTAAACAAAATATTATTTTCCCATACCTCTTATTTGATTGATGAAGAATTATCCACAAAATCTGTCTTACACGCAACCAAAAGGTTAGATAGCAATAGTCTATCTCAAAATCTTCACAAGAATATTCACCTCAACAAACATTTCTTCATACAATGTAAAATCACTTATACACCTTATTACTCCTATCTTTAAATATAAATTTCATCAACAAGAGTTACCAATCACATAAACAAAAATTCTCACAAACACCTTATAAATCCTTTTTAAAAAATAAAGCACTTAAATAAATTCAGGATATTACTCACTAACCCTTATGACTCCCATCTATGAGCATGCATAATAATATTTATTTAACCCTCATAAATTTCAAATTATGGCAACAAAAACTTTATTCAAACCTTATAACTCCCAAATATGGCAAACAATAAAAATTTATTTAAACCTTATAACTCCCAACTATGACAAATGCACATACCATAATAAAAAATCAAATGTTGTCATTGTCGCTCAAACCCGCAATCTTCTAGCCCCACGCACCCTAACACAAGGGCTGCTGTCATGTGGGCTATGCTGCCCCATGTGAATCAAGGAGCACACGCTCCTTAATGTCCTTCTTTGTTGATGCCAAAGTCAATATATCTACGCCCAAATAAAACCTTTGTGCGGTTTGAACTTCGTACCTTGCTGCTCCCAATGCGCTGAGCCATCCAACTCGGTTGCTACCTCACTTTGGTGGGGACAAGCACCTTCCACTGTTAGACCTTATGCTTACTCCAAAAAATGTGAACACATGTGCCTTCCTCCCTCTTCCGCGTGCAAGAAATAAAACATGCAAGGCTATTACTTTGGGCAAATATCGAATGCGAAATACACCAAGGCTTAGGCTAACCTTAGCCTTATTTACATACATGCCTAATTTAATATTTGACATCGGTTATCTTTTGTTTTAATTCAAATTTGGATATTTTGAATTATTATATTTAATTATAATTATTTAAATCCTAAAGAATTTAAATATTATAATTTAAATATTTAAAACCTTTTAGGCTTTTTCCTTTTAGGGAGAACCTTGCCACATTAGTAAATATTTTAACCTTTGCAAAATTACCACCAAGGTGATTTATTGCCACCATTAATAAATATTTTAACCTTTGCCAAATTTCCACCAAGATATTTTATTTCTGCCATTAATATTTTAACCTTTGCCAAATTACCACCAAGGTAATTTATAAATTCTTTTCCAAATATTATGGAGATGTATTCCTTTCTTCTTTTTGCCTTCTACCTCATGTGCCATTAAGAGAATCACAAATATTTCCATCAATTTAGGAGCTCTAACTGTTTGACATTAATCAACCCTTTTGACATTAATTTCATCAAATTGGGACATCAAACCTCTTGACATCAATGACAACAAAACATGCTCAAATTTCCAACGATCTCCCCCTTTGTCATTGATGGCAACCTTTTTTTCTTTAAGTATTCCTTTTACCTTTTTCCAATATTGCTCCCCCTGACTGAATGCTCTCCCCCTAACTCAAATCTCTCCCCCTTTGACATCAATGGCAAAGGGACTCCTTTGGGGCTAAATATAAGACTATTATCTCAGCCCCCTTCCCACCTCCTCTCCTTGAGGTGATTAATTTTTGGGTGGTAGTATCTCTACTACCAGCATGCAATGCTCTTTTTCTTTGTCTACCTTCTTTCTCAACTGATTGTTCTGATTGTTTTGAGTAACCATGTTCTTTCTTGTCTCTAGAAATTATGTTCTACACCACTTAGCCATATGCCCAATATTATTTCACTTATAACACTTAATATTGTGGTTCCTAGAAGGTGCAAATGTCTTAAAGTTCCTCCTGGTGAAGTCATACCCATTCCTATCATGAAACCTGCAGTCAATTGATTTATGACCAAAATGATTAGAAGAGTAGCAATACCCTTGGAAGAGATGCCCATTTCTGAAATTTCTCTTAGTGACACCTTATTACTTTTTTTCATGTGTCTTACATTGCATATCCTTGTGACCAAACCTGTTATGAGAAGCAACATCCTTTGAAGAAATATTGCCTTGACCCCACTGGTCTCTTAGTCCTTTCTTCCCTGTGATGTTCCATGTTCTTTATTTGTGCATTGTTTCCTTCCTTGTTGAATCTTCTGTTTTCAACTCGTCCTCATAAGTCTCACTTTCTCCTTAACTCACATTTTCTAAATCTTCTTCTTCTTTGGAGCTTGAGCTTGACTCCTCTCCTTGTTCTCTTTTTCCCTCTTCAAAACCAATTTTTGTCTTGTTTTATGAAGATATTTGTGCATTGATAATCTTATCCAAGGTCTTTGAGCTTTTTCCAAACTTGTGTAGCTTGTCTTTAGACTCTTTTATTTCCTTCCTTAGTGAAACTACCTCATGCTCTAATATTTCATATTCTAAGACTTTTGCCTCTAAATTTTCTTTAAATCTCCTTGTCTTAGATATTGAGTTTGTCAAATCTTGTATAAGCTTTCCTTTTTCTTCATCACATTATTAAAATTGAGCCTTGAGCCTTGAGCCTCGAATTATATTTTCTAACCTTTCTTAATTACTTAAGAGCATAAATAAGCTCAACTTCTAGATCTACTATTCCTTCCTCTTCATTTTCTAATTCTTCCTCTACTTCTTTGTCTTCAAGAGCATCTTCATACTTTTCAGATTTATCTTCAATAGGAGCACTTCCTTCTTCCTCTATTGCTAATAAGAGCATTTATTCTTCTTCATTATCTGATGATTTTCCATCACTATCACTTGAGGCCTTGCCTATATTATCTTATCTACATATAAACTTCTCTTATGTCTTTGAAAAAACTTCTTACTATGCTTGCTTTGTCTATCCCTATTTTCTTTTCATACCTAGATTTTCCTACTTCCATGTTCTTATGATCTTTTTTCTCTTCACCACTGTTGCTTTCGGCTTCTGTACAGTTAGATGCATAATGACCATATTTACCATAATTGAAACAATTTATTGTTTTCATACCTTTGTGCTTTCTTGAATCCTTCTTATTCCTTCTACTCTAATTAGCTTCCTCATCACTGGTTGATTCATTACTTGAAACAGGTTTCTTATCCTTTGCTTTCTTTGCTGCTCTGAAAGTTGCCTCTTTCTTTGGGATAGGGTCCTTTACTAATATCATCTCATATGTTGTGGGTGTTCCCTGTAACTCATCCAAAGTCAAATTTTCAAGATCTCTTGTTTCTTCTATGGCTAAAATTTTTCCATCATACCTCATAGGAAGTGACCTTAGAACCTTTTGAAAAACATCAGATTCTTCAACTTTAAACCCAAGTCCTCACATGGAGTTAACAACCTTATCCACACGAAGTAAGTATGTAGCAATTTCTTCCTCATCCTTAATATTTAAGACTTCAAATGTTTTCTTGTGATTTTGCAACTTTACCATATTGACCTTTTTATCTCCCTCATATGCATTCTTTAACTTTTCCCAAATCTCTTTTGTTGATGTGCAATGCATAACTTTTATAAATTCTTCTTCACATAATCCACCCAAGATTGCATTAATTGCCTTAGCATTATACAGGTGTAAGAGCTTACCATATTTATCTATAGGAGGACTAGATGGAGGTGTATATCCATCCTCAACTACTTACCATATCTCAATTCCTTGTGCCATTAGATAAATATTTATTTTTACACTCCATAATGCTTAATTTTTCCCATCGAACAATGGTGCCTTATTTGTTGAAGTTTCACTCTTAGATGCATTTGTGTTCCTGTACACTCTTCCTTCAAGTTGTTAAAATATTTCAAAGAAACTTGCTCTGATACCAATTGAATAACACAGGCTTATACTGAGAATGGGGTGAATAGTATAAGACCAACTTTTAATTTTCTTTCCAAAAAATATTATCCAATATTATCAATGGAAATATCAACAACAGTAATCAAAGCAATACACAAATTATCACACACAATAGAGACATCAATTTAACGTGGTTCACTCAATGTCGGCTACTCCGTGAAGAAAATTTTTCCATTAAAATTATCTCAACAAATCTCTTGAGAAATACTTTCCTATTACAATGTTTATGGACCTCTACCCAAAAGAGACACCAATCTCCTAATCTTTGATTTGTGGATCTCTATCCACAGGAGAACTCTTTCTCCTTTTCTCTGGTTCATGGAACTTGATATAGGAGAACACTTTCTCCTCAACTAGTTCATGGATCTCTCTCCATAGAAGAACTCTATCTTCCCAACTGGTTCACGGATCACACTCCATAGGAGAACTCTTTCCCCTTGCTTTGGTTCGCAAAAATCTATCCACAGGAGAACTTTTTACCCTCTACTCTGGTTTGTGGAACTCTATCCATAGGAGAAATCTTTACCCTCTGATCTAGTTTGTGGAACTCTATCCACAAGAGAACTCTTTTCCCTCTGCTCTAACTGGTTATCTTCTAGAAAATTTTTGCCCCCACTGCACTGGCTTATGGATCTCTCTCCACATAAGACCTCTATCCTCACTGCCCTGGCTAATGGATCTCTATCTACTAGAGATTGCTATCCTCTACTTTTTCATCTCCAAAGAATGCTCTCAAATATACTCAATATTTATCTCAAATTTGTACTAAAATCTATCCTTGATCTAGCACAAATATACTCTAACTTTGTCTCAGGTCTAAGTACAAATCCGCTCACAAATTTGCTCATAAATCTGCTCACAAATCTACACCAACCTCTATCTCAAATATGCCTCAAGACTTAACACAAAGCTTGATCAACTCTTCCTAGATCTGCCCCAAGCCTTAAAACAAGTCTTGAACAAATCAAACCTGCTCTTAATGTTGTCTCAAGTATTTACAAGACTTGCTCAAATATGCCTTCAAATTTTTACCAATACTTGCTCAATTCTGCCTTCAAGTCCTCTCAAGATTTTGCTCATATGCTCTTAAGTCTTCACCAAGACTTGATCAAATCTACCTTCAAGTCTTCACCAAGACTTGCTCAAATCTGCTCTCAAGTCTTCACCAAGACTTGCTCAAATTTGCCTTCAAGTCTTCACTAAGACTTGCTCAAATCTACCTACAAGTCTTCACCAAGACTTGCTCAATCTGCTCTCAAGTCTTCACCAAGACTTGCTCAATTTTACTTTCAAGTTTTCACCAAGACTTGCTCAATTTTGCCTTCAAGCTTTCACAAAATCTTACTCAACTCTGTCTTTAAGCTTTCACAAAAGCTTACTCAAAGATGTCCTTAAGCTTTCACAAAAGCTTACTCAAATTTATCCTTAAGTCCCCTCAAGGACTTGCTCAAATCTATTCAAATAATTTCAAATCTTGCATACAAAACACCACTCAACTCTCTTTCAAAAAAACTCTCTTCAAACAAATTCTACTTGCCAATATTCTTCTCAAAATAAATCACTCAAAAGTTCTCACAAAGATACTTAATTTGTTTTGCAATCCTAGCACAAATGGTTCTCACTTTTTATCTCAAAACTTCCCAAAACTCATTCAGCAATAACAACCTAGATTTTTCTCAAAAATATATCTTAAAGATTTCCAAAACCATTCAACAATGAGGTACACAAAACTTGCTCATAAATTTCCAACAATGCTTATCAAAAAATCCTTTTCACTCCACCTCGTGTTTCACAAACACATTCCAATCACTTTAAACAAAATATGATTTACCCATACCTCTTATTTTATTGATGATGAATTATCCACAAAACCTGTCGTACTCACAACCAAATCCTTTTGCCAATTCAAGGTTAGATAGCAACAGTCTATCTCAAAATCTTCACAAGAATATTCACCTCAACAAACATTTCTTCATACAATGCCAAATCACTTATACACCTTAGTACTCCTATCTTTAAATTAAAATTTCATTAAAAATAGTTAACCAATCACATAAAGAAAAATTCTCACAAACACCATATAACTCCTTTTAAAAAAAAAAACACTTAAAAAAATTTAAGATATTACTCACTAACCCTTATGACTCCCATCTATGAGCATACACAATAATATATATTTAACCCTCATAAATTTCAAATTATGGCAACAAAAAATTTATTCAAACCTTATAACTCCCAACTATGGCAAATAATAAAAAATTATTTAAACCTTATAACTCCCAACTATGGCAAATGCACATACCTTAATAAAAAATCAAATGTCACCGTCATCACTCGAACCCACAACCTCCTAGCCCCGTGCACCCTAACATAACGGCCACTATTGCATGGGCTATACTGCCCCACGTGAATCAAGGAGCACGCGCTCCTTAATATCCTTCTCTACCGATGCAAAATTCAAAATATATGCACCCAAACAAAACCTTCGTGCAGTTGAACTTCGCACCTTGTTGCTCCCAATGTGCTGCATCAACCAACTCGGTTGCCACCTCACTTCGATAGGGACAAGCGCCTTCCACTATTTGACCTTTTGCTTTCTCCAAAAAATGCAAACACTTGTGCCTTCCTCCCTCTATCGCATGCAAGAAATAAAACGTGTAAGGCTATTACTTTGAGCAAATATCGAATGCAAAATACACCAAGGCTTAGGC